>OX596286.1:25845978-26445978 GCA_951394225.1 Harpalus rufipes | reverse complement strand
AGTTGTAATGTATGTATAATTATTTAATATTTTTTAAAATTATTTTTATTGGATCTTAACCTCAGGGGACACAAATCACAACCAAGAGTTTGATTATAAATATAAACCATTTATTATAATCGACTTCGATATAAATAATTCTGATACTGTTTTAGAGGTTATTATTTCAGTATAACATACAATGAATCAAAACCATGCGTTATATACATCATTAACATTCTTCTTCTTCTTGTGGCTGCTTGACGGATAAACGTTGAATTTTTGAATTTATTCCAGCAATGTCGGTTGATATTTTTAAATAATTAGTGAAATATTTTTTTTAAACCACTAGCGAAATAAAATTGTTTATAAAACAACTTTAATTGTCTGTATCCAAGTAAATAAATATGACTTTATATGCCAAAATTGAATAAAATAAGTTTTATGTAATTTAAATAAATGAAAAAGAGAATTAAGTACTAAACTAATTGAATAAGTACAAGGAAAAAAATGTTAACCGATTTTCACTTTTAAATTACTACTTGTTTAGTCTTTCATATATCATTTATTCTCGGTGTATAATTAGAACTTCTTTTAATGTCTGCATTTTATTAGTTAGACCTTAAGCATATTTACCTTGAAATAGAAATGGAAAGTAAAATAAAGCGAAATGAAAACAGCATGAATTGATTAATAATACTCGGCCGTACGTATAGCAAGTGTATAAAACCTTCTACATTTCTGCAGTGAAATAAACGCAGTTGGAAAATAATTAAATAATTAAACTTATTGATAATGAAAATTTATTATCTTTCATGTCAATTATTCTCGGTAAGTACGACACTTTGTCAACGTAGACCTTGCAGGAATATTTTTATTAAGTCAACTGCAAAAACAAATTCCATATTTTTTATATTGTAATTACATTAGTACTAACAATTATTATAATTTATATATGCTTACAATTAGTATAGAATTTTTTATAATAGAAGATTTCTACTATTTAGAGAATAACAGGTTATTTTTTTATCACATGTGGTTAATATAAGGAGATACAAGGATGATTTTTTATTTTACTACCTATTAATTTTAGAGGAAAGTTGTAAATGAAAAACATATTTAGCATTAAAACTAAACAAAATGAAACTAAAATCAATAATTTTTTTTCCGAAAAAAGCGCCATAATTCCTGTTTGTTTAACATCTAAAATATAGAGTTCCAGCGTAAATTTGACACTAAGGCTCGTGATCTCCTAATAAACTAACTAATAGCTATTTGACAAATACGTTATTTATTAGATGAATAATTAATAACTTCAACTACCTCCAAGTTTACCTACACAGGGTAAGTCTGGGAAGACGCCCCTCCGTTTAAATTTTTGTTATAAGTAATAGCATACTATTTTATGGCAAATGTAGATATTTTTTATTAAGTCAGGTTTACAAGATACGACTATCAACTTTTATTTTTTAAATAGAAACCTATAATAATTATTTTATTAAAAAATAAACCGCATTTTTTCTCTTTTCAACGATGTATTAGTTTTTATTAATGGATTTAAAAAAATACATTTGTTTGTTAATTATTTATTATTACTTACTTATTATTTACTTATTTATCTAAATATTCATTATTTATTTTGATATAACCACCTAGAATATTTGAATAAAAATTGTTTCCCATATATCTCAATTATCTTTTCTCTTTTTTTAAAAAATGATTAATAATAATTAATACACCATTGAAAAGGCAAAAAAAATGGTAGCTTATATTTTTATAAAATAATTATAGGTTGCTATTTAAAAAATAAAAGTTGATAGTTGTATCTTGTATATATCTGACTTTATAAAAAATATCTATATCTGCCATGAAATAGTATATTATTTAAAATAATAAAACTTTTATATGAGCCATTTTTTTCTATTACTTATAATAAAAAGTTAAAGGGGGCGGGGGGGGGGCGTCTTCACAGACTCATCCTGTATGTCAAAAAATCGTATTTGTAAGCTACCTAATAACAATTAGGATTTATTAGAAACTTTATTTTAGGAGATAGAAATCACAGGTGTAATAGTCCGGCGTAGCGACTATTACGTATTTGTTGCGTAGAAAGTTTTCCGTTAAAACTTGTAGTTTTGTGTTATCTTTAGGTTGAAGTATTTATGAGACAGGGTAAAATTATGTTTTTGGACGGATGTTACAAAAAGTCTCTAGGGTAGAGCTTTGTGCGGAGCTGTTGAGTTCTTAGAAGTATTCGTCCGTTACTTGGTGTCCAGTGAACAATAATAAGTTTTCGTAAGAAACTGTAAACTGTCTCGAGTTGTATAGATGAGATGAGCCGAAATTAAGGGGTTTGAGAATCACTGGTTTCTACCCTTGCAGAGTATAAAGTCAGAGTTTTGACTCTGACTCCTTCTTGTTGTTTTACTTGTTTTGTTTGTTGCTTGTTGTCTTACTTCGTGTAGACTTGTTGTCTGATTGTTTTTGTTGTTCATGTCTATGACTGTGTGTCTTAGACTGAGCTTGGTATTTCTGTGTGAAATAACCAATTAAATTGTACTGTGGGCTCTCTCATCGTGGTGTGATTTGGTATAACTGTGTGTTTTACTCATGTAAGTAATTGTATTTGATTTTGTTATTATTCTTTGTGAATCGCTATCGAAATATTTGTAGATCGATGTAAAAGGCTTGAGAATTGATTTTGTGAATTAGAGATTAAGAACTTAGAGTTTATATAGATTCAATTGATCGCGTTGTAGTTTATTTGGCTTATATAATTTTATTTGTTCGCGGGGAATTATTAAAGATTATATAATTTTGTTATTGTTGGAAATACGTGTTTGTTCTGTATCATACCCATTTCCAGCGTGTGTCTTAGTGACCCGTAGAATAACGCGTGAGTATCAATTGAATTACTTAGTGACACTACCCAAATTCTTATTGATTGTTTTCTTAACTCGTTTTGGCCGCGTCCTTCTATCCGAGGACTTTTAAAATACGGATAGTGGTGGCAGCATTTCCTCTACCTTTGACCTTAATAGTTTTTACATTAATAAAATTAGTGTTTTACTCTCGGGTCAAATAAATTTTCATATTGTGCAGGACTAAGCAGTGTTAAACGCTACCCATCTCGATCACCTATTTCTGTTGTCCCTACCGTACCTGGTACAAATTTTGCTAGTTACCGATGTGATGTACAAATACAGTTTGTAATTGTGTTACAACTTTTGGTAGCTAGCGGGGTGATATAAAAATACTGCTTGCATCCCTGTTACAACTTTTGGTGGCAGCGGTGGGATCTAAAGTTTTTCTTTTGTGGAGAACTACCCACTCCAACCAGTATAAAACCATAAAAAAATTCATCAAATTGTTTGCAAAATTATAATAGATTACTGTGTGTAGTTGTTATATTTTGAATTGTAGGTGTCGTACCGTAAATCGGCATAGATAGAATTGTAAATTAATACTTCGTGTATTAATTGATATTCGGGTGTGTAGGTAGTTGTCGAGCCGTGAAATCGACAAAAGTAAAAGTTTTCTGAAGGGTAATAAAGTACTGTGTGTATTTATTACGGGTGCACAGTAGTGTCATTGAACTCTCAAGCAGGTAGTATTTTGAAAGAAAGATTAGTTTTGAAGAACGATAATAAGATTACTTTGTGTTTTTATTATTCAGTAGTTTGTTAGCTTAAACTGTGTGTTTAGTTGAATTGTAGTAATTGTTGTTTTTGTGACAAGAGTTTATTTAATTGCAAATTATTGAAAAATGGCATTGTTCGGGTTAGTGAATAACATTCCAGAATTCAGCGGGAATTCGGATATTGATGTTGAAGAATTTATAGATAAAGTAGAATGCTTTTCTAAAATTGGTAAATTATCAGAGGATAATAAAGTAGCAATCGCGAAATTATGCTTAAGTGGAGTAGCAAGCGAATTTGTTAGAAATAATAGTGAAATTAAAAACACGGAAGTTTGGTCAATTTTCAAAAACGCACTTGTAGACAGATTTACATCGAAACCGCATTTTCTAACGGTAGAGAGACAATTCGTGCGATGTTGTCAATTAGAAAATGAAAAAGTAGTAAATTATGAGGAAAGATTACGTTTAATCGCGAACGGACTAGTTAGTTCGACCGAAGATGAAGCAGAAATAGAGTTTAACAATAAATATGTAGAAAAGAGACTATTTAATCAATTTTTGATAGGTTTAATACCGAAATATCTGCGTGATGTTTTGTTTGCCGACCCGAAAACATTAAAAGACGCGATAGAGACTGCCAAAAGATTAGAAATTGTAGATATCCTCATAGCGAGTGACGTAAAGCGCGGAATTAGAGAAATCAGAGCGGTAAAGGATGCAGAGAGTGAATTCGTTCCCCTGTGTCAGAAGAATTTCGTAAATTCTTCCCGTAGCAATGATCTGTGTGAGTCAATTGATTTTAGAGAGAGTAACGCTGGTAATGAATTAGCAGGTAGAATAACGGAACTTCTTAGTAAAGCTAGGCCGGGTATTTCTACAGGGTCGTCGTTTAGGAAAAGTACGTGCGGGTACAAAGATAAAATGTGCTTTAGGTGTCAGAAAATAGGGCACGTAGCTCGTCATTGTAATTATGCAAGTAGCGATTGTGAAGACTCCGGTGTAGATAGTGACGAATATGAAACAATTGGGTTAGTTTCAATGAAAAGTAGATTTAGAAACAGAATGTGTTTCCGTTGCCAGAAAATGGGTCATATAGCACGATTTTGTATGCGTGAAGGTAATAAATTGAAAAATAAAATTTGTTTTAACTGCCGCGAATATGGTCACATCGCGAGCGATTGTTCACTTAGTGTGAAAGACAGAGTTAGTAGGCAACCGGGACAAAATTCTAAATTGAGTAAATACAGTACACACGAGAGAGTAGCCAATAAGCAATTTATGAGAGAAATCCCAGAACATACGGTCAGTTATCATGATAGTATGCGCGGGAAAAATAAGGCGCGAAAGACCGTATGGAGAAGGAGACGGCATCAGGATGAAGACGGAGTCGTTCAACAAAGGCTCACCACAGGGGTTGAGCAACGTGAATTGACGGTCAGTCCAGATGTCATCGCAAAACGTGCAACACAGGAGAAGTTGCGTTTTATTCGAACAGACGAACCCGAAGATTTGGATGCGATTTCTGTGGTGAAATCGACAGAGGAAGATGACCAAGACGCACAAGAAATCCAGGAAAACCGCGACAAGACGGTAGGTATGTGCAATGGTAACAAAATTTACAAGGGTTTTTGTTCTGGGATAGGTAATAATAGCAGAGGCAAACAAGGGTCAAGGCGGCAAGCGAGTCAGCGACAGAGAAAGAAACAGAAGCGTGAGACCGAGGACGTCAGGGATGGTAAGGGTACACCACCCAAGGCGGAAATGGAACAAAGGCCACAGAGATCAGCAGGCGTGTTGGACAGCATCCTAGCGACCTTCGCAAGAGCAGAGCGAGCCGAGCAAAGGATGCACCGCATGACACCAGTTTAGGCGCGAACTTAGTGTTCAGAAAGGCGCCAAGGCAGTTAAAATACCAGGTAGGCAAGTTCCATTGTATGATGTTTGTATTTAAAGTGAGAATAAGTGAAAGTCTTTTTGAAGAGATTCCGAGAAAAATCTTGTTTTATTATATTGCATTCGATTACTTAGTGTATCGAAAGTTGAGGATAGTTCTATTGCATTTGATTACTTAGTGTACCGAAACATAAGATTAGTTGTATTGAATTCGATTACTTATTGTATCGAAAGAAAGATTTGTTATAAATTGTCCTCGAGTTTGGTTTGTTAGAGTTAAAACTAAAGTACTTCGTGTACTAATTAGTGGAGTTGGATGTTGGGACACATATCTGCCGTAGATGTTTTGTTATAGTAAAGTATTGTGACCACTCCTCTGCCTACGACACTCGACGGTGGTGGACGTACAACGACGGAAGGCGTCGTTACCCCCAGATCGGTTCAGGCCGAGCGTGAGGAGCAGTAGCTGGAGTTCCAACAAGATCCGTATTGGACAATACCCTTCCGGAGGCATTGGAGTCAAACAGGAATCCAACTGGATTGACTTAGAAGTTGATAAATTATAATTCCTTCAGAAATATAATTTATTTTAAGGGGAATGGGATGTAATAGTCCGGCGTAGCGACTATTACGTATTTGTTGCGTAGAAAGTTTTCCGTTAAAACTTGTAGTTTTGTGTTATCTTTAGGTTGAAGTATTTATGAGACAGGGTAAAATTATGTTTTTGGACGGATGTTACAAAAAGTCTCTAGGGTAGAGCTTTGTGCGGAGCTGTTGAGTTCTTAGAAGTATTCGTCCGTTACTTGGTGTCCAGTGAACAATAATAAGTTTTCGTAAGAAACTGTAAACTGTCTCGAGTTGTATAGATGAGATGAGCCGAAATTAAGGGGTTTGAGAATCACTGGTTTCTACCCTTGCAGAGTATAAAGTCAGAGTTTTGACTCTGACTCCTTCTTGTTGTTTTACTTGTTTTGTTTGTTGCTTGTTGTCTTACTTCGTGTAGACTTGTTGTCTGATTGTTTTTGTTGTTCATGTCTATGACTGTGTGTCTTAGACTGAGCTTGGTATTTCTGTGTGAAATAACCAATTAAATTGTACTGTGGGCTCTCTCATCGTGGTGTGATTTGGTATAACTGTGTGTTTTACTCATGTAAGTAATTGTATTTGATTTTGTTATTATTCTTTGTGAATCGCTATCGAAATATTTGTAGATCGATGTAAAAGGCTTGAGAATTGATTTTGTGAATTAGAGATTAAGAACTTAGAGTTTATATAGATTCAATTGATCGCGTTGTAGTTTATTTGGCTTATATAATTTTATTTGTTCGCGGGGAATTATTAAAGATTATATAATTTTGTTATTGTTGGAAATACGTGTTTGTTCTGTATCATACCCATTTCCAGCGTGTGTCTTAGTGACCCGTAGAATAACGCGTGAGTATCAATTGAATTACTTAGTGACACTACCCAAATTCTTATTGATTGTTTTCTTAACTCGTTTTGGCCGCGTCCTTCTATCCGAGGACTTTTAAAATACGGATAGTGGTGGCAGCATTTCCTCTACCTTTGACCTTAATAGTTTTTACATTAATAAAATTAGTGTTTTACTCTCGGGTCAAATAAATTTTCATATTGTGCAGGACTAAGCAGTGTTAAACGCTACCCATCTCGATCACCTATTTCTGTTGTCCCTACCGTACCTGGTACAAATTTTGCTAGTTACCGATGTGATGTACAAATACAGTTTGTAATTGTGTTACAACTTTTGGTAGCTAGCGGGGTGATATAAAAATACTGCTTGCATCCCTGTTACACAGGTCTAGGGTTCGGTATTTTCATCTCTGATTAAAGTGTCTGTTAACTGTCAATTGAAAAGTTTCGCATAAGTGTAGTTTTTCAACTTATGCTAATAATATTGATGCTATATTTTTCGTTTTAGCTGACATTAAGTAATCAGACAGTTTAACCCAAGACGAAAATACCGAGTAACCTACAGTGTGACCAACAAAAGTTTAATACCTAACTCTAACAAATATACGAGTAGTTAAAGTATAGGAATCCACTTTCATAAAAATACTTTATGTATAGTATGACAATATCGTACTTTTTTTCAAATTTAATGAGAATTTGGTTAATATATGTGTAAATTTCGCTGAATACGAGCCTGGGTGGCAATAAGACCTACGTATCGGTGGGATTGAGAGATACCCGTTCTAACATTGGCTCGTCGCTAATTAATGCGCTCACCTACGGTTTAAATAATTACGTAATAATAAAATTTAATTAGGTTGGCATGCGAGTGTGCGGTGATTTTCACCTTTTTTCGTAACATCATCCGTCACTAAATCTCATTTTATCTCCGAGTGGCCGAGCCAGTGCACTAGCCTGCCGGACTAATTATGTGCAACGAAATCGCATTTACAGTCTCGCTCAATTAAAGTATCCTGCAATTTATAATGACATTTGCATACTGGACACTCGTTCTTGCCCGCCACCCCCGACCAAGAGGTCAATGATGAGGATGAGGATGAAGAAGTCATTCGCAAGAACCAAGATGCAAGATTCAATCACTTTTCATTACCAATTAAATTAGTTGCACAATTTGAACTACAGTATCATAATGACGTGTTTCAATTTTTTAGATCATTTTAATAAAGTACGAGTATATGCAGGTGAATACGAAAATCCTTACATATGCGTTTAAAAGTTTTTTTTTTAAATTATTATCTGTCCCGTAAAATTTAATGCGGTGCATATACATGCATTTGAATAAAATTCTAAATTATTGACTACCAAAATTTTTTAATTTACGCTTCTGGTACCCAAAAAAATCTGTTGTGGCCAGCACAATACCGCTCGGCACATCCGTGCAGATATGGGAGCCCGTTTCAGAATGACAAATAATAATTATGTATATAGATGTCAAATGTCAGAATTTTTCATTAAAAATTTCATGATTTTCTAAATTCATGTAGTTAATTTGTCACTAGGAGTGTGGCAAGGAAAATGAACATGGAATTGGAAAATCACTAAATTTAGAATGTAAAATTATGATATTTGACATCTATGTATATAATTACTAACTATCATTCTGACATGGGCCTCCATATCTGCTTGTCAAGGCCAACATTTCTTGTATACCTACACTCTACACCAAAAATTCTACTTATATCTATTCTTTATATTTAGATTTTTTAATTTTAAATTCATTCTATGAAGAAATTTTGTCCTACTATTCGAAATGTTTAGAATTCATTATCGGGATTGACAGTATTTTTGAATGGCATATGTAATAGACCTATAATTTTAAATATTTAACTATTAATACAATAAGAAATAATATAATGCATGTACTCCCCAGAAAAAATCTTCAGTAATATCTCTGGATTTTTGACACTGATATTTATCTGTCAGTTACAAACATTTTAATTTTTCAATTGGTTTCCATGACATTATTTGGGCTGTGCGATTTATTACAACAGATTATATACCTTATATTTCTTTATCTCTAAATCTATAAAAGATATAATAAAATATTTATATGTATCAGATAGAGAATTTACTGTTCTTTAATACTAGCAAGAACAAAAATTTTCGACAAATAATATTTAGATTTTTTTTAAGAATCTGGCACTTCCGGTTGTTCAATTATTACCAAAACCTTTTTAGATCTTCCCAGTAATATCCGATTGTATAAAAACTAGAATAGTAAAGCCGGATATTAGAAAAACTGAATTTTATTCTCTAAAAGTGAATATATAAATCACCTCATAAAGTTTAAAGGGACAGATGTACAGGTAATATTTGAGAAAAAAAAAACTATTTTCCCAGGTAAAACGCGTTTGACACGGGTAATTGTGATCATTTAATATGGATAATGGCTGTATTACACGTAACGATAAATCGACCGATTTATTGATCAACTGCGACCTTCAATTTGTCGGTATGTGTAATACAGGAAAATCGATCGATTTATTTACGAAAATAAATTGAACAATAAATTGATGAAATAGAACGAGTTCTATTTTCCGGCGATTTTTTGGGGAATATTTGGTTACTTTTCTAGTGCCAACTCTATAACATTTGACATTTCAAACTATATTTAACGTTTGCAGGTTATAAGTTTTCATTTCTGTTGTTTATACAAAAATGACAAGATCAGTGTTGATGGTTATTCTATTTGTGAAAAACAAAAAAATGTAGATGGTGGGTGAGACCATGGTTTGATAAAACCAAAGGAAATTTACCTTTGGCCTTGTTAACAAAGATCCGGAAGTTTAAATTATTTTTAAAAATGGATAAACCACCTTTTGATAAACTGTTAAAATTAATATCACCATTACTTAAAAAGGAAGATACTTTATGAGAGTCAGTTTCTGTTGAATCTAAATTAATAATTAGAATTATTAAAACCTTAATCTCTTCTTTATTGAACGTATATCCGCTTTAACTGATTTTCAATTATAAATACACTGTAAACTCTAACAAAACTAATAAACGATACGACAGAAGTCATAAATCTATTGAAGCGCCACGAAGACATGAGTAGTTGGTAAGTTGGTAGCCTTGATTCCAACAAAAATAAATTGATAGAAAATCGTTGTGTGTAAATTTTTAAGATTTCTACGATAAATTGATCGATTTATGGGTCAATAAATTGACCGATTTATTGTTACGTGTAAAACCGCTTATAATAGTTAGTAATGTACAACTTTCTACCAAAATTAATAGGTAAATATCTACAAATAAAAAAAAAACATCGTAAGTACTTATTTTCTACAGTATAACAAATTTGAAGTAAACCCAGTATGGTCGTATAAGTTTTGTATCCTAATCTAACTCTTCCTGGTTTACAGTGTTTTGACGCAATGATCGGGAAATATTTTGGGAACGGTGCACCTGTTTTACGAGGGACATTATGGGCAGACAAAGGACGATCACACCACCGAGGGTAGTCACTTGTCATAAAACCCCGGCAACTGTTTATTACTATTGCACCTTGGATAATTTGTTCGTCGCAGTTTACAACCGAAATTCTCTCTGTTTTGTTTCATCAGATTTCCAAGGCAGTGTTGTTTCCTTGAGAGAAGAATTTAAAAATTCAAGACGCAAATACATAAACAAGTATGTTATTACATGTAAATACACCTCGGCTAGATAGTGCAGTACTTGTTCGAATCTAACATAAAAACAGAAATACTCGTACGCGAGATTAACATTGACGCACATGGAATAAAATAATAGTAAATACACGTGTTAATGAAGACATTTGTACTCAGCAACCTTTAGACTGGGTGCTGGATTCCTGAGGCTTCTTCACGAGCTGCCATTTTTACAATTAAATTCTATATTATTCTCACTTTATAATCTCATATTTCATCGTCAAGTAGTTCCTGGACGAGATCCTATTTCTTTCCTGACTTGCATGGCTAAAAGACTATCATTAATAAATTAGAAGATGCTGTATGTATACACTCTTCTTTGTATTATTTTTATCTGCTAGTACTCTTCTAGAATGTTTTGGATATATACGTACCAATACCAAGGTAGAAATATATATGGTGAGTATATTGTGCATTCAAAAGTGGAAACATATTTTTAATTTTTAGCATATCCAGTTCATATAGGTAACCCGTTAAAGTGTAGTAGGTAAGTAACCTATATGTAACAGATTTGCCAAATTGCGAGCAGTTTTTCAAAGAATATTTAAACGTCAGTGCACCCACATGTATATTTTACATCGTGATAAGAAAATAATTCGTTATAGCCGAGGCTCGTCGCAACAGAACAAGTTGTAAATATGTCATTTTTGAATAAAAAAATAAATAAAAATAAGCATATATATATATATATATATATATATATATATATATATATATATATATATATATAATATAGTATGTTACACAAGTATAAATGAAGTGTTGGCATGTAGTACTAAACAAAATCGATAAACGAACTACATAGAAGACGTTTCTTTCATGCCTTTAAAAAAACTATATTTTCTAAAACTAAACTTTTTATTTCTAACTTGCCACGTGTCTGTTTTTACTTCCTTGTACGTAAGTAAAGGAAGTATTGTAATCGCGAAAAATTTCGGTTTTCAGATTTCAGCAGAAATATCCATTTTGATCATCCCTGAATCCATTTTCACTAATTTCGTCGTGACGTCTGTACGTACGTACGTATCTCGCATAACTCAAAAACGGTAAGCCGTAGAAAGTTGAAATTTTGTATTTAGGACTCCTATAACATCTAGTTGTGCACGTCCCTTTCTGGTTATTACACAATTTCCAGAAGTGGCACTTTACATAAAGCCTGTAATAGATTTTAATGAAAAACTGTTTTAAAATATAATCCAAAACTTTTCAAATTTGGTATACAAGACTTTTATGTCAATCGAAATAACATAATAGATTTTGGTTAAAATAGGCTAACCGGAAATGGTACATTACTTGAAATTGTTAACAGTTTTTCTTGAAAAAAATGATTTTATTTTGATTTTAGAAATAAATGCTTCAAATAAAAGTTTTAGAGAATTAATTTCTGCGTCTAGCACATTAAGTATTATTAAATTAGCCCTTTGTATAAGCGAGATATGTAAATTTTAAAATTATATACTTTTTATTTTTGTAATAAAGCTTGCTATGGATTAGGACAAAAAAATAAAAAAAAAGTTCATGTCAAATTACGTTAAATACGTGCAATTTTATGATTCGTACAATAACAAATATTATATTTTTATTGTGATAGTCATTGTTGTAATCAAATATTTCTTTGTTGTAATCAAAAATCTCTTTAAAAAGAAAGATTAATGTTAATTTAAGAATGATTGTAGTAAATAAATTATTTTTTGTTCTATATCAAAATATTTCTCGGGCTTGGCTTAAGCCTGTCAATATTTTGTAATTTAATTATTAAAAAAATATGTGTAGTTTAATAATCGTACAAGGAAGTCATGTGGTGTCCACATCAGATTTTTTTTTTAATATTCCTTTGGAAAATAGAACATATTTCAGGCGTAGTTTTCATATAATGAAAATTTATTTTAAATATAAACACTGATGTTTAAGCATCAATCAAGTGCTTTGGGAACAAAATAAAAAATAAATATTAAATAGTGCAGTTAATAGTTTTGGTGTGATAGACGTAATATATACAGAAATATATTTTAAACATTGAGGCTGGTACCACAAGCCTTGTTCTAACGATTTTTTAAGAAATGCATTATTTTTAAAAAATAATAAATAATAACAAATTTATCAAAATATGATTTTGAAACAGAACATAGTTTGTATTCAAACAAATATTTAAAAAAAAATCTGATGTGGCCAGCACATAACCTCTCGCCGTATATTTTACCTGGCTGTATGCATAAAGCAAAGATTATTTTTATAAATACAAATAATATATTCATATAAATCTATGACGTATAAACTTCTTTATTATTCAATAATAGCATGTCTCAACATGAAGATATTTTACCATAAATTATGTTACAATAAATTACAAAGTAGAGTTTACCATATATAAATATTAGGCTGGTAACAGCAATTTTCAATTCGAACAACTTTGTTTACTTTCTCTTCATATTCTTCTAGTAAAAACATTAATTTTGGGCGGTCTAAAATGTATATATCTGGATTGTGCATCTATTCTTATATATCTTCTTTTACATTTTATTTTTTCATACTTGTTATATCTAAATAACCTTAATTCCCTTTAATAAAGTGACGGATAGATTGCACTCCGATTTTGTCAATATTTACAACTTACTTGAGAAGAATTTGATAGCTTTTTCGCAATTCAAAGTTACTCTAGTCTACAGTACTGGTGTACATTGTCCCATAATGTTTGAAACAAATTTAAGTCCTTCAACCTAGACTTGTCATCTCCATAATAGTCACAGATCAAGAACTAAGGGATTCTCCAAGTACATTTTTAATTCATTACTCATTATTTCTGACACTGACATTTATCTGTCAGTTACAAATAATTTAAATTATCAACTATTTTTCATGGCATTCTTTCGGCTGTCAAATTTATTACAATAGATTATTTTATATATTATACTTCTTTTATCTCTAAATCTATGGAATATATAATAAAATATTTAAATGTATCAGATAGAGAATTTAATTTTCTTTAATATTACCACGAAAAATTTTCAAAAAATAATATTTAGAAGATTTTTTTTCAAGAATCTTCTACTTCCGGTTGTCCAATTATTACCAAAACCTTTTCAGATCTTCCCATGAATGTCCGATTGGGAAATACGTTGTTAAACAAATTTTAAGTCTTATAGTTAAGATTTTTTTTCAAGAATCTTCTACTTCCGGTTGTCCAATTGTTACCAAAACCTTTTCAGATCTTCCCGGGAATGTCCGATTGGGAAATACGTTGTTAAACAAATTTTAAGTCTTATAGTTTTTGAGTAACCGTCCTTCCAACATCCCACACACACACACACACACACACACACATCCACACACACACACACACACACACACACAGACATCATCGTAAAAATGTTAAAATCGGATTGTAAGGACCTTAAAACGTGCTTATTCAATAAAATCTGGATATGCGATTTTTAGCATGAATGCAATACCTCTCTTAGCGAGAGGTAAAAATCGTTCTTTAAACGTAAAGGTGAAATTAAATATTGAAATTTGAATTTGACATTTCTTAAAACAGCGTTTTAGTTAAAACAAGGCTTATGGTACCAGCCAAAAAGTTTAATATAGTATCAAATAACTGCAGTAGTGGGATCGCTCTAAATTAACTTTTCCCGCCGTTATATAGGCCTGTTGTCACGTCAAAACTCAGATGTACGGGCTGGATTTTACACTTTCAGAGAAATATAAAAACATAAAACTTGTGTTAAAGGCTATTTTAAATTATTTAAATGGCCTGCAGACTCCAGAAATTTTTTATGAAAAGAAGGAAATAATATATTCTGGGCATATTTTTTGTTCAAAATTAAGCCACCAGATACAGTTTGCTTACCTTGAATCGTGAATTATGTAAATAGTACTTGACACTGACATCTGTCAATGAGTAATATTGAATTATTGAAACTGTTTCCATGGACACGCAGCAAAGATGCAAGATTTTTATTTCTAAATACATTGCATATGTAGAAAATACTGCAATGAAATCGTATAGAGAATAAAATATTCTTTAATATGTATTATAATTATTAATATATAATTATATTATAATAACATAAAATATTAAAAAAATGATATTTAACTGTTTTTTGTCTTGATTTTGATGTAAGAATGCGGAGTACGAAAAAGTGTAAGTTTTGGAAATATCAATCATCACTTATACACACACACACACACACACACACACACACACACGCACACACAAACACACACACATACGACTCAAAATGACTAATATACAATTATGTATCCTAATATTTTGACAAATATTAAAATTATTAAAAGTTCTATTCAAAGAAGCTACAAAAGATAATGGTAAAATGTAATATTTCACTTCAAAGTAGAGCATAAAACCAAAAGGATGTTCTTGAGTATATATAACTAAAAAATCTAATTTTTATTAAAAAACTAAACTTGAAGTAGATTTTCTAATTTACTTTGAATTTTTTAATTGCAGTTACAATATTTCATTAAATTTGATAGGTTTCCCCGGTGTCTACAGTTTCGTGAGACGTCTGTCAGTGTTATTGAGTTGTGTTGAGTTTAATATAAATATCTGTGTAATGAGTTCGTGCAGATACGTGGGCGAGAGTTCAGCAACTGCGGGACCGCGGGCTAGTTTGTAATTGTTAGTAGTGATCAAGCACACAAAGCCAAATGAGATCAGACAAAACAGTTGCCATGGAATAAGCCATAAACTTGCTCCACGCCAGACACACCGGCATAATAAATTCATATCAGACACTCGATATTATTTTCATTTAGTTCAGTGTTTCAAACACAACTGTTGTGTGTTGTGTTGCATTTCCAAATGATAAGCAACGTATAAATGTTTCTATTTGGAGATGACAGATATCAACGTATATAGGTAGGTACCTATCTAAAATCGTATCCAGAATTCAAATTAGGAATAGTAAAACTATGTTTACATGGTCAGTATTGAAACATATATTTTTGATCAATTAGGGTAAGTAAGGGAGAGTTGACCTACATATAAAAAAAATCGCATTTACTTATCTTTTACAATAAAATTTAAAAAAATACGAAAAACATTTAACGTTGTTATATAGCTTCAAATATATGTATACGAGGATGAGCAGGTTGGCAAAACTACAAATTGAATTATGCAACAACAGTGACATTTACGTCAGTTGTAGTAGAAGACTTGGGGAAGTAGTGTGTTGTTTTCAATTATAGCGTAGTCTGTTTTTCACAAACGTCAGCTAGACATACAAATAGGGAATAGCTCCAAATTCCCGACGACCAAAAAAAATTCGGAGAGCCTAATCAAAAGTCAAACAAGTGATGATATTTGCTTATAATTACAAATGAATCATCATGACACACAGAATTCCATATGGAACAAGTGTCACAGCAATTTATTATCGGGTTTTCATGCAAAAATTGCACAAAACCCAAACTTAGTTCGAGGCTGGGCCACACATTCTCCATGATAATGCTGCGCCCTACATTGGGAATGTTGTAACCGAAAAACTGTGTGAATACGGTTGGGAAGTGTCTCCTCATGCTCCCTACAGTCCGGACATGAGTCCACCAGACTTATACCTATTCCTAAAGCTGAACCAGCCTATGCGTGGACATTGTTTTCCGTCTCTAGCAGGTGAGGTGACTTATTTAAAAAATCAATTATTTTCTAATTCTATATTAACTAATTACGTATAGGTTTGTTTTCGTAGTAAAAAATTACTTCCCCACACAAGTCACACATGTTAGAGAATTCCTTGCAATTTTCATGAATCCAATATTCCGTTCTCTTAGTGCGCTAATAATCTTCAACACAACTCATACACTCATTTTCGTTCATATTTATTTCGGAATCATTGTCTTCACAAATAATCATTATAATTTCATCTTCTTACGACAATAAATCATACTGCTCAAATTTTTTATTTCGTTAATTATTTTCATTTTTCACATTCACTATTTTTCGCTTCCAAGGTCAGTTTTAAGTGTCCCTCCATCCACTATCCTCTATTTGACTGTCCAGTACGTTTATAATTGGTCAGTATAGTGGTAAAATGGTCGAGTAAGATGGCTCACATCTGTACAATGACATGTACGGCAAAACTATAATAGAGTTTTTGCATAGTGTTTGTAGAAAGACGTATACACTAACGCCTAAGTTGCTTAGCAATATCATATTTGTTACTTGCCGTACGTTAAATTTACAGACGTAATACGTCAGTCGAAGGTAAAAGACGGGCCAGTTGACGTATGTCTACTACTATGACCTATTAGGCACAGAATTTATTTTAAAACGTCGGAACCTTTTCGTTTTCCAGTTAACACTGTCATAAATATTCGACAATTTCCTATTTATTCCTTAAATTGGGTATAATCTTTGAATATATTGTACGTCCTTTATTAAAGATATACCGTTAACGTTGACGGAACATTCACGTACGCTATGTAAAAACTCCCTAATAAATACGTATAATTGTTACATTGAACCTCTTTCGGCTTGAGAAGTTAAATTAATTATAAAAATATACTACTTTCTATGAAGAAAATGTCGAAAAGATTACATACACAAAAAGATTACAAAACACAAGTAAAATTTTCCGACTAACTAATAGGGCTATTCTGTAAGCATCGTTATGACATAATGAATCGTTAAAACGTTATATCGTTATAATTATAACGAAAATCGTTTAACAGACTTATAGGGCTATTCTGCAAGATCGTTATGACATAACGAATCGGTAAAACGTTATATCGTCATGGTAATAACGAAAATCGTTTAATAAACTTATTCTGTAAACGATCGTTATGACATTTTTCATTGTTAAATCGTTATCATAACGATAATCGTTAAAGTGGTATTCTGTAAACAATAATATAACGAAAAAAAGATAACGATATCGGTATTTCTTAACGATTAGAAAAATCATTCGTTATCTAAACGTTTTGTCAATAATTCAGTATTTTTATTCATGTTAAAATAAAATTGCTATTTTGTTGAATAGTAATCTCAAAAACCAGTCATATTACAGTTTTCTGCAAGGTAATATTAAAATAATTTAATAAGTTTTTATTCGTAGCGCCTAGCGCAAAGCTTCCCAATTTGTCAATAGATGGTAGTAGTTGCTCTAGCATAACCTACAAAAAGAAAAAAATGGTCCGACAGCTGACAGGTTGACAGCCAGAATCAATCTAACCTAGAAGTTTTGTGAGTTATATTGAATTATTTTAGACATTTCATTTAAATTATAATTTGATTTTAGGAAATAAAGTTCTTAACTAGATCCCAAGGTAATTATTTTCAAAATGTGTTACATAATACGGATACGAAGATAACGATTATCGTTAAGTAGAAATAACGATTTTCACAATAACGATTTCGTTATGGTAACGATTCGATTTTACAGAATAGGCCTGTTATTCTGTAAACGTTCGTTATGACTACCAATGCGTTGTTAAGTCGTTATTATAACGATAATCGTTAAAGTAGTATTCTGTAAATAATAAATTAATTCTACATAATGAAAAAAAAAAAGATAACGATATCGTTATTTTTTAACGACTTTAAAAATCATTCGTTGCCTGAACGTTTTGTCAATAATTCATTATTTTTATTCGTGTCAAAATAAATTGCTATTATGTTCAATAGTGATCTCAAAAATCCGTCATATTGCAAGGTAATATTAAAATAATTTAATAAGTTTTTATTCCTACGCCTAGCACAAGCTTCCCAATTTGTCTACAGATGGTACTAGTAGCTCAGCATAACCCACAACAAGAAGAAAGAGCCTGACAGCTGACTCCCAACAGAACTAATCTAACCTAGAAGTTTTGTGAGTGATATTGAATTATTTTAGATATTTCATTTAAAATTATAATTTGATTTTAAGAAATAAAGTTCTCAACTTGATCCCAAGGTTATTATTTTTTAAAATGTGTTACAAAATACGGATACGAAGATAACGATAAGTAGATATAACGATTTTCATAATAACGATTTCGTTATGATAACGATTCGTTAATTGAATATTTTACTCTGGCCTGTAAATGTACTATCCATGTAGAAACATTGGTTAACATCAGGCTACTATATTTTGTATTTTGGCACAATTATCATCTCTACCGGAGTTACCCTATGATTAACGATGTTTTTTGCAAAACGATTTCCGAAATCATGAAAATATTCTTCTTCGAGAAAGTAAAATATCTCTGCACTCTCTCCATTCCTGCACACGGCAAATCAATTTTCCCTATGATGAGAAGTTGGGCTATGATATCGATATCGCAACGATACCACGGGGGCGGATATGCCGTCTTGCTCTCCCCAATGACAGATAACTGTCAATACGGCGCGTCAATCAGTCGGTAACGCGGTTACCTAGCGCACCGACAGCAGCAGGACGCCGCAGGCCGCAGGACACATGCAGGAATCACAGGAAGTTATAGAATGGCTGCACTAGGGTGAAATATAGATGATGAATTCGGGAGGGATACTATAATATGAAGAATTATAGCAGATTGATAGGAAATACTCAGTGAGGATAACTGTTCGCATTAGAGAGCTGGAATCCTGATTCTAATTTAGATTTAGATTTATAATTTTCTTATCAGAGCTGGACATAACACTAACAACTGGCCTTGCAAAGCACGAGCTAGACATGCAGAGTAATCAAAAGTATTTAAAATAAAATTAGTTGGTCACCAAAAACGTAAATTCAAAAAATCCGAAATTTTGTGCTATAAGATACAATAAAGTTTTACGGGACATGATTTGGGACCATTAACACTAACGGGACTATACGTCTTAAACTGGATTTCAATAAACCTGTTCCATTTATTAATTGCCCCTATCTATCTGTGGCCCTGCACTCTCAATGAAAATTTGCATCGAATGTCAAATTAGTTTCAATAAAAGCTTTTAAATCTTTCATTGGAAATATTTTTACCTTCCCTAACCTTTAGATAAGGAAGGTAATTATCTTTGATCAAAAAGTTCGATGGTGAGTTTTTAATGAATGAGCACGTTTTAGGAGCTCTAGAATACGGTTTTACTATTATTACAATGATGTCTGTGTGTAAGTATGTATGTGTGTGTATGTGCGTGTGTGCGACCATCGTTTCGGATCCATGACACCAATACCATGATCCCAAAAATATTTTTTTCGTATTTCTTGAGTCTACCTCCAAACAAAGAAGTAATTAGATTTTGGTTATAATTGACCAACCGGAAGTACCATCATTTGCAACTTTTAACAGTTTTTCTTGAAAATCATTTTTTGACATTTTGTGTTAAAAAATATTACAGAATATTTTATTTTCTATACGATTTTATTTCATTTTATACTTCATATTCAATGGATATTGAGTTAATTTAAAAAAAAAACCTCAAATCAGCCAGCTATAACCATGGAAACAGCTACTATATTCAGATTTCACATAATCTCATTGACAGATGTCAGTGTCAAGTGCAATAATTTACATTGTGTGTTTATGTTATAATTTCACTGGAAATATAATTTAATTACATAAAAGAATAGTCTTTTTTTTTAAAAAAAATGCACTCTATTCTAAACTCCGTCCGAATATTTTGCAAGAAAATGTCTGTATGGAATTTGTACAAAATATATAGAACTGACGAAAGGTAATGTGCTGGCCACATCAGATTTTTTAAAGTAACCAAAAACTTTTACGTCTAAATTTTGAAACAAACGCCATATGGGTCTTATATTATGACGAACCCATGATACCCGCCATTAGTTGGCTTAATAGGTATAGATACTATTGCGTATATTTTCTATATTTTTAATTATTGAAAAGGTCTTTTTGGGTATACTACCCTAAGAATATACTCGTATGTATAATACCATGTTCAGTCTTTCAATTCAAAATACAATTGAAAAACGAACAAAAAATTTTTGTAGGTAAAATGTGAAATATTTCTTCGTGAACTTATTATTTCAAGCACTATCAAATGTAATTTTATTCTATGGAATGACACTGTGATATAATGATTGGCTCTACGTTAATAATAAACGATTTTATCAACTATGATTTGTTGGTATCCCTGCGCCGAACCTGATAGCATATACTCTCGAAAGACTGATAGGATATTTTAAATTTGATAAATCTAGAAGATTAAGTATATATAAATGGTTTCTTATTATTATAATATACAATACAATTTTTGCATAATTACAAGTATTATATTTTAGAAAATAAAAATTCGCTGTGAAAAGGTTAGAGTAACGGTCACCATTTTATGAAGACCTATATTTGCTGCAGTTTTTTTAGTATAATACTATATTTGTAATATAATTTCCTATTGAGTGCTATTGATTTATATTTATTATGTCTGCATTCCATATAAATTATATTAGATTGTAAATGGTATTACTCATGGGCAAATAAAAGTACTAATAATTATTATTATAAACGTGCGATATACAATTAACTTTTCTCTGTGATATTTATGTATCAGTGGTATTTAAAGATCTATCATTTCATTTCAAGATCCTTGTTGTTATTTATGTTGATATTTTTTGAAACCCCTCTTGTACGACTATGGCAATTCCTTACCTTAGCCACTGGCGGCATTTGGTCACGGCATCAGAAATCCCAAGTGCTTTACACGTGACCTTATAACCGTACATACGCTGTGGATTTATTGTGAATGCGCCTTCTAATAAACAATTGATGTAGTGGGTACTTACGCCTTACTGCCTGCAAGTAGCGCTGAATTATTTCTACCCACCGTAATTTATAGCTTTATTAGGAATTGACTTCATGCATACAGCTATTCGCGGACCTAGAGCCATATGCAATTGTTGCCTATTTCACACAGTATCATACACATTACGTACTTTCATATCTCTAAACGTTCCCTTGAATGCACAAAACGCCTACATCATGCGCTTTACAATATTTTTAATAATTTCTGCAATTCACAAGTTCTATATCACATGTACAAAAAACGTGTTAAATAGTTATATCTTTTTTCATTTATTTAATACATGCAATTACATTTTGCAAAATTTATTGATGTTCTTCTTTCTTCTTTTTTGGTATTTTTTCCTATGTCTCTCCTAAACTGAACTCATCTAGGATGTGATATAGACTAGAACTTGTCACCATTACTGCTACAGACACTGCAAATACGGTCTTCTGCTATCACTTTACTACAACCTACATATTTGTTCTTATTTCTTCGTTTCCACATCCAATTCCACCTATTAATTTTGTCTCTTTCGTCTGTATTTATTAGATAAGGTGTCTTATTAGTAGTCTGATGTTTTAGTGTATTTTGTTGTGTGTAGGTGTAGTCTTTTGTCGTGACGTTGCATATGATTATCTTGTTTTTTACCTTCCGTCACCCCTAGGTAAGGAATTTTTTTACGTATCCCTCTTTCTTACATCCAAATGCAGACTTGATTAGATTTTGGTTATTATTGGTCAACCGTAAGTACCCTCATTTGAAGATTTTAACAGTTTTTCTTGAAAAAACGTTAAGTATTAATCGTTGACATTTAATGTTATATTCAATGGACATAGAGTTAAAGAATTATGAAGAAATTAAATATTGAAGCTATGCTATAACCATGGAGATAGCTACTATATTAACTGACAGATATCAGTATCAATGAAAAGAAAATTAATGTGGCAGAGATGAGGATGTTGAGATAGATATTGGGGGAGACACGGAAAGATAGGATAAGAAATGAAAAAACAAGGGAAATGGCTCGAGTGATAGAAGTTTCTAGATAGATACAATAGAGACGATTACATTGGTTTGAACATGTCATGAAGATAGATGAAGAATATATTGGAAGAATGAAGAGTTTAGTAACAAAAGGTAGACGAAACAGAGGAATACCATAGATAAGATGGAAGAACTGTATTGCGAAAGACTTGAGAGGAAAGGAACAAATTGAGGACGACACGCAAAACAGAAATGAGTGGAAGAAGAAAATAAAACATAGCGACCCCTAACGAATGGGAAAAGCTAAAGAAGAAGAAGATGTCACTGTTAAGTGCAATTTGCATAGTTTGTTCATGAAATAATTTCACTGGAAATATAAGTTCTTTTGCAAGAAAATTTATGTATGGAATTTGTACATAATACACAATATTGACGGAGGGTAATGTGTTGGCCACATCAGATTTTTTTAATTATTTCTGCATTAAATGAATGTTGAAATTATCTTCTATTTCTTTCAACTTCGATTGGAGAAAATCATATCGATATATCCCAGCTGCTCAGTTGTGGTTTAATTTTTCCTTTTTTCTTTATTTCCTTCTGACACTGGTAAATAACTCTGTCTTGGTCGTAATTCCTATTTTTCTTTTTGTATTTTGATACCTTTAGTTAGTAAAGCTGTAATTTGTATTTTGTCTGCTGGTTTTAAATAACACAATATATTAAGGTGTGATTTTATTTAATTATAATGTCCATTTATATGAAATATATTAAATTTAGAAAGTAATGACACGAATGTAGTATTTTCCACTACAGTTAAGACATCTGCTAAATCTAATAGTCCTCGGTAAATTACAATGAGTTTAGCTAGCTATGTGAGACTGTAGGTAAGTATATACGAATATAAACTTTATCTGTTTGGACAAAATAAAATAATGTGAAAAATATACAAGTTATATAGAATACTCGCATATATTGAAATTAAATTATATGGCATTAACGACGATTGTAATTAAAAGATTGTTAAGCTATAAAATCCTTTACATTATTTTTCTCATGATCATAAAAAGGATGATCATTATGTAGTTAGACTAGGTCAAGTATCAGAAATCAGATAGTCTCCAAGGATGTTCCGTGTTTCAATGTAATTATATGTTTAGGTATGAAAATAAAAAGAAACGCATACATTGTAACAAGAAAATAGTTCATTATTTCGTATTAAAAGTATGTATTTATTTAAACTGCAATTTTCAAATTAACACTATAAATGTTCTAATTTATTTATGAGTCTTGCAATTTTAGTGAAACTATTTTTTTTTATATACTCGTATTCCAGAAACTATTGGCCACATAGACAAAAAAAATCGTCTTTACTAAAATCGATTCTTTTTTGATTTGGTTCACTTACCTAAAAAAATATTATTCACAAACGTATTTTCTTAATTGACATGACAATGATCAATGCATTTTTAAAACTATTATTCGAATGATTCTAACGGCCCGTATTCGAAGGCGACCAAATCTCTGCACCATCTCACCATGTCTCGATTATTATTCGTCTTTGTATTACACTTTACGGGTATATACAGGCTGTTCATTTTAAATGGGCCACCATTGCTATCTCGAGAAATATAAGAGCTACAAAGACGGTTAAATAGGCAAACAATTCCTATTTCACAAGACAAATTTAAATTGCATGGAAAAATTTAGCTGTTTCCTGAATTCTGACGTTTATGTCAGCTTTTTGTAAATCCATTATTTTCAATTTGAACTCCTAAATATTGGAACTTGTCTACTTGCATTATTTTTTGTGAATTTATCGTCAAATGTATTGTTTCAAGCTCTTTTGGTCATGGAATAAGGACCTTAGTCTTTCCTGTGTTAATTTTTAAACCGTTCTTTGATATAGTTTCATTCCAGACATTTATATTAAATTGCATTTTCTCTTCAATGCTTGCCATTTTCGTTACTTGTAAGTTTCTGTATCCTAAGTGTAATTTTCTGAAATGGGTATCGCAACCTTTCATAATTTCATCCATGATTATTGTAAACAGAACTGGACTCATGATATCCCCTTGTGACAAACCATTTTTTGTTCCGAAAATTTCTAATTCTCTATTTTGGCTGATGACGTAATTTCGGTTTTTTTTATATACTTTTAATAACAATTATTAGTTTAGCTAGGATATTTCTTTTTTCTAAGATTTTGCATTTTTCATCCCTATTAACGGGGTCAAATGTCTTCTGAAGGTCAATGAATGTCATATGCTTTAGATTTAGTGGATGTTATTTTTTGTATTATATTCTTTATGATGAATATGTGATCTTGAGCGCTTCTTTTTCCATTGTCTTTGTAAGATTTTTATAATTATTAAAAATCTCTTTCTCTCAATTTTCTAAAATGTTGGCAGTGAGAAACCTTACTGCGCTTCAAATGAAATTGAAAGAGAAACATAATAGCTCTGCTGCATTGACAATATTCATTCCCAATGTTCCATTTGATATCGCATCTTGACAAAAAGAGCCGTTGTGCGTTATCTGCTCTCAACTCAACCCATTATTGTTACCTCGGCGTCTTTCCGCTCACCGTTCACGTAATTCACTTTGGCTACAATTGAACCCTAGTTCGAATTTCATGCCGCACAAAGGGTGCTCATGTAATACCACCTACTGGGAGAGATAATAACTACTAGCGCTTCCTTTTCAAATGTTTTTGTATCTAGTGAGAATAGTCTACTTTCTCTCGGTGAAAACTGCACAAAGTGCGAGCTGAGTTATGGGGTGAAAATCATTCAAGGAGACATATTTTTGTTACTGTGAAGAAGGGTCCAAATATTTTTTGAGGTTTTGTATGATGGATTTATGAGTGGGTATTGAAAAATATATATAAGAAGCTCGGCCAAATAGAATCGGTATATGATATTTGTCATATAATGAATAAATGTTCTTATTCTCAATAATTCTAACATGACCTTCGTATCTCGATAATATATTATATTCATTTCGTCTGGTTTATATTTTTTACAAACAAATTATTAGATATGCGCAAATGATGAAAAAATTCTACAAATTTATTTCTACTAGTCTAAAATATTGAATATAAACTGTAACAATAAAAAGAAAACACTATGCACTTATTTCTCATTCGACCGATGATGATCAGGATCTTTGATGATATACAAGTGTTCATTTTTAAATGGCTATCATTGTGACCTCGAGAACTATAAGAGCTACGAAGTTTGTTAAATTAGCAAAGAATCTTTATTTTACATGGGTATTTCAATGATAAACTAAAAATTAAATTCAACCAGTGGTTCTCAAAATATGGATATCAACTTTTTTATTTTAAAGAGAAACATATACTTTTTATTTGCTTATTCAATAGAGCTCTTTTTTTCTAAATGCAATGATATACAATTCTTATACCCTTACATAACAAAAGAAATGAATATTTTGTTTATTGTTACTTCTGTTAAATGAGAAATTGTCCTCTTCATATAATTTTTAATAAATATGGATTAATTCACACAAGAAAAAAAAGTTGTTATGTTCGTAATTTAATTTTTTGGTCATAAGAATTCTCGTGCTGCAGTTAACATGTACTGGGAACAATACTCATACAAAAATTTTGAGCAGTTTTTATAAATAATCATTTACTTTCTTTTTAAATATAAGTATTCACTTCTTTAAGTCATGGCACTTATTAATCATCATATTTTGAGAGAATTAATTCAAAACTTTTCGAAAATTTTGTCGTGTAAGGGAATGAAATTGTATATCATTAGATTCAAAATAAAGAGATCTATTGAATGAGCAAATAAAAAGTATATATTTCTATTTAAAATAAAAAAGTTGCTATCCATATTTTGAAAGCCACTGGTTGAATTATTATTTTTTGTTTATCATTGAAATACCCATGTAAAATAGAGACCAACTTCGTATATCTTATAATTGTCGAGATCGCAATGGTAGACACTTAAAAATTGGTGGTTAGAATGAACACGCGTGAATTAAAAAGGCTGATATGGATAAATATGGACACTTCCATTTAAAAAAACTTTTTATTTACATTATTATAATTAATATTTACAATTACACTAAATACAGTTAAACTAATATAAATATGGACACTTCCATTTAAAAAACTTTTTATTTACATTATTATAATTAATATTTACAATTACACTAAATACAGTTAAACTAATATAAACGTAAAGATGTCAATACCGCATCTTTAGGGTGAATATACACGCGTTCTTAAACGCGAACCGACACTCAAATTCTACATCTTTACGCGATCAGAGTAAAAACTAGGGTAACCAGATTTCCCAATAACCATTTGGTCCAGAGGATAGTTGAAATAAATAAAAATCTATATGGGTGGTAGCATGAATTGTGATTAGGAGATGACTAGCAGTGTTTTAATTCTGTGAATCGTTCATAGTTTATTTTAAAGAAAAATACATCAAATAGTAGTTGCGTACATTTAATTTACCTATAACTTTTATTGAAATTTTTTCTAAAAAATAAAATATAAACAATTGACAGAGTTAAAACACTGCTAGTCATCTCCTCCCTAGTCACCTCCAACTCATCATTCATGCTACCACCCATTATCTTCCAGGGAAAGTAACCAATGCATATAACTATAAACTAGGGCTAGGACTTAGAACTGGGTATTTACTTAAAAGGGGAAAACCCACCCACCCGAACCAAATAGAATACAGGTCGTAGTCGATTTTTCACTCATTATACCTGTAAGACCCATAAAAACTACCGTATGACCCGTAAGACTTAATGTTATGTGTGACGTAACATTTATTTTAATAGAACATTTCATTATAGTTGATGTTTATTGCTATGTTTCATAAACAGCCTAAACTAGATAACTCTTGCATAGTGTGAAGTTGGAGGCGGTCAAATACGTCTTACGGTCATACGGTTCTTACAGGCCTTTCGGTTCTTATGGGTCTTATGGGTGAAGAATCAACTCCACTCCGTATTCGCTGAAATACGGATGAGCGGGTGATCTTTTAGATTCACCGGTATACCGAGCACTATTACAAACATTTGCGTTGTGCATTACTCAAATTATATTGAACCACAACTATTTTTCCTTATTATGGAATTTTAGGTTAGGGTAACTTACATTTAAATCGACGCAAGCGCGTGTAACGTACCAAAATATTTAGTATGATTATTTAGATACTTGCGTAAACATACTATACTAAGATATATTTTAGTATACACTTGGTCTGCGTATCAGAATTGTGCGCATGATGTAAACGTAGTCATTATTGTCTCGTAAGGTAGGTACAAGCACTTAACTTTTACAAAGTGTATCATATTGCGCTAAAAGTGAAGGGTCTCGGTAAAAAATAAATATGGACTAGAAGATGACTTTTTAAATGCCGGTCGAACTATAATCACCCATCATTTGGCTCATAGTTTTTGTAAGTTTTAAGTTTATATTTAAAGTAGTCGAATTGTAGATATTTCTCACCATTTGCCTAGGTTTTAAAAATTTGTTTGTTGAAAATGAAAACCGGCCAAACTATTATAAGCCTGGGCTTGTATAAGTTTAGAGGGTTTTTCCCCCCGAGTATAATAGTAAGGCGTCTGCCTTTAAAATGGTAGTTAGGTATGCGATATCTTGGAACAATTGGAATACGTATCTTCACTCGCTGCACTTGGCTGGAATTTAGTTTATTGGATTTCGGTTTGAGTTCCGCGGGCGTCAGGAGAATTAATGCGATCGCACTTTTCGCCAGATGGAAGGAATTTCGGATAATCCGTAAGTGCTTTTATACAAACTATTTTAAAAGTGTATGCCATTACTACCGACTGCATTTCAATATCACTCGAGATATTACGAATAAAATACTTCTTACGTTCATGCATTGAATTCATTGTTTGTTCACATATTACACAAGAGATTTTAGAATGAAAATTTATTTCTATCAAATGGGTATAACATTACATATACTCCAACATAAACTAATTCCTTATGTTTTTCATGAAAACTTCCGGCATAGATATAGGAAAACGGTTTTTAGTCTTTGTTAAAAAATGATATAACTAGTATACGATTTTATATTTATACAATGATGAATAAACATTCATTTCGGATTTTTATTTTTTTAAATGTTGAGGGTTACTCTAGAATTATTTAGAATAGAACCCATATTTCATATTTTTTAAATTTTATTTTAAATTTGTTGAAAGTAGTTCCCTTCGACAATAATATATGTGTATTCACCATTCTTTCCTGCTACTTCTAAAATTTCCCAACAATCTTTTTACCTTCCGTCACCTCTAGGTAAGGAAGGTATTGTCTTTCGGTGGTGAGTGTGTGTGTGTGTGTGTGTGTGTGTGTGTGCGTGATTAGATTTTGGTTATAATTGGTCAGCCGGAAGTACTCTCATTTCAAGATTTTAACAATTTTTCTTACAAAAACGCTGTTAAATATTATTTTTTGTCATTTAATGTTATTATAAATATTAAAAATTATTCTTATCTATACGAAAGAATTGTATGTTATATTTCAATGAAGATATAGTTAAAGAATTATAAAGATATTAAATCTCATACATCAGCCAGCTATGCTAACCATAGAAACTGCTAATATATTTAGATAATTCAAATTGGCAGATATCAATATCAATGAAAAGTAAATGAATGTGGTAGAGATCAGGATGTTATAATCGTGCAAATAGGCCTTAGGGTCGAGGAAATATTTAATTAAACGAAGAAAGAATTTGTGAAAATTTCATAGACCTCGCATGGATTTTTCACAAATTCTTTCTTCGTTTAATTAAATATTTCCTTGACCCTACGGCCTATTTCTACAATTAAAAATGTAAAATTGGTCACAAATAATTCTTAATTTTAGTTTGCAATTGGTCCACATACCAAAATAGTATGCACGGTGTAAACGTAGTCTACATTTCTATAACAAACAGTATTCGTGGTACTTAAAGCGTTATAAGCTGTTATTTTTGAACTATCATTTAGTCTAGTATTAATCATATTCCAAATAGTAAAGTGCAAAAATTATCAGGATATTTGTCAGTTAATATATGGAGGACGGTATGTATGTAATGCAATGAATAATTTAACACACTTCTTTTTTAATTAATCTCTATTAGATCATAAACACATGCCATGCATGTTAAACAGCGCTAGGAATTGAAACTAAAAGTGAATAAATAAAAATGTGCGGCACGCGTCTCATTTAAATATGTTTCATAATATATTAATGATCCGCACTGTTCACACTGAGACTCATACTACTTGATTGACGTTTATGTGTTTTTATTCATTTCTCCATAATACTATATTTACTTGGCGTGAAATTTTCTACATATTTTAGTATATAATTTACATAAATCTACAAAATTAGGTAATTTATTTGCAGATAGTTATATTGCAACCTGTAGCCAAGGAAAGTGAGATTAGAAATTATAATTTTGTCAAGTGCTAATGTAAGTGTAAATTATTGTAAATGGATTAATCAGTGTCACTGTTAATGCATAAAAATGCATTTATTCTAATTTTGGAATTAAATCAACACATTGCTTACATATTATTTCATTAGAAAACATATTAGAATTGACGGTTTCCTGTAATCAATTCAATGAATTAATTCCTTGTAAAATGTTTAAATTAATTTTTAAGTAGCCATAGAACTTTTTTCTTTCATCAATTGACTAAAGCAAAAACTAATATTTTTAACTTATACTTATAAAATAGCACTTTACCTAATAGTATCTAGTCACTCAAGTAATAGGTAGTACAACTGGTTCATAAAATCATTTTAATTTAAAAAAATCTGATGTGGCCAGTACAATACCTTCTGTCAATTCTGCGTATTTTGTACACATTCCATACAAATCGAATTTTTTGACCAAAGACAAAATTACCTATAGGTGAGGAAAAAAGGTAAATTGTAAAACAATTTTTTTTTTTAAATGTTATGGCAAAAATATAATTTGGTACTGGGTTTTTTTTTATCAATTATGTTGGTAGCACTTCAAAGATGAAAAATCGTTGTTGACTGTCAGCTAATTGAGGTTATAGGCATTCATCTGTCAGTTTTGAGAAGAGTCAAAATCAGTGCTTTTATAAATTTTTACTTTACGACGTGTTTTCAGTGCGTTTATAGACTCATAAAACCATCGAAATAGAAAAATGTACTTAATTAGTTACACTATTATTTTTTTCCATACGAGTAAAAAACGTGAAAATAGTTGGCTATACTGTGTATCATGTATCATTTGCTTAGGACGCCATATTGTATACGTATACTTGGATAAAAGCTAGTATGCTTTCCAACCAAAAAAAAAAACTTTTAATTCATATCGAATTTATCCAAAAATAAGTTTACATAATATAAAACAGGCCCTTATTCCTGTATTATTTTTAAACAGAGAAACGTTGACCTTAAAGAGGTTAGGTGGCATATGCACTTTATAAACACAACTAATAATTATTTCGTTTAGAATAATTCTAGAAACAATCAACGAAAAACTTTCTGAAAATTTAAATAAAAGAATTACAGGAAGTACAATTTTATTTAAACATTATGAACAACACTCCATTTATGACGATTTAAGAAATATGAGTGACTAATTCATGCCGTTAGCTGTAACTGCTTTCTGAATGCAGCTTATGGTATTTTACATTTTGCATGCAATTCATAATGGTTAATTAACATAATATTACTATTTAATAGTTTTTTGCATTTGCGAGACAGTTACTTCAATCATAAAGACAATTTTCTTATAAATTGTTTGAAATTTTTACCGGAAACCAATATTTCTTATATAATTACTAGGATATTATTAAGGAAAAAAAAACATTTATTTGCACCGTTATTTTCTAATGAAGAGATTTTTTTTGTTTTTATCTCCTCTATCTATTTTTAAAATAACAATAAGTTTCCTTCATACAAAAATGTTCGTTGACAAAATTCCTGGAATCCGTAACAATTGTCCATGCGTTTTAAAGAAAAAAAAATTCAGTTGACAATAAAATTTATGTATTTGAAAAATATATATGAATTTTCGGGCCATAATAAATAATAAATAAAATAAATAATATGTACGTGTTGCCATATAACGAGGGTGAGTTGAAAAGTTTCCGAATTGACATGAATATATATATATATATATATATATATATATATATATATATATATATATATATATATAACTACATTTTATTTAATGCAATATAACACTAAATTTATTTGCTAAAAGCGGACGTGAAATAAATGCGGCCGTAAAGTAGTCGTTAACAATTCCAAAGTAAAAGTGATACTTTACGGTTGCCAAAATATTTTTAAATAAATATAGTTGCAAAAAATATACCGTTCAAAATGACCATAGTTCCATTACAATACATACATTGCAATGTTAACCTAAGTACGTAATGTGGATTATTTGGTTTGAGGTTATGACACGAAATTCTTAAAAAAAACTTATATGTAATATATTAGTTGTAGATAAAGTATAGTATACAACTCGTTATAATGGCTATTACTACCATTGCTCGCTTCACTCGCTCTTAACAAGAGCATCTATTACTATTATCTCATGATACGAAATGTTACATGAGATTCATGTAACAGTAATATAAAACTTGAATGGCGGAAGGTAATGTCTAGACCACATCAAATTTTTATTATATTCGTCAATTTCCTGTTGAAAGCTAAATTAACCTATGAAATTAAGTTATATACGGCTAAGATTAAACGCACATTCACACAATATAAATATTAACGGTAGATAAACGAGAAATAGTATTAACTAATTTTATATGGGTACTATGAAAAATTGCAAAACTTATTATCGGAAAGGAAATGAAATATGGTAATAAAAACATATTTTCAACCATACATAGGATAGTACTATTGTACTGTAGAGTTATTTGTCTTTAGACCAATCTTACAATTTTATAAAGTTTTTTTCAGGTAGACTCCGGGATTTATAAAATAAATTATTTTCTAAATTTATTCATAAAATATATAGAAAAATTAGGTATGCATGCATATCTGTAGAAAATTTGATTTTTATAACAACACAAATCGCAAAAAAATGTATTTTTCGACGAAAAGTTGTTTTGAGCTTCAAGTAAAACGCCATTTCCGGATATCCGATTTATAATAAAACGCGGTTTCAAAATTTTCAGAATGATAGTATTTGATTTAGAGCATACACCACAGACATCATACTGAAAATGTTAAAATCTATGCTCATTTACCAAAATCTCGACATGCAATTTTTAGCACGATCCCTATACATCTCTTTACCAAGGGTAGCGGGAGGTAAAATGCACACCTTAAAAAATACCTACTATAAAAGAAAGGATAAACCAAATAGGGAGAAATATCTCAAACTGGAAAATTATTCCCAATTTTCATATTAAACAAAGGTGACTTCTATGAACTACTACCATTGTCCGTAATTTGACGGCTTTTGGTACACTATACGAAATTCTGCATAAAATAACACTCAACTTAGTTGATATAGGTTCACAGCACTTATAAATGTTAAATTTGTTCAAGAATTAGATACACATATTTCGTAACATATCACGAATTAATGTATTTTGACAACGTAATGACGTTACAAGAGATACTAATGTAAGTATTATAAATAAATAAGAATAATATGTTTAACGATCTCATTTATAGAATGCATTTCACCTAGATTAAATGATGGTTACTTACCCCGTAACGGAAAAATCTTCATACTTGAAGCGTTTAGGAGAATATATTCACACACTTTAAATGTTAGTTTATACACTATCATTTACTACATAGAAATATACGTCTATCCTTAGCTAAATATCACAGAAAACTAACTGATTTGCGATGTTTAACTTGTTTCATTAGGAACGCGATGGCACTGATCACAGTGTAGAATGAAATTTCTTTTAAAAAAATTACTAAAAATATTGTTTAACACTGTACATTTGTATCATATTTAATTATTTAAAATTTGCAAAATTATACCAAATTTATTATTGATTTTTATACAAATATATTTCACAATTTGCCGTGATGATATATTAGTCAATTATATTATTATTCTCGAATTTTTCCGAACGCATTAATATAAACATCGTTGAAAAGTAAAGAACAGAGGTTCATATTTTTGTAAAATAATTATAGGTTGCTATTTAAAAAATAAAAATTGATATATCTGCCATCAATAGTATATTTAAAATAATAAAACTTTTATATAAGCCATTTTTTACCTCTCGCTAAGAGAGGTATTGGATTCATGCTAAAAATCGCATATCCAGATTTTATTGAATAAGCACGTTTTAAGGTCCCTACAATCCGATTTTAACATTTTTACGATGATGTCTGTGTGTGTGTGTGTGTGTGTGTGTGTGTGTGTGTGTGTGTGTGTGTGTGTGTGTGTGTGTGTGGATGTGTGTGTGTGGGATGTTGGAAGGACGGTTACTCAAAAACTATAAGACTTAAAATTTGTTTAACAACGTATTTCCCAATCGGACATTCATGGGAAGATCTGAAAAGGTTTTGGTAACAATTGGACAACCGGAAGTAGAAGATTCTTGAAAAAAAATCTTCTAAATATTATTTTTTGAAAATTTTTCTTGATAATATTAAAGAAAAATAAATTCTCTTTCTGATACATTTAAATATTTTTATACATATTTTATAGATTTAGAGATAAAAGGAATATAATATATAAAATAATGTTGTAATTAATTTTACAACCGAAAGGATGCCATGAAAAATAGTTGCAAATTTAAATTATTTGTAACTGACAGATAAATGTCAGTGTCAGAAATAATGAGTAATGAAAGAAAAATGTATTTGGAGAATCCCTTAATTCTTGATCTGTGACTATTATGGAGATGACAAGTCTAGGTTGAAGGACTTAAATTTGTTTCAAACATTATGGGACAATGTACACCAGTACTGTAGACTAGAGTAACTTTGAATTGCGAAAAAGCTATCAAATTCTTCTCAAGTAAGTTGTAAATATTGACAAAATTACAAATCGATATAAGAATAATCGGAGTGCAATCTATCCGTCACTTTATTAAAAGGAATTAGTGTTATTTAGATATAACAAGTATGAAAAAATAAAATGTAAAAGAAGATATATAAGAATAGATGCACAATCCAGATATATACATTTTAGACCGCCCAAAATTAATGTTTTTACTAGAAGAATATGAAGAGAAAGTAAACAACGTTGTTCGAATTGAAAATTGCAGTTAGCAGCCTAATATTTATATATGGTAAACTCTACTTTGTAATTTATTGTAACATAATTTATGGTAAAATATCTTCATGTTGAGACATGCTATTATTGAATAATAAAGAAGTTTATACGTCATAGATTTATATGAATATATTATTTGTATTTATAAAAATATTCTTTGCTTTATGCATACAGCCAGGTAAAATATACGGCGAGAGGTTATGTGCTGGCCACATCAGATTTTTTCTATTAGGTATTTATAATAAAAAAGTTAAAGGGGGGACGTTTATCCAGACTCACCCTGTATAAATTTAAAATTTTATATAAGTTATGATCCTATACCAAGAATAAATCTTTCTGGTAATGCTAATTGCACAATTGAAATTGTTAGTAATATAAACCGTCAAAGTTTATACTACCCTTGCTGTTAAAGTATTATTCTATCTACCCTTGCGGTTAAAGTGCTACTTGTAGTAGAAAAAAATCTAATATGGCTAGTACAATACCTTCCGCCATTTATTTTTTGTTAACTTAAATAAATATCTATATATGGGGTCTCGTGTCTCGTGGCCGTGTGCCTGAGTGTCTGGTCGCGAATCTGGGGACCCGGGTTCGATCCTGACCGACGCCAAAAATTACATCAAATTTTAATGGCACAAAATTGACCCCTGTAGTGCACTCTCCACGCCAGCTATGGGTGCCCGTGAGGTGACGCCTGGTAAGCGCCCACACGGTACAAATATTCCATCATTACCAATATCTTTACAACCAGATTGGCACACCCAGCAATGGATAATATGCCGTGATGAAATACTTATTTATTTTTATTTTTATATTTACTAATGATGGCTACAACTACTGCATTAAGTTCCTTTGCACCTCGTCCCATGCCCTGCGGTGTTGCCACTTCATCATAACATAGCATTTTCAACATAACCAGTGCATTTGCAACAGTGTAGTGCATAGCTGTACAAAATTTGATAATCTTTAAATTTTATAATTGTAATTTAAATGTATTTTTCGAAGAAAAACTGTTTTGAGCTTTAAGTAAAATGTAATTTCCGGTTATCTTATTTACTTAAAATCTAATGAGTTCTTTCCATATTAGAGTAGAATAAGAATGCAGAATGATAGTATTTGTGTTAGAGCATAAAGAGTATCCACATACACACACCCATAGACTTCATAGTGAAAAAGGTAAAATCTGGTTCTTGGAACCATAAAACGTGTTTATTTACCAAATATATATCACTATTTGCCGTGATATATTTATTTATTTATTTTCAATTTTAGCATCTCAATTCCAATTTGTTGAAAAGTTATCCAGTTTTCGGTGACAAATTATTATCTCTTAATCCCAACAACGGAAGTAATAACCCAATAACTATACCCCTAAATAAATAACGTTTTTTCAACCCTTATTCCCACCAAACGTAACAACTACGGAATTTTATGATTTGTGTCACCTTTCTTCACAAAAGGATGTCCCTTTTACAAGTCTCCACAGGTATTTTAAACCGGAAACACCCGACAAACATCCACTTTCCTCTCTAAGGGTGTGAACCATCTACTGACCTTGAAGCAAGACTACCTTGATAATTTTTGTTACGTTATTCCAACATTGGATGTGTGTGGGCGAACAGAATACCTTGATTAGTTTTTTCGAGCAGTCAGTTAATTAGCAGATAAGTGTCCTACCGATTGGCTGTGACATATCGAAGTAAATGTTTTCGTGAGACAGTGCGAGTAAGTTTGGTCATTATTTTAAGGTATGGTTAGGTGTGTTTCGGTCTAATTAACTAAGTAGAGGTTGTTGTTTAGTAAATAATCTACTTCCCGAGTTTTATGAGTGTGAGAACTGGAAGCTATTTTGTGACTGCCGAAGAATGATAAATTGAATTCCTTTTAAAATTAAAATATACACATACATACTTGAATTTTACCGGAAATATATAATCTTTTTGCAAGAAAATTTATGTATGGAATTTGTACATAATAAACAGGATTGGCGGAGGTAATGTGCTAGCCACATCAGATTGTTTACTTTAAACAGCGTTTAATAAATGAATACCGTTCAGTACGCATCTAGCGCTAATAAATAGCGCTAATATTTGCTAGGTTAGCTCTACCCCGGCTGAACCGCGAGCAATGTTTTCTATGCATTTATTAAAATTAAAAGTTGAAAACAAAAATATTGTTCTTTTACAAATATTGTAAGAACAAAAAGATAATGTTATTTTTTTAAATAATTCTACACATTTTTTTTACCTCTGGAGAGGTATTGGATTCATGCTAAAAATCGCATAACCAGATTTTAGTGAATAAGCACGTTTTAAGATCCCTAGAATCCGATTATAACATTTTTACGATGATGTCTGTGTGTGTATGTTTGGGGTGTTGGAGGTACGATTTCTCAAATTCTATAAGACTAAAGACCTATGTAACTACGGATTCCTCAATCTAACAGTAATGGGAATAGTTGAATAGGTTCTGGTAATAATTGGATAACCGGAAGTAGTAGTATTTTAACAAAAATCTTCTAAATATTATTTTTTGATATTTATGTTATTACAAATATTAAAAAACAAAATTCTCTATTACAATTAATTTTTTTATTATATCTTTTATAGATTTAAATATATAGAAATATAATCATACGTAATATAACAAGTGATATGATTATCATCGATGATATTCTCGAGTGAAACCGAGTTGCAGATTTCACGAGTCCGAAGGACGAGTTGAAATGTGCTGCTTCGGTTTCACGAGCAATATCTTCGATTATTAATCATATCACGAGCTTATATTTAATGAGAGAATATAATGAATTTTTGCAATCTAACCTAACCTAACTTTTGATATACATATTCATATTGTATTAAAACATGGTACTTACGAGTTTTATTTAATATTTCGGAGTTTGAATTATTGTTATTATTTATTTTTATACTCAAAATTAACTGTCAATGTTATAAATAAAGAAAACAAATCCCTTAGTAACGACTATAAATACGGTGTTTATTTCTTTGTTTTTTATCATCGCTGTGATATACGCGTAGCTAGGGAGATTCTGAATGTTGATTGGCGGAAAACATGTCACGTGACTAAGGAATTATATTCTCTGTAAAATAATCTGTTGTAGTAAATTTCACAGCCTGCTCACAGCCCAAACATCTCCATGGTAACTACTTGGGAAATTTAAATGTGTGTAATTGACAGATAAACGTCACTAATGTCAGTGTCAAAAATTCAGAAATAGTACTGTAGGCTTTTTCTGGGAACAATATTTAAAATTATAGGTATATTACATGAACCCTTGAGAAATACCGCCAATCCCGTTAATGAATTGGAACAACAAACATTTAGAAGAAATGGGGAAACCTTGCTCACAGAATGAATATAAAATTACAGAAAATACGTAAATATAAAGATTAGGTGTAATTAGAATTTTTTGTGTGTACAAGAAATGTTAAATACAATACTTATATATACCACAATGGAAATGGCGAGAAGTATTGTGACGGTCACAACAGATTTTTTGGTTAAAGTTGCTATTTGCGTAAAATTAAATTACGAGTCCTTGTTCAGTACTCGAGTTTAGATATAAAAAATTGTTGAGTACCAAATTTAGTAAGTAATGAATGAGTTTCTTGGCTGTAAACCCATCCATAGTCCACTTTAATCCATCCTAATTCTTCCTTCACACATTCCTCTTACTCTCCTATGATGTAGCTCCGTTACCGCTCTTGCTCTTCTATCCTAGCCCTAGTTCCTTTGCCGGCGGCTTTTACATTGATTTGGTCACGTCCCGGATCGCCGCCCCCGCTCCGCTAGGATTTAACCCAAAGCCCTGAGCCCTACGTCACTCGCGGTCATCTACATGATAGATGGCGTGTGTATGAGCCGGGAGACGGGCGACAGGCCAGGGCTATCCACAGATAAATAAATATTGCACATGTGACATCGGCTAAATCTTACCAGACGATGGATGATGAGAAGATGAAGATGGCATGTTACAAGGTTAATAATTGAAGAGAAGTTTGTTGTAACAATTTTATCTCTTATACAATTATGCAACTAAATCAAATGATAAAGGTAGATCTTTTCATCTTATCGATCATTTCATGTTTCATCATCTCATCGGGTGCATAGTTGTATGATAAAATGATTTGCGCTGCCGTCTATAATTTTTTTAAACGTTGTTGCAGATTCAAAATTAAACACATAAATACGCTTGTCAATTTCACATTTTAAAGAATTGCTACTAGCATTTGTTTGGACTAGAATGTCCTTATATGGTTTTAAATTTAATACCGGTACTTGTACAAAATATTATTTTTCTACAAATATACTAAAAGTAAAGCCTACTTTTTAATGTTTGTTACTTTGTTAATGACGAAAGGAACAACAAATTGACATTTTTGGCATATGTCAAAAAATTATTAGAAATTCAAATTTAAACGAAAAAATCTGATGTGGCTAGCTCAATACCTTCCGTCAATCCTGTGTATTATATATAAATTCCATACATAAATTTTCTTGAAAAAGATTCTAAATTTCCAGTAAAATTATTTCATAAACAAACTATGCAATTTGCACTTGACACTGACATCTAGTTCTTCCTTATCTTTTTCCATTTGATACAGGTCGCTATGTTTTATTTTCTTCTTCCACTCATTTCTGTTTTGTGTGTCATTCAGTTCCTTTTCTCTCAAGTCTTCCATAATACAGTCCTTACATGCTATTTTTGGTCTTCGTCTGTTTTTTCTACCTTCTATAACTGAGCTATTCATCTTCTTCTAATATATTCTTCATCTCCCTTCATGACATGTTCAAACCAATGTAATCGTCTCTCTTGTATCTTTCTAGAAACTTCTATCACTCGAGCCATTTCCTTTATTCTTTCATTCCTTATCCTATCTTTCCGTGTCTTCCCCAATATCTATCTCAACATCATCATCTCTGCCACATTCATTTACTTTTCATTGATACTGACATCTGTCAATTTGAATTACCTGAATATATTAGCAGTTTCCATGATTAGCATAGCTAGCTGATTTATGAAATTTAATATCTTTATAATTCTTTTCGTCACACACACACGGACACAAACACACACACACACACACACACACACACCTACACAGACACATGCATACATACAGACATCATCGTAGAAATGGTAAAATCGTATTATATGGACCCTAAAACGTGCTTATTCACTAAAAACTCATTATTATTTTTTTTGAGCAAAGACAATACCTTCCTTACCTAAAGGTGACGGAAGATAGTGTTTGTTATACTGTTAAAAGTTATTTTATTTTATTCGACGGTTTGGACCAGTTTTAACACATATCATAAATAACTATTTTGTAAATAGTTTTTCATATTTCTAAATCCTCCAGAAACACTCGTAACCGAGTATACTAGACAAAAAGTAAAAAAAAATATGGTTATTTGTTGACATTACTGTTCTTGTAAAATGATAATTTCTGACAATTTTTAACACAATAATAACATTATTTTTTTTACAAATTTTAGGTTTAAATCGTCAATTGTAACTTAAATGAATACATTTTAAGCTAAATATAATTAATTATATTTGAATTTGCAATGCAAAATCGATAAAAATGTTTTAGTTAGCAGGCTTGTGGTACCAGCCCATTTCATTTAAAATTTATAATTTCTGATATTACCAACTTAAAAAAAAAATATCTTGGACATCGAATGAAATTCATTAAATATAGTTTTACCGTCTACTGTCATTTCATCATAGTAACTGAAAATAATATTATTTCGTTTTACTTTACTATTTTTTGCATCATTTTATATTGCACTCCGGAGAATAACACATTACATATCTACTACAGCAATACTACATTACTTCATAAACAATCACAAACAAATTTCATTCTATACTCCTATTGTTGGTACTGATCCCGCTCATCATATCTCATAATTACGGGTGTGTGTATCCCGTTTCATCCCTATATCTTCCTCCCTGACTGCGGCTGGATATATAACATAGTGGCACAGGAGTCGGAGCTAATGTGGATTTACGATGACACCGTCACTGCCACTGCGCCAAGCCCGGCGTCATTGTTTGATTTAAGGAGCCGCGATTGAAATCTCACGTGCACGAGATGCTTAAGCATAGAAGAAGATGAAGGAAAAATATAAAAAAGCAGAAGGATAAATACATTGTTGCAGATTGATATTTTTACCCACCAACATAGAGTACACCGTTATATTATGTTATATTCCATTTTTAAAGAATAAATTCAAAATGACACAAAAATAAATATTTTTTTGCAAAAGTTGAAGACTGGGCCGGACGGAAAAATATTAGAAACATAATAATTTACAATTTTTGGGTCATCCTAATGCTCGAAAATAGGTCAAAAATTAGTTCATAAAGTAAAACATTCATTTAAATTAAATGTATTCATAGTTTATTCAATTAAGGAAGAAGAGATATCCTTTTGGACGAAGTGACAAGTAGGACTCAGGATAAAAAATCTGTTGTGGCCAGCACAATATCTCCCGCCATTTACCTAAAAGGTCTCGTTGCCGCGTGCCTGATGTCTGGTCGCGAATTTGGGGAATCTAATTCGATCCCGATCAACGCCAAATAATTCGAATTTTAAATGGCATAAAATTAACCCTTGTGGTACAAGGTTACATACATTTGAGCTGAACTATGTAACCACGGAGATGTGTTTAAAGCATAAGCTCCGAGATATAATTTTTATATTACTTTATAAATTTATCCATAAAATATATAGAAAAAGTATTAAAGCAAACTTGTAGAAAATGGAATAGTCTTTAATTTTTATAATAACAAATTCAGAAAAAAATACATCTAAAGGTATTTTTTGAAGAAAAACTATGTTGAGTTTCAAGTAAACTGCCATTTTCGGTTATCCGATTGCCAGCAAAATCTAATGGCTTCTTTCCATATTAGAATAAGGTAGAAATGCATGGTTTCAAAACTTTCTGAATTATAGTATTTGAGTTAGAGCATAAAGAGGATCCACACACACACATACATACATACACACATACACACAGACATCATTGTGAAAATGTTAAAAATGGATTCTAGGGACCTTAAAACGTGGTCATTTACCAAAATCTCGATATGCGATTTTTAACACGATCCCTATACCTCCTTTACCAAGGGAATTGGAGGTAAAAATCTGTTGTGGCCAGCACAATACCTCTCGCCATTTTCATTTTATGTTGCACAGAGCTCGAGCAGTCATGTGACTTTGTTGGCCTTGGCAAGCAGATATGGGGGCCCGTGTCAGAATGACAGCTAGTAATAATGTACATAGGTGTCAAGTATCATAATTTTTCATACAAAACATCATGATTTTTCTATCCATCACAATATTGTGAAATTTTGAATGAAAAAATATGATATATGACAATTGCGACATTTATGTGAATAACTACTAGCCGTCATTCTGACACGGATCCTGATATCTGCTTGTAAAGGCTAACAAGTCACATGACTGCTCGCTCCCTATAAGTAACGAATTTAACATTTCTTATACACACAAATAATTGGAATTGTATCTCTTCTTTCGTTCGATGAATTAATTTGTCCTACTCTTCTAATATGTTCAAAGTATACCCATAATTTTGAATACATATTTAATTAATAAAACAATAATATATATTAAATGTACTCGTACTTCCCAGAAAAATCTTCCAGTAATGTTAGTAAAACTGCTAATTTTTGACATTGACATAATGCATTTATCCGTTAATTTCAAACATTTAAATATCTCAACTGTTTTTTGGGCAACGAGATTTATTACAACAGATTATTCTGTATTATTATATACTATATCTCAAAACCCACGTGGGGCTCTTTCCAAGACAGCTTTGGAAGCTGGAGAGGCGACGTCTAATAAACGTCCTTAACAGTAGATATAGATAAGTCATCATTACCGAAATCTGCGAATAGATCTATTGACAGACCCAAAAATGCTGTGACGATATATTATTATTTTGCGTATATTATATATATCAAAATTAATGTATTGAAGAATACTGGGAAAAACATCATAATTCATCAATACATAATGTAAATTCTCTTCCGGCAGAATCGTCTTCGAGTGCAGTAGAGTACCCCATCCCGACAACACAATCACATTCGTTATCCAGGGTAGTGCGTCTCACGTGGTTCTCCTACACTCGTGCCGGTTTAAAATTCCCGATATAAATATTCCAATAAACCGTTCTCGACCGCAACATGCTCGGTTTCGGAAAAATGAAATCTTTTTAACCTCCCTCACTTGCGTCTCTATGCTTTTTCTCTTTATATATATTTCCACCCTTGAAATAGCTCTCCGATAAACCCCTCGCACCCCTTGCACCCCGTCCAGGCCCCGAGAGGGGAAATCCCGAAGTGAGTCGCAATTTTTCTCGCAGCCTACGTGATGCGAATGCAGGAACAGAACGGGATGTGAGTGTTGGTGTTGTTTTGAAGAGGAACGAACGTTAAGTGCCAACTTCGATTTTCTTAACATTGGATGTTATTAAAAGAGGGAAATTAATTTTACGCTATTTTTTACCAGGCTCGTCTTTTTACCCTACAATAAAATTCCCAATTTGTATGTAAAAAATATTTGACAGCTACAAGCGAGGTTTGAAATGCTCTCCTTCCCGGGCTTATTGTGATTTTGTCTAAATAAATTCCCTGCTTCGTTACATCTAGCATTATTTAATTCAGCATCATCTTAATCATTTGTATGTCTGTCTCTCATTATATTTTCGAAAATTAAATACATATTTCAATTATATTAAATTTACAGATATTACAAACTAAGGACCTTCAACAGGGACACCTGATGATTTCATTGTCTACACCATTTATGTGTAAAAAAGCCTTGTATATCCTGAATTTATTAATTTAATATCAAAATTGTCAATTTGACAATTAATAAAAATTTCATATATCTTACGAATGCAATTTTCTTAAAGCCCATTATATTTTCGTTACAATGGCAGGACTTTAAACTAGGAATAGGTCTGGTTTAAATTTTAGACTAGGTTTAAACTACGTCTAAAAGTCAACCGTTACTACGAATAGGAAATACCTTAGTCCTAAGATTGACCTGGTTTAAACCATGTCAAAATTACTATGAATGCGGCTGTAAAATAATATTAGAATGTTGTTATTCTGAAACGTAAGTAAATAAAGAAACTCTACGTCAAAATTAACTCTGTAGACTTAATATTTTTCATTAAATCCTGCGGAAATCATCTGCGAAATCTATATATCATTATTAAATTTGAAATTTAACTTGAGACGTGTGTAGAAAATATCACGATTTGAGTATACAGTTTTGCAGCATAGCGTTGTGTATTATAGGCTTTAAAGTCAAACCTATCCTAACCTACACCCTTCTGTTTCTTCTATTCCCGGTGCTGTACAACTGCAATCCGCCTCATGATCGAAAATCGAATCGAAATGTAAAATGAACACAGTGTTTTAGGGGAAACCGCACTAAAGCCTCCGCTTGTTGGGGTTGTATATGTACGCGTTGCCAAGCCGCAGCCGCAGCACCCAGAGCTCAGATGTGTGACTGTATGTGAATTATTGAGAGCCAATAACCTGCGACGGAGTTATGCTCCTGACACTTGCGACACGCACAATGATGGTCGTAAACCCGTGACTTATTCCAGAATGCAGTAATGGGGTTATTGAGGATGTTAATATTTCAAAAGGTTTTGTTAAGATGATCAAATGGAGGGATCAAAAATTTAAAGAATACAGAAGAACCCGTTAAGAGAAGATGGATTGTCAAAATATAGTATACATATTGTGACGTGCGCCCCTGAGTATACGAGCGCCGCTACTGAAAGAATGTTCCAGAGCAATGATGTAATCCCCTCGCCGGAATTACCCAGATGATGCAATCCCCGGCGGCGTAACAGCTAGACGTGTTAATTACATCGATGACCTAAATTTATTGTATTCGGTATCAATGTGGCGACGGAAGGTTCCAGAAGAACACTGGGCTGTATAAATATCGTCGGAACGACAGCGAAGATATAGTCTGATATATAGAAGCAAGGAGCAATGAAATGGGTGATATAAATAGTCTACAAGTTGTTAACATAAATAAATGTAGTTATATAATAAGTGTAGTGATAAATATTGTTTAAATAATCTTAGTATTTAAGCATTTAATAATATTCTTAGTCATAAATTAGTGTTTATAATTATTTAATCATAGTGTTAATCATTTTTATTATCTTTTAATATTTACTCTCATTATTTATCGTGTAATAAACGTATTCTTTTAATTAATAATATTTCTGTTATTTTTACACTTCACCCATATAAATAAAACGTTACAATATATACAAATGACCGAAAAAGTTTACCTAAATCCTATTAAATTTTTTTACGTCATACGAGAGTCATTGCATTAATAATGAACATGTTGGCAACACTGCCAATTGAATGATGCAACAACAGTGACATTTACGTCAGTTGTAGTATAAGGCTTGGGGAAAAGTATGTGTTTTGTTTTCAACTACAACGTAATCTGTGTTTCACAAACGTCTGCTAGAAATAGAGTCTACACGTGTTTGGGTATTGTGACTGTTGAATATCAGACGTCGTATATTAAGAAACTTTATGTGGCAGAAATAGTCGCTATTTATGAAACGTGGGTTAGAGGTTTTGAACCGGAGTTGAAATTACAGTCCAACGAGAGGAGAGATCCAAATTCTCCAGGGCCAAAAAAATTTTGGACAGCCCAATCAAAAGTCAAACAAATGATGATCTTTGCTTATGAACAAATGAATCATCATGACAGACAGAGTTCCATGTGGATCATGTGCCTCAGTTGCTTGACGCTGGGCTACTCAATCAAGTGTTACCTCATGCTCCCTACAGTCCGGACATGAGTTCGCCAGACTTCGACCTATGCCTACAGTTGAAACAGTCTATAATTTTGTTGTTTATTTAAAACCAACGAAGACAGTTAATTTCAATATCTTCAATAGTTTCAGGATATTTTATGTAGCTTTGTGAAAAATTTTGTACAATTGTCAGTTACTTTCCGTAAACAATGACTTACTGAAGCCTGAAATAAAGGACAGTGTTTGTCTTTGCTCATATATTTCTGGTAACTGCGTTGATAATAAAAATGCAATTATATGATGAACTAAAACGTAACAAAAATTTTATTTGATTCAGTTAATTTATATAAAACTTAAGTTAAACTACCGTGACACGGACAACATATTCTAAAAAAGCATTTGTTTGCAAAAGTAAATCGTACAAAAGATATTTAGGATATTAATACAATTTTCTAAAGAAATCATACTGTGTGGTATTAAACGGATGACTAGTATCTCGTAGTTATTTCATTACCATCAGATTATTTTCCTGTCTGAAAAATTCTCGAAAAGTAACCTACGTATACATTATTATTTCAAATAAATGAAACACCTTCTTAGCATATTTGTAATTCGTTTAATATTATGTTGAAAATATCGTTTTCTTTCATTTTCCACAAATTGTGATCATAATTTATATTTTCGTGTTCCAGCGACAGCTATATGGGCACTAGTTCATAAACGAATGGTTTGTACGAAATTGTCTTTGATAAACTTTACAGAATAAGCATATTAAGCAATGCTAACGAATTTAGTTGGAGTGTTGGAGAACGAGTGTATCGTTCACGTACATTCGATAAAAATTTAGAGAATAAGGCAAATCGTTCACGAACGGTTCTCGTTTATCAGCATTATAGTTATAAGTTTCATAATAGGTAAGAAAAGCTATTTTAATGTTTATTTGAAATAGCACTACAAAGGCGACTGAAATAATCGCACAAATAGGTATCATTTAAAATTCTAGAAAAAATATAGATAAAACCTTGCTTAGTCGAATTGCCGTTCTGATATCCACTTTTGGGAAAATTCGTACTGTTCTACTATATAAAATATAAGAGCAATTTGCCTTCACTCTAATTAAAATTACTTAATAGTTGGTTGAAGATTAACAAAAATGATGAAAAGTAAAAACCTTAGGTTTTAAGATTAAAACATGATTTATATATATCATTATGTTGAATTAAGCAACCGAGTATTTAAATTATTATCCAATATACAAATTTTGAAATTAGACTTGAGCTAATTTATAGATAATTATCTATAAAAAAAAACATTTATTATAATTAGTTCTGTATTTACGTATGTAGGTAGCAACTTAATTACGGTTTATATCTTCCGAAATTTATGAGATACCGCACTGTAAGCAATGAAAGAAATATAAGCATTGGCGAAATCCCATTTATTTCTTCTGTAAAATTTTCACGTAACTCGATTTCAAGGTTAGCAATCGTCATCTATAGAAGCAATAAATTTTCCTCTAACATCTTTTTACATTACTCAACAAAACAAAAAATATAAAAGTTGAAATAAAAATTCCAACAGACAAGAAAATAATTAAAAGTTACGTAATCTGCTGCATTCCCAATGATAAGGCGATGTTAATGGAAAAACAGCGACATTCTTGCGGGCGGAGTGCCCCTTTGCCCTTCTCGGACAAAGCACGCCACTGGACTTCGACCGCAATATTGCGGAGATCTTTTCCCATAAATAGACGATTAGTTTTTACTGTATTAATTTTTATTATTATTCTTATAAAATAAGGTTATAAATAAATTAGCAATGAATTTTAAACAGGGGTAAAATAATTGCCCCCGGTAATATATTTATCAATTAGGATGCTAAATGTTAATTTCGCTAATTTTATCACAGTCTTATTACTTATAGACACTTAATTTTAGCTTAATTAAAGGTAAGCACGAAACACAATAAGAACAAAATGTGTATATAAAATATACGGGTTGCAGTAGCATCCATGATTTAAGTACCCAACAAAAATGAGCAAAAATGGTTTATGAAGAGGTAAAATCTAAACTCACAAATCATTTCAGGACAGCCACATGCAAAGATGCTCATTAACTTGACTAATAGGGATTTGCTAATTAACTAACTGTGCAATTGCTATATGAAACAGCGAATGAATAATGCACTATAATAACCTCAAATATTAATGACATTTCTTGCATAAATTTTATTTATATTAATAATAATTTCTTACCTTTTACTAATTTTGCATATTCTGGTATCATCTAAAGTCATTAATTTTCACCGAACAATAGACTATTGCACTATTTTTACACCAAACACAAAAATATCAACAATTTACAAACACGTGCAAATATCAGAATATAGCTAGCGGAACAGGTGATTTGTTTATGAGTTCTACACAGTAGTGGGGGAACAATATATTTTAACTACATTTAGGTAGGTATGACATTTATCCTTATATTGTTTTGATTTTATTAATTTGATATTTACTTATTTTCTAGATAGGACTATTCGAAAATGTAGTTTGTAGTACTAATTAATTATGTGCGCATACAGTATGTAAGAGTAATTGACTATTTGTACATAAATTAAGAATTTTAAATTATTTTATAGTTGTTAACATCATTAGGCCGATATACAACAAATAACTGCTGAAGTTAATAACCAAGGCGATCGCCTCGGCTTATAGTCAGCCAAGACGGTTGTTTGCATATCGGTCGTGTGGTGTTAAAGATTTTTCGTAATGACTTAAAATTTAGATATTTAGGAATATCTTTTAAAAAATCTTTCTTTTGTCATATTCACAAAAAAATGTTGTTTCTAAATTTTCTATGACGACAGCTCTCATGATTCTGTGATACGTCCGATATAAATTTTAACGGTCAGCGGCCGTTAACGACACCTTTTCATTTTTGTTTTTAATTCTGTTAAATCATAACGGTACGATTACGAAAACAAATGTTGTCTTCGTCGTATCTTTATTGTAAAATTTATATAACTTTTTAATTTACAAAATGTAAAAAAATATATCTGTGTTACTATTCATTTTTTTTATTGTACTACAAGTTCCTTCAAATTACTTAGTTTCATTATAAATGTATGATTTTTCCTACATACGTACAGTGGGTAACTATTGCAAATATTTCCATAACTCCCTCATTAATTTGTTTATATTTTTTTAGTTTCATATGTACTTACGGAATATAATTTTGTATAGCATAAAGTATATGTGTACTATTGGCCCCATTCTGCGATTAGATTTTAAGGTCCCTATAATCTAATTTTATTTTCACGATGATGTGTGTGTGTATATGTGTGTATGTATGTGTATGTATGTGTGTGCGTGTGTATGTATCCTCTTCACGCTCTAACTCAAATACTATCGTTCAGAAATTTTTAAAACCTTGTATTTCGACTTTATTCTAATATGGAAAGAAGCCTTCAGATTTTGATGTAAATAAGAAACCGGAAATGGCACATTACTTGAAGCTCAAAATAGTTTTTCTTCTAAAAATACCTTGAAATGTTATTTTTTCGAGATTTATGTTATTATAAAAATTAAAGTTTATTAATTTTTTTATAGGTTTACATTAATACTTTTTCTATATATTTTATAAAAAAATATAAAATTATCTATAATTTAAATCCCGAAGCCTACGCTTTAAACACAACTCCAACAGTTCATATCTCAAATGTATGTAACTGACAGATAAATGTCACTATCAAAAAACTAATTATTTCAGTTTAATAATAATAAAGTTTTCAAAATAAAATAGTAAATAGCGCAATAGTTATACGGAAATGAACTTAATACAGTTTCCAGCATAAGTAAATAGGTATGTATTTAAATTAATAAAAATTAATTGGCGGGAGGTTTTCTGTTGGCCACATCTGATTTTTACATATTTTATGAATAAGAATTAGTAATGATTCTGCAGCAAATGTATTAAAAATTTATCCAGAACCTGGTGTAATAAATTGAGAGCATATTTGGTCTTTCTTTTAGCATAAAAAGATTTAAGTTATGATCCTGGTAGGTGTCGCTTAAACAGAAGAAAAACAAAACAAATGCACAAAGAAGAAGCACCGTGTGGCCTCTGGACATGTTTATTAAAATTGGTTCAGGGAATCCGATGATTTGTACGCTTGTTAAATCTATAGATTGGATATAATTTATTGAGCATTGTACATTCTCCCACCCTCTGCATATTATGGAAGGCAAATATGAATATATTTCAACAAAAATTTAGCGTGAAGTAGAAATATCTTCTACCAAAAAAATGTTTCAAGGACATATCGTAGCTCAGTTGGGAGAGCATCCCATTAGATATGGGAAGGGTTCTTGGTTCAAGTTTAGGGTTTCATCAAGTCAAGTAGCTTGATGTTTTTGTAAATTACTTGATTACTTGAAAATCAAGCTTTTCAAAAATTCATTACTTGACTTGACTTGATTTTCTATCGTTACTACTTGACTTGATCAAGAAAATTGAAGCTACTTGATAACGAACCGATTATGTACGAAAACGCGCGAATCAGTGGAATCGTAGTACGGCGTGACGCTGATTCACTATCGCACAAACGCCCAAAAAGCTATACTCCATTCGAATTAAGAATAATAATTGGGACTTCAGATTTTGTCCACATATTCTCGGGTCATTCTAGTATATATTCCAATAATGATTGGATTTTTTAAACCTCTTAATATTTCGGAGAAAAATAAAGTTCCAAAATATGTCAAAACCGAATGTTATTTAAATGGGGAAAAATCAAATGCATTTAGGCACGGTTAAATTTTAAAATTAAGCGGAATCATTGCCAGTATATTTTTTTTATTCATTTGGAACTACTTTAGGGGGCGGCCGGGTTAAAATTCGACTGGCCCCCTTTTAAAGTCCACCATAATACATATAAATAGTTTGTTAATTCATATATTATACTTTTAAATCTTTTTTTTATTTTTAATTTTGAATGTATGATTTATTTTTATGAATAAAAGTCTATATTTCAAGGTATATTATTGATATTGTTATAAAACATAAGGAACTATATGAAAATGAAATGTAGCCTTGAAGAACTTTTTCTAGTAATTAAAAAAATAACTACTTGATTTTTCAAGTACTTGAAATTGTAACTACTTGACTTGATTTGACTTTCGGCTACTATTACTTGACTTGAGCTTGGCTTGATTTCAAGTCAAGTCAAGTAACTTGAATATCAAGTCAAGTGTAAAACTCTATTCAAGTTCACCAAAATATTTCTTTGGTTTGAAAAATAGGTGTTCTAGAAGTGTTGTAAGATAATAACAAAATAGGTACAAAAAACATTTTAATAACACTATTTTACACGGAATATATAATTTTTTTTCCTCATGTTCAATTCTTGAAACAGGAACAACCATTGACGTATTGAAAACAAATTGAACATCTAATAAACAATTTCAAACAATAATAGTAATTTACTATCGTTAATTCTTGACGGATGGTCACGATAAAACATACATCGTTTTTTGCTAGAAAAACTTCTTAGAACTGCAAGTCCTATTTGTTGCAATCACAAAATTATACACTGCAGAATTGCATCCTTCTACAGGTGCCATAGTCTTCTTAGAAAAATTCTATTTGCTTTAGTATCCTTGGAAACAAGTTCATAAATAAATATCTGAACATCCAACACGGAAATAGCGTGATGCAACATTGATATTTTATTGAATTTATCGGTTTGTCGGGCAATAACACTATGTCAAGATGATGGAGAAGAATAAGGAAATTATTTTACGCTAAATATAAAATCGTTTAGAGCAGAACGTATGGAGAATTGTTAATAATTGCAAAATAGTTCTCGGATGCTTTTAATTATATGGCAAATCGAGAAGTATTTCAATACATACATAAATAGCTTTACACATATTTTCATTTGCATTAATTTTCTACTTCTAGTCTATCTATAAACAAATTAGGTTTTTGTGAATAATTATATTTTTCGCAAGTGATTATGTGAATCAATTTCACTAAGCACATTTTTGCAATATTTCTGACGAATTTGAACCTGACAAATGTATATTCTAGAAGGGTACGACAAAATATGAGCGGTTAGAATAGTAGGAAACAGATGAATTGACGATCGTAATAATTGAAAAATAGAGCAAAATATCATCCTAGAATAATTAGTAAGAAATAAATAAAACCATGTTCAAAGAAGTGAGTCATGGCATGGCTAGAGTAGAAGAGTCTACTACCTAAAATATAACTAAACTAAAACTTTAATTTTTTTCTCGTTTTCGAATCCGACCGATCTCAAACTTTCCAATTTTCAAATTACACGAAAGTGACACAAAAGAACACTTGTGATACTCTTTCCACGAGAGTTTTGAGTGACACCTATAGTGACAGCACGCACTTAGAATTCTATCAAATGAGACATTTGTTTTCGCTTTTCGCCACGAAGCGAAAAATTGGTAGTATGCGTGTCTCAAAATACTCGCCTACAAGCGTACGACTTGAGGCGAAAGTATTAAACTGAAGTCATTATTTTGTCACAATTCGATTCAAAGCCAATTTCTATATTTATTATACAGGGCGACACTGAAAAACGAGCCACTCAAACTAATTTTGTTATTTATAATTATTTTTTAATTTTCTTGATACATTTGCAAACTAGGCTTAGGGGTTTATAAATCATGATATTTGGCATGATGGTAGCGCTTCCGCTTTAACCGGAAGTGATATTAACTTTCATATTTTAAGTAGAACACCGTATATATTTTTATACAGTGTGTCCCATTTAGAGTTGCCACCATTGGGATCTCGAGAATTATAAGAGATACGTCAGTTAAATGGAACTTTTTGTGCACCTATAGGGAGCCATGGGGTCTCATGGCAGTGTGCCTGAGTGTCTGGTCGCGAATTTAGGGACCCGGGTTCGATTCCGACCGACGCCAAAAATTACATAGAATAGCACAAAATTGACCCTTGTGCCGCACTCTCCACGCCATCAATGAGTGCCCGTGAGGTGACGCCTGGTAAGCGCCCGTATGGTAGAAATATTCCATCATTACCGATATCTGTGTACACAGCAGATTGGCACACTTAACAATGGGTAATATGCCGTGATGAAATATTTATTTTATTTTTATTTTTAAATGTTAGATGTGCTTTTGTTTTTCCAAAAAATCTCATAGGGCACTAGATAATGGCGAAAAACTGTTATTTTTTTCTTTTTCAAATAACTTCTAAACTATTAGTAATTGAGGAAAATGTTTAAATAAAGAGGTTAGATATTTTTATTGCCTAACCATTGGCGGGCGAAATAAATCTTAATATCCGTAAATTTCCGAGATATAACATAAAGTTATATTTTTTAAATAAAACCTATTTCTGATTTTAGACTCAAAAAATATCTATTTTTTTTTCTTTTGGCATCTACGTAAAATTACGAATTCAATGATATGCTGGAAGTAAAATTTTCTTGAAGAAATAAAATACAAAAATTTAAGAGAAAATTATGAATAATTAATTTGGGAAGCCATATTAGGTAGATTGTGATAATAAAGTGATCATTTTTTTTTTGTAACAAAATGACAATCTTACAAAAATAACTTATTATTTAAACAATAAACTTAAATACTACTCAATATTATCTCAACTGTTTTCTCAGCCTGCTTGGTATCATGGTTTAGCAGGTTAATTAATCATAATTTTCTCACATTTTTGTAATTTATTTCTTCCACAAAAATGAATTTTACGTAGTTTACAAATATGTAAAAATATATAGGGTATCCCATTTGAAATATACAACTGTTATAATATTTTCTATTTTAATAGTATAAAACTCGAAAAAAAAGAGAATATAGAATTCTAAATTGCATGCTACCAAGATCCGTAGAAGTAAAATCGTATTTGCCTGTTTTCTATGATAGAATTCTAAGTGCGTACTGTCACTGCTGGTTCTTTACAATAAAGATTTATATATGTTCAATACCGAAATTGTGAATAAAAACAGAATGGCACAGCCTGTAATGGACAAGTAAACCGTGACGATGTAGTTATGTTGTAAGAGTATATTATAATTTAGAAAATATTTATCCCAAATGAACTACTACCGGTATTTAGATTAATTAATTGTATGACAAAGCAAATGCAGAGCAATAATAAGCAAGCAAGTATAAATTCTGTTTAAAAACAATTATCATTTTTACCTCTCGCTAAGAGAGGTATTGCATTCATGCTAAAAATCGCATATCCAGATTTTATTGAATAAGCACGTTTTAAGGTCCCTACAATCCGATTTTAACATTTTTACGATGATGTCTGTGTGTGTGTGTGTGTGTGGATGTGTGTGTGTGGGATGTTGGAAGGACGGTTACTCAAAAACTATAAGACTTAAAATTTGTTTAACAACGTATTTCCCAATCGGACATTCATGGGAAGATCTGAAAAGGTTTTGGTAATAATTGGACAACCGGAAGTGGAAGATTCTTGAAAAAAAATCTTCTAAATATTATTTTTTGAAAATTTTTCGTGGTAATATTAAAGAAAATTAAATTCTCTATCTGATACATTTAAATATTTTATTATATATTCCATAGATTTAGAGATAAAAGAAGTATAATATATAAAATAATCTGTTGTAATAAATTTGACAGCCGAAAGAATGCCATGAAAAATAGTTGATAATTTAAATTATTTGTAACTGACAGATAAATGTCAGTGTCAGAAATAATGAGTAATGAAAGAAAAATGTACTAGGAGAATCCCTTAGTTCTTGATCTGTGACTATTATGGAGATGACAAGTCTAGGTTGAAGGACTTAAATTTGTTTCAAACATTATGGGACAATGTACACCAGTACTATAGATTAGAGTAACTTTGAATTGCGAAAAAGCTATCAAATTCTTCTCAAGTAAGTTGTAAATATTGACAAAATTACACATCGATATAAGAATAATCGGAGTGCAATCTATCCGTCACTTTATTAAAGGGAATTAGTGTTATTTAGATATAACATGTATGAAAAAATAAAATGTAAAAGAAGATATGTAAGAATAGATGCACAATCCATATATACATTTTAGACCGCCCAAAATTAATGTTTTTACTAGAAGAATATGAAGAGAAAGTAAACAACGTTGTTCGAATTGAAAATTGCAGTTACCAGCCTAATATTTATATATGGTAAACTCTACTTTGTAATTTATTGTAACATAATTTATGGTAAAATATCTTCATGTTGAGACATGCTATTATTGAATAATAAAGAAGTTTATACGTCATAGATTTATATGAATATATTATTTGTATTTATAAAAATAATCTTTGCTTTATGCATACAGCCAGGTAAAATATACGGCGAGAGGTTATGTGCTGGCCACATCAGATTTTTTCTATAACTGTTTCTGTTCAGTCTAGGTGTCAGAGGTCTAGATCGCAACATCATTTATCCATGAATAGATTCCTGACATAGAGTAAGCATTAGCGATCACTTGAGTAATAATTACCACCATTTATTTCCTAGCTAAATGGTTCAATTCCACATCCACATTAATATCAGGCAATTATACTGGGGCAAACTGCAGTGCGCGACTAAATACCGTATTCACAAAACCGGCGCTTCACTAGTGCTCTGCTAGAGTTCAACTAGCATCGTGCTTTGCTTCTAATTGTGTGTGAATAATTTAATGAGCTCACTGCGATGATTGAGTGGCCTAGCGTGATATCTCTGCTCTCAGTTTGTGAGATATTTTTACTTTATTTGTGACTGTTTTACTAGGGTGAATTAATCATGAAATAATTAGCAATAGGATAAATGTAGACACTGATGAAAAGATATTTGTTTTAGATATGTAAGTAGAATATGCATGGAATTATTCAACAAAAATTATGGGGTATAGTATTTAAAAAATAATGTGAAGAAAACATAATTATTTCCATTGCAATAAAAGTAAGAAAACAATGCAGGAAAACATGAAAACAAGAATAATAAATGGAATAAAAATAGAAAGAGCTACAGCCTACGAATATCTAGGGACTATGATACCACAAGACATAAAAATTGATCTAGTAATAATTACAAGACAATAGAGGACAAACAACATTTATTATACTTCAAACTCTACGATACTGAGCAAAAAAAATAACCGCACCAAAAACCATGTATGCTATTGGAATCCCAGAATATGAAGAATAAACAAGAGAGAACAATAAATACAACAAATATGAAATAACTTAGGAAGAATGTAGGAAAATGAAAATAGGATATAGAAAATATGAAAATATAGGGATGATGATAAATCAAAAAATAAATATAGTAACCAAGACAGATCAGAAGCAACTGAGAGCTGGTAGGGACATAAAATATGGATAGATCAGAACAAACTAACAGAAAAATAGTAGAAACTAAAAAGGGGAAGAGGAAGACCGAGGAAAACAGAATAGCAGAAATTGGAAAAACAGGAGGTAAAAATGGAATAAAATAAGAAGTGGAAATAATGGATTAAAAATTAACATTGCGAATAGTATATTCTACAACAAGTAATAGAAAGGCCCATATTCCACACGATCAAGAAGTTTGTAGTTCGAAGAGGAGTATGTAGACTTTGTAGACTATACTTTCTCCAACAAAATTTTATTATGTAGCTAAACTTACTACTCCGAAGATCTGCAAAAAAAACTGTACAAGTTAACACAATTCAAAATTAAATAAAAATAAAACAAAGAGACGTAACTATAGTAACCTAACCAAAATATTTTATATACCGCGCTAATATCTGCTAAATAAATTCTGATTTGACGACAGCAATGTGGAATTATTTCAAACGGCGTACGGAATTATTCTACAGTAAAATTTTTGAAAGATGTCCGATCAAGGTCATCGGTATCATGAACGAATTAACAAATTGGAATACATTTATCCCCCTCCTTTACAAAGGCTTTAAGCGTCTGCGATAAGGATGGGTATAACACGCTTGTCTTTCAAAAATTCATATTGTTTCGACTAAGTTAGGACATTCCATTTTAAAACGACGCTCGTTGTTGATAATACTTTCGCTGTAACATAAGTTTATTTATTAATTCAGATACATTACCTTGATTCATAGCCGTACGACTAACGTTATTTTCCGTCAGTGTCAATGACACTGAAATTGTGTCAGTATCTTATTTTTCACATATTTGGTTTTACATTTGCTAATAAACTTACCAGTTGATTTATTTTTGAATTTATAATGCTGTTATTGTAACATATATTTTTATAATAACAAAATAACAGTAGTATCTTATGTACCCTCACAAAAACTAAGCAAAAGACACTACTGAATTTGTCAGAATGGGCGGAGCAAAAATCTGAATTCATACAATTCGTAGATAACCTTGATCGGATATCTTTCAAATTTTTTACTGTACACGGCTTATTGGAATGATATTAATTCCAGCATAATTTTTAGTTGTGGAATTTATAGTTTCCAAATAGTATTCAAGAAAATAAATTCCCATACTCGACTTAGGGATATTGTAAGACAGGAAAAAAGACTAATTATTTTTTTTATTCAATTTTGAGGTTTTAATTGAAAAAAAAATAACTCGCTCTCACAAAATTTTAACTCACTCTGCAACAAATAATTCATTTTAGTTTTTATTAGACATAGATCAGCCATTTTCATTATTTTTCATGACACAAATATCAGAAAATTAAGCTTGTTTATAATTTATAAATAATCGACGTCTATCAACGACGATTGTCATACACATTCTCCTAATTGATTAGTTTTTTATTTTGTCAAAATTAAATATTATAATAGTTTTTCTTATAATTTCGTCAAAAATGAATAAAAAATTGTATAAACCACGTAAGTTAAGAATATTTATTCACTCTAAGAATTTGACCCACTCGCCCTACGGACTCGCGGCTTAAACTTTCTTTTCATGAATAAACATTATCTTAACTCACTTGGTGTATAAATATATATTAATATTCAAACTATACAGGTAATCGAAAGTTATTTTTTTGTCCAAGTTTGTTCGTCTTATGTCTACGGTTTACCTCTGCGGTAGAAAGGATGTTCGTATAAATATATTTTTGATCTATTATAAAAATGATTTATAAATATTTTGTTTCAAACAGATAGCATCGTGTATATGATCAAAATAAAATCTTGTGTGACATGTGTCACTCAAAATATAAGCGGCACTAGTTAATAATAAAATAAATTGTATGTAATGATCATTAAATTAATCGCGGTCGTTAAAATATAGTTTTATTTCTCAGTGGCACATCGTTATGAATTCAAGCAATATATCATGCTTATGAATGAAAATCATATTCAGGAATGTAGTCTAATGTCGAAAGTGTCATACTCTTACAAGCCTAATTAGTTATTTTAGACTAAAACAAAAAGCCACATTCATTAAAACGTGTCTTGTGCTATTATTTCTTCTTAAGTGACACACAATTAACAATAAAAACTGTTGCAGTAATATATAACAAAAGTTTATGTTAGAGAATCGTTTTTTGTTACAGTCACACGAATTTTTTTCTTGCGAAAATTTTAAAGTTTTATGATGCAATAATTTTTAAAATTTAGCATTACCTACTATTAATTATTAGACAACAATATTTCGTTGTTATTATTATTATAGAACGGTTTGAGTTATATGGCTAGAAAAAAAATAATGTGACCAGCACATTACCTTCCGTCTATCTTGTGTATTATGTACAAATTTCATAAATAAATTTTCTTGCAAAAGATCCTATATTTCCAGTAAAAAACAAACTATGCAAATTGCACTTAACATTGACATCTTCTTCTTTAGGTTTTATCTTGCGTTAGGGGTCGCTGTTTTTTATTTTCTTCTTCCACTTATTTCTGTTTTGGGTGTCGTACTCATTCAGTTCCTTTACTTTCAAGTCTTCCGCAATACATCCTCCATCTTATCTTTGGTCCTCCTGAGTTTCTTCTACCTTCTATTACTAAGCTATTCATTCATCTTCCAATATATTCTTCACCTTTCCTCAAGACATGTTCAAACCAATGTAATCGTCTCTCTTGTATATTTCTAGAAAGTTATCACTCGAATCATTTCCCTTATCTTCTATTCTTTACCCTAATTTTCCGTGTCTTCCCCAACATCTATCTCAATATCCTAGTTTCTGCCACATTCATTTTCTTTTCATTGATATTGACATATATCAATTTGAATTATCTGAATATATTATCAGTTTCCATGGTTAGTATAGCTGGTTGATTTATGAAATTTAATATCTATGTAATTCTTTAACTCTATATCTATTGAATATGAAGTATAAAATGCAATCAAATCGTATAGAGAATAATATATTCTTTAAAATTTATAAACATTAAATGACAATAAATGATATTTAACTGCGTTTTTTCCAGAAAAACTGTTAGAATTTGCAATTGAGGCATTGAGGGTACTTCCGTTGGACCAATTATAACCAACATCTAATCAAGTCTGCATATGGATGTAAGGTAGGGGAATACGTGAAAATTGTAATTTTTGGAATTCCAGTATTGAAGATATCGCGACCGAAATTATAGTTACACACACACACACACATACAAACCTCATCGTAAAAATAGTAAAATCGTATTGTACGGACGTGCTAATTCATTGAAAACTCACCACCGAATTTTTGCCCAAAGACAATACCTTTGTTGGAGTAACGATGATCGACTGGAAGTTAGTTGAGGGAAGAATAATTTAGTCTAAAGATGTTTATTTTTATTTAAAACCGACGTTTCGATCATACAATGATCATCTTCAGGGTTCAATCAAGTGAGGAAGAAAAATGTTTTTGTACAAACGTCAAAACGTCGGTTTTAAAACAAAATCTTTAGACCGCGTTCTGACTAAATTATTCTTCCCTCAATACCTTTCTTACCTAGAGGAAGGTAAAAATATCTATCCACTAAATTTGATGGATTTTCGTTAATGTGTAAAATAATATACAAAATAACATATTACTAATATAAGTTCTAACAAGATACAGATCTATTTGAGTATATCAATCTCGAGGATATCCGTAACATCTTCACAAATTGAAAACTCCCATGCTGTCTGCTGAATGAGTAGGCAAATTAAAAACGCATTGCAATTCTGGAAGCTGTGTTTGTAATTACCAAGATCCGTTAGAAGGAGATAAATGATTGACCATTTGATTATGATGAACGTTGGCTGTCCGTAATATCCTCGATTTATGGGAAGTGTACGTGCAACTCTACAACCACAAGAGTCGCAGACAAGTCGTAAATATATTCACTAATTATTGTTGTAACTTAACGCCGGATACTATTACGTTTCTAAGCTCAATAATGTCGGAATTATCAAATATCCCAGATAATTAATTTTACTCTTTATATTGGTTTTTCTAACTGTCAGATTTAATACCGATGATTTATTATTTATGGTGTAGGTTTACACAAATAAAAAAATTCCACATGGATACGACTTGTATAGTTAATTAGCAGTGATGTGTCGTAATTATTAATATTGAATGATATCTTTGGATGTGCTCTCTCAACTCTAGTTCCTGCAAGTAATTATAAAAAATAAATGAGAAGGAAAATGTGTATTTTTTTAATAACTAGATGTTATTTCGACAACTATGGAAAGGAGTTTCAGAGTCTCAAGAAAGGTACACATACACCTGATAATTACACAGACAATATTCAATTACTATTTGTCGCAATCTATTAGTGCCTTATTTTCAAAATATTAATTTTTAGACGAATTTTGTGCGGGTTTTTTTTTGGCGCTATTTTACTTTTATGTAATTTTGAGTATAATCACTATTTTCAATAATTAAATAGGGTAAGTTTGGGAGAGATGTCTTACAGGAAGAGATAACTTTTTTGCCAAAATCTAAATAATAGTACACCGATGTTAACGAATGCTTCTAGATGGATAGTACATTTACAGGCCTATTCTGTAAAGTATTCGCTTAACGAATCGTTATTATAAAAATCGTTATATGTACTTAACGATAAACGTTATCTACGTATCCGTATTCTGTAACACATTTTAAACAATAATCACCGTGGGATCAAGTTAAGTACTTTATTTCCTAAATTCAAATTATAATTTTAATTGAAATATCTAAAATAATTCAATATCACTCAATAAACTTCTAGGTTAGATTAGTTCTGGTGGGAGTCCGCTGTCAACCTGTCAGTTGTCAGATTCTTTTTCTTGTTGTGGGCTATGATAGAGCTACTACTATCTGTAGACAAATTGGGAAGCTTGCGCTAGGCGCTAGGAATAAAAACATTAAATTATTTTAATATTACCTTGTAAAAAACTATAATGTGACGATCACTATTCAATATAATAGCAATTTTATTTTGACACGAATAAAAATACTGAATTATTGACAAAACGTGTAGATAACGAATGATTTTTTCAGTCGTAAAAAAATAACGTTATTATTTTTTCGTTTAGTATTAAATTATTATTTACAGAATATCACTGTAACGATTATCGTTATAATAACGATATAACAATGCACAATGTCATAACGAACGTTTACAGAATAAGCCTATTAAACGATTTTCGTTATTATTATAACGATATAACGTTTTAACGATTCGATATATCATAGCGATGCTTACAGAATAGTATTTGTCAGTCGGTAAATTTTACTTTTGTTGTTTCTTTCACTAAATAAACAATTGAGTTATTACTCGAAATTTGTTTTTTATACCCCTTGAAAAGTTTTGTATCTAGTCTTCGCATAAACACCCTGATTCTCGTGACACTTGTTTAGAAAACGATATTGTATACAAAGCAATATGAATGTCAAAAATTTATCGTAAACTATACAATTTTTGGTATTCAGATGATCAAAATTGTATTGTATGGAAAACAATAATTGTTTTAAAATATTGTATGTTGAACAAGAAACTGAACTACTTGTTACGGAAATGATAATTTTTAAAATACTATTTAAATTGTGAGTAATACAATTTTTATTACTTTAATTAGTGTTATTATTGACTTCGAAAAGAGGAAATATGATATGTGAGAGGAATATATAGCCAATGTACTTACATATGTGTAATTTACATTTATGAATTAAGTAATTTAGATATTGTATCAATTAAAAAAAAAAAATCTGATGTGGCCAGCACATAACCTCTCGCCGTATATTTTACCTGGCTGTATGCATAAAGCAAAGAATATTTTTATAAATACAAATAATATATTCATATAAATCTATGACGTATAAACTTCTTTATTATTCAATAATAGCATGTCTCAACATGAAGATATTTTACCATAAATTATGTTACAATAAATTACAAAGTAGAGTTTACCATATATAAATATTAGGCTGGTAACTGCAATTTTCAATTCGAACAACGTTGTTTACTTTCTCTTCATATTCTTCTAGTAAAAACATTAATTTTGGGCGGTCTAAAATGTATATATATATATGGATTGTGCATCTATTCTTACATATCTTCTTTTACATTTTATTTTTTCATACATGTTATATCTAAATAACACTAATTCCCTTTAATAAAGTGACGGATAGATTGCACTCCGATTATTCTTATATCGATGTGTAATTTTGTCAATATTTACAACTTACGTGAGAAGAATTTGATAGCTTTTTCGCAATTCAAAGTTACTCTAGTCTATAGTACTGGTGTACATTGTCCCATAATGTTTGAAACAAATTTAAGTCCTTCAACCTAGACTTGTCATCTCCATAATAGTCACAGATCAAGAACTAAGGGATTCTCCAAGTACATTTTTCTTTCATTACTCATTATTTCTGACACTGACATTTATCTGTCAGTTACAAATAATTTAAATTATCAACTATTTTTCATGGCATTCTTTCGGCTGTCAAATTTATTACAACAGATTATTTTATATATTATACTTCTTTTATCTCTAAATCTATGGAATATATAATAAAATATTTAAATGTATCAGATAGAGAATTTAATTTTCTTTAATATTACCACGAAAAATTTTCAAAAAATAATATTTAGAAGATTTTTTTTCAAGAATCTTCTACTTCCGGTTGTCCAATTATTACCAAAACCTTTTCAGATCTTCCCATGAATGTCCGATTGGGAAATACGTTGTTAAACAAATTTTAAGTCTTATAGTTTTTGAGTAACCGTCCTTCCAACATCCCACACACACACACACACACACACACACACACACACACACACACACACACACACACACACACACACACACACACATCCACACACACACACACACAGACATCATCGTAAAAATGTTAAAATCGGATTGTAGGGACCTTAAAACGTGCTTATTCAATAAAATCTGGATATGCGATTTTTAGCATGAATGCAATACCTCTCTTAGCGAGAGGTAAAAACATTTAAGACTATAATCCTTTATCCTTACAAAAACAACAAACTTCTGCAAAAATTAACTTAAATTATTATCAATTGAAAATGCTATTGAACAAATTTAATTATCATCTCTGCTAAATTATCCAAATTCAAATCGAGATATTTTATTTTATAACAATGAAACTATGTACCTTATTGAACTGTAAATATATTCATTTATAAATACATATGACATTTATTCACTGATGTTAAATAGTGTTATTTTTTATATCAGTTAGTGGATGCTTATTTCTGGTAACTCAATAATTATTATATGATTAATTTCAATAAGTTTGTCCTATTGTACTATGATGAAAACCAACAGAAACACAAACGTAAATAATTTTTTCAGCAGATTCAAAAAATGAGAATCTTGGTAGTCCTTGTTATTACTAGAATTTTATGATAGATAGAGCCCTAGTTAATTTGATTAAATTGTAATACGATATCAACTGTTTTTATTTTTATGTTCTTTGTCAGTTCTCTTCGTTTCTAAATGACCCATTTCAACAAGAATATAAATTTAAAACTTTTTCTTGTTATACATAAAATATATACGAATTTAAATTTGGCTTTTTTTTCTTCCAGTTTTTAAATATTCTTCTACTTCTTTTGGGTTTGTATACAGACTGTTTGCAAGGAGTCACGTGAACACAATATCTTAAAATATATTGTTTTCAATATTGTATACGATACAATATAGTTTTCAATAAAAGTGTCATGAGAATAAGGATGAAAGTAGTATATTTTTCCAATTAATACAACTTATCAAGCAGAAAGAGGTTCAATGTAACAGTTTAACCTAAAGTTAGTGTAGTTTTATTGTATGAGTTTTTGTACAGATATAAATCATCTCACATTGTAGGATATATAAAATCGTTCTCTAAATTCTGAAATATTATCTCTGAAATTCAAACAAATTTCTTGTTTGGAGCGAACAAAAGATCTCGGAATGAGCCAATCTATAGGGCGTTCACGTGTATTTTAAATTCAAAAACACGGTTGTTAAAAATAGCACAATTAAAGCTGGAGATTCGACTCGACTGGGAAGAAACGGCAATTGAGTCGCGAAACGAAGCGAGTCGCAGACAGACCCCCGGAAAGGAAAGTAAGAAAGGAAAGGGTTGCACGTTCCTTGTGCGTTGTATTTAGATATTTAAATTGAGATCTTAGTTAATTCCGCGCTACTGGCTCGCTAATTGCTCCCTAGCACTTGGTGTTTATTAAGCCCGGTCGGAATGAAACTAGATACGAGAATCTTACGGTGTTTTTGATACGATTCTGTAGGGAGTATTCCAGGAAGATTTAAAGCAATGGAAGAATTAACGGATTAAAACATTGCTTTCAACATTACTCAGTGGTATTACAATATCTTACTCTTATAAGATCCTATCAACCTTTTTTGGTCTTTAACTTTTCGTAATGTTAATGCCTCCTCAAATGCAATTCTCTAGAGCCCTACTACATCCTAGAATTATCATACCAAACTCTTCAGTACGGTGGAGAAGCATACATATTAGTAAGAGCGTTAGTACATTGTCTAACATGCTCGGATCAAATACCTATTTCGATCAATTTAGGTTTCAACTCCAGGGACAAATGTCGTGACGAATGGAACAGCTATACGAGTAACGAATTGAACTTTTTCTTCCCAACACATAATGGGTTTTACGCTGATTCACTATTTAAATGGAATAAAGTAGCATCAGCTCAATGCAACTGTGGTACTGCCCGCCAGATTATGGAACATATTACAACAGAGTGCAGTCTGCGGAAGTATAGAGGCAGCAGCAAAGATTTCTTCGACGTAATACCTATGACGATGAAATGGTTAGAAAATTTGGACATCACTATACAGGGTGATTCATCGATCTGTTCTTTCTTAATAACTCGATTATTTTAAATATTATGAAAAAAAAAACAAAGGTTATTTTATATTAAAGTGTATACAAATCTGCAGTTTTGGTTCTTATACAGGATGTTCCATTTCTACGCAATGGTATGTAACGTTACATTTTTGAATAGAAAACCCTATATATTTATTCAAATTTGAAAAGCACATTGAATTTGCTATACACTAGTATAAAAATCTAATGTGACCAGCATATTACCTTCCGTTAGTTGTATGTATTTTCTACAAATTCCACACAGATTTTTTTTTGCAAAAGATTCTATATTTCTAGTACATTACCTTTCGCCAGTTTTATGTATTTTATACATACAAGAAATGTTAAATACAATATTTATGTAACCAAAGATTAAAGGGGCGAGAGGTATTGTTCTGGCCACAACAGATTTTTTAATTCTATATCCAATATAAAGTATACATTATAATCAATTCGTATGGAGAAAAAAATATTCTTTAACGGCATATTAACCATGTGCCAATCTGAGTGGTATACAGATTTCGGTAATGATGATGACAATTTGTACCTTGTGAACGTTTACAAGGCATCACCACACGGGCACTCATTGCTGGCGTGGAGAGTGCACTACATAGGTCAATTTTGTGCCATTTAAAATGTACACTTAAGAACTACATTAAACTAATCAGGAATTTTTATTTTAACTGATCAAATGCTCAAAATTGGTACCACTAAATTCTACATAATACACAATATCCTAAACGTATAAAAAGAATTAATATAGCATTCGTTATTTGCTTGGAGTAATATTTTGTGAAGCTGCACTAATTATGTTTTTTAATTGTTCAATGTTCATTCTCTCACCATTATACACATTTTATTAAGTGCCCTAAAAGAAAAAAAATTAGTGCAAGCTATAATTATTATAGATTTTTCGAATTGTTGCTGGGCAGGGTCTGGGTCGATTATTAAATGCATTTGAATTATAGGATGTTATAATCTGCACTTTTTCTTCAATTTTATAAAAAAAACCATTATGAAATGTGACAGTTTGATGAATCTGACAAATATTCCCTACGTTTACTCATAAAATAAACGATTAAATACATTGCTGTCATTTTGTAACTATGGTAATGAAACTACTCTACTCTACTGACAAAATACACTTCCTGTACAATTGCGAATGATTTAAATATTACCTTTATTATTATTTTTACATTACACTTATCAAATTTAAAGAAAATTAAATAATTAAATATTTCATCAATTTCAATCCGATATTTCATTATAATACCTTTTATTTAGTATTATCAGGTAAGTCTAATTCAAAAAATAATATTGCAAAACCTTCTGTATTTAATAAAAATATAGTATTTTAATAGTTCGTATTGTATTTTTTAATAAACTAACATATGATTGATTTTATGCTATTGGATAGCAAATTTCATGTACTTTTTAAATAAATATATAGGGTGTTCCTGTTGAAAATATAAAGTTACAAACAACTGAGTAAAAATGGAAAAACCTATTTTGTCGATTTATAAACATTTTAATATAAAATAAAGTTCTTTTGAATTTTTTTTCCATAATATTTAAAATAATCAAGTATACAATATTTTTTACATTATCACTTATAAAATTTTCAGAAAAATATACCGCAACAAACAGAAATATAATCTTCAGGAAAGTGTTTAGAAAAATGTAGAACCGGTAGGATATTTTAACAGAATATTGTTGAAAGATATGTCTTCAATATTTTCCGAATTGAAAGTACAGAAGTACTCCGTTGTCGGCAACAAAATAAAACTAAGTCATAGAGTTAATTTGATGTTTCATAAATCATCTGTAAGATAGTTTGAAAATCCATTAAAAGTCGTTACTTTGCTGTCATCTTCTTGGCGTCTGCAAGAAACATGTTAATGTAATGGTAACAACCGTGTTTAGTTCACGTGTCGAACGTCTGTTACACAGCGACATCACGTGTCAATGTTCCCGTGGTTGATAAGCAAATAAACTCGTAAGCTGCAAGACTTGCTCAGCCTGTAGCACTCCACCTCATAAATTTCTATTAGCCGATATTTTGAGCAGATTATCAGACAGAATGGTCTTTGCTTGCCAAGAAGCAGCCACAGCTACCTACGATTGTGAGATATGCACGCAGAGAAGAGAATGTGCTTCGGACAGGTCCAGTAAGTACTTCCAGGGAAGGGCTGTACACTAAAGATATCTTAATACATACGACAAAGTTCTGTAACTAAACGAAGACTCCCTAAATTAAATATAATTTATCCAATTCCGTTTTAAAAAGTTGAATTTTATCTAGCTTTATGACGTTATGAAATGTCACTTTTTACATAATTGATATGAATTGAGTTTTGTAAAAATCTTTTTCTACTACCACTACTGTAAGAGGGTCATTACTGAACAGACTACTAACAATGTAAGTTCGCGATTATGAGTAGTGTGACGTAATGAAATTTCATTACGTAACACTGTTACGTATATATATATATATATATATATATATATATATATATATATATATATATATATATATATATAATATAATATAATTATTATTATAAACCAATTTAAAATACAATAACCTTTACACCAATCTAAAGAATAAAGTATTTTTTTAAAGTAAAAACCAATTATGGGTTCCATTTAAAAAAAATATGAGTTTGCGTTATACCTCGAAAATTTATAAATAGAAAAAAAGTATTTTTCTTCACAAGTGAGCAAAGTAAATAACTTTCTTCACAAGTGAGCAAAATACACAAGCGTATAATTGATTGCATACTCTGAGCACCATTCTACATGATAGAATTTTTTTTTTTGTATTTATTTTTAGTTAATTAAATTCAATTGTAAACATAATGTACTTCTGAGTTTTTCATTAATAAACAAAGTACAATGTTTTACTTTTTGGGAAAATTGTGTTTCAAGATTGTGGCAAAAATCATGTTTAGCACACGTGAGCATGTCTATTTTTCACTTGTCCAGTTGGCGCACTCGATTCTCTCGTGCGGCCAATTTCTAGACGCGTGAGAAAAAGACATACTTTGCCCACTTGTTCTAAAAATAGCTATTCCTACTGCACTAGATAGACGGTAAAAATCCCTTACTTTTTTCTCGATTACTGATTTCAGTTTTCGCCATTATCTTGTAACCTATGAGAATTTTTGGCAAAACAAAAGCACATCTAAGAAGGCCCCCCAAAGGCGCACTACTTGTCCCATTTAACTGAAGTCGTAGCTGATATAGTTATCGAGATTCCAATGGTAGCCACGTTGGGACAGCCTGTATATCTTTCTCCTTAGAAATACCAACCTTTTATGTCAAACCTGACAGACAACAACAACAATATTATTTCACCTGCTGTTAACAATGTTGCAAGTTGTTGGGTGTGAGAACTTTAAAGATAAAATTATAATATTTTCGCTATTAATAATCATAAATCTATATAATTCAAGGTTATTGTTCGTTAACAAGATAAATGTATGTATTTATATAAATATAATAAATTATTTCTATGTCATTTCATGCTGAGAATATCGTGCTAAATAATAAGCTCAGTGCAGAAAGGAACGACAGCGTTTCAATGATATTTACCGTCCAATAAAAGCACCTAAAAGGAGAAAAAATAATTAATGATCATTATTTTCTAAATCAAAATTAAATAAATGTAGATTTTATTCGCATATCAATACTTCAATATCAAATACGATAGAAAAATTGGTATGTTGTGATTTGTGAGTCAAGTGTCGTGGGATCGATTACGACCGACGCGATGTAAAACTTGACACTTTCTGCGGACATCTAGTATTAGGTTTTGGACGACATTTACATCTGACAGTCCTGTATATTCTACGTCCAAGTTCCTCCTCATTTTGGGCTTCCCATCTTCCATCGTAAACTTTTCGATATGAAAGAACCCAAAAAAATTCTATGGGACGAGCCTGGGGAAGGTTAGGAGATTGTCGTTTTGCGGAACATATAGTACGTTTTGGCCTGTTGGCCCATTTTAAATTTGTTATACATAGTGACAGGACACTAGGTCCGACCACAACCTAAAATCGTCCCTGTCCTTTTTCAATAAAATTAACTAATTCCGTTAGACAATTATTGCCGACTTTTGACTATCCATGGCTTTACCTCTTGCTCGGCCCATATAAGGCCTAAATACATCGATTTCTTGGACATTCCTGTATATTCTGGTATATTCTAAGTTCATCATTTTGAGTTTCCTATCCTCGATCGTAAACTTTTCGAGATGAAAGAGCCCAAAAATCTTCTATGGGACTATGGGACGAGCCTGGGTATTGTCGTTTCGCGGAACATATGCTACGTTTTGGTCTGTTAGCCAATTTTAAGTTTGTCTGCCTTAGTGACAGAACGTAAGGGTCTGACCAGAACATAAAATCGTCTGTGTTTTTCTTAAATAAAATTAACTAATTACGTTAGCTAATTATTAAAAATGAGATTGGTATTAAATATTTTATAGGTATAAAAAAAACTATAAATCTGAAATTAAAGTTTATTATATAGTACAACAAGAAAAATCTGATGTGGCCAGCACATAACCTCTCGCCGTATATTTTACCTGGCTGTATGCATAAAGCAAAGATTATTTTTATAAATACAAATAATATATTCATATAAATCTATGACGTATAAACTTCTTTATTATTCAATAATAGCATGTCTCAACATGAAGATATTTTACCATAAATTATGTTACAATAAATTACAAAGTAGAGTTTACCATATATAAATATTAGGCTGGTATCAGCAATTTTCAATTCGAACATCTTTGTTTACTTTCTCTTCATATTCTTCTAGTAAAAACATTAATTTTGGGCGGTCTAAAATGTATATATCTGGATTGTGCATCTATTCTTATATATCTTCTTTTACATTTTATTTTTTCATACTTGTTATATCTAAATAACCTTAATTCCCTTTAATAAAGTGACGGATAGATTGCACTCCGATTTTGTCAATATTTACAACTTACTTGAGAAGAATTTGATAGCTTTTTCGCAATTCAAAGTTACTCTAGTCTATAGTACTGGTGTACATTGTCCCATAATGTTTGAAACAAATTTAAGTCCTTCAACCTAGACTTGTCATCTCCATAATAGTCACAGATCAAGAACTAAGGGATTCTCCAAGTACATTTTTAATTCATTACTCATTATTTCTGACACTGACATTTATCTGTCAGTTACAAATAATTTAAATTATCAACTATTTTTCATGGCATTCTTTCGGCTGTCAAATTTATTACAACAGATTATTTTATATATTATACTTCTTTTATCTCTAAATCTATGGAATATATAATAAAATATTTAAATGTATCAGATAGAGAATATAATTTTCTTTAATATTACCACGAAAAATTTTCAAAAAATAATATTTAGAAGATTTTTTTTCAAGAATCTTCTACTTCCGGTTGTCCAATTATTACCAAAACCTTTTCAGATCTTCCCATGAATGTCCGATTGGGAAATACGTTGTTAAACAAATTTTAAGTCTTATAGTTTTTGAGTAACCGTCGTTCCAACATCCCACACACACACATACACACACACACACACACATCCACACACACACACACACAGACATCATCGTAAAAATGTTAAAATCGGATTGTAGGGACCTTAAAACGTGCTTATTCAATAAAATCTGGATATGCGATTTTTAGCATGAATGCAATACCTCTCTTAGCGAGAGGTAAAAAGAGGTTATTTTTTATTAATATTTTTTTTTAGAGAGATAGACATAGATTACGTCGTACCATATAATAAATTTTTATTTGCACTCCTAAGATTTATAGTTTTCTTATAAAATGTTTAATACAAATTTTAATTGTGTGTGTGTGTGTTTATGTATGTGTATCCTTTTTACACCCTAAATCAAATACTATAGTTCAGGAAATTTTGAAACCTTTTATTTCTACTTTATTCTATGGAAAGAATCCATTAGATTTTGGTGTAAATCTGATAACTGGAAATGGCACTTTAGTTAAAGCTCAAAATTTTTTTTTCGAAAAATACATTTAAATGTTATTTTTTCGAGATTTGTATTATTATAAAAATTAAAGATCATTATATTTCTACAGGTTTGCATTAATACTTGTTCTATATAGTTTATGGATAAATTTATAAAATTATTTATATTTTAAAACCCAGAGTATACGCTTTAAACGTATGTAACTGACATAAATGTCACTGTTAAAAAACTAATCATTTCAAATTGATAATAGCAACGTTTTAAAAAGAAAATAGCAAATAAAGCAATAGTTATATGAAAAGGAACTAAATACAGTTTCCACCATAATTAAATATGTAGGTATGTATTTAAATTAATAAAAATTAAATGGCGGGAGGTTTTGTGTTGGCGAAATCAGATTTCTTTACTTAAATTTTTTGTTGCAATTTGTGCCAAAACCATTGGACATACATTAAAAATAACGAGGCCTTAAAGAACCAAGGTTGCTTTTAAGCCCTCATTACTTTTACTACTTAACTAGTTACAGGAGTAAAATATAGTTTATAATAAAAATAAATAAACTCTAAATTACAAACATATAAATTTATTTGGAGAAAATTTATTCTTTAGTGATCCTACAGTTCTTTGAAGAGCTACATCCTACCATATTTCTTGTCCATAGCCTTTGTGATGTTCTCGTTGAAATTTAAGATGTGGTTTGTTAATAATTACAATTACTGCTTTGGAGTATCGTGTTCTCCATCATTTATTTCGCCGTTGCTACTGGTTTCGATAAATAAAAGAAATAAGAACATGCAGCGTGGAAACAAGCCGTGGTGATTTGTTACATTGTGTTGTAAGCTTCATTCTTGCACGCATGTGCATTGCGACTTAACTACCCAAATGATTTACCCCGATGATTTAAAATTAATGTAAGATTATCCTCGTGAACACGACGTGTAAATAGCCAAGGAGTAAATATTTTCTCCATAAGGAGATAAGAGTATAAACACATCAATAGCAATAAATTGGTTGCTAACTAACATATACTTAAAGATATTTAAAGAACGATATTTCATCAATTATATGAGGATTCCGCTAGAATAATAAAATCGCTAAAATCAGGTAGGCAGTGGAAAACAAAATTTGAACTATCATTTGAAAATTATTTAACCGTCATTTGAAATTAAGTTGCAAAGTTTAGTTAGTTAGAACGTAGTTAATCAATTTTTTCGTTGTGAAAATGTGGAATGAACCAGAAAACATTTTTGAAGTATTATTTATAATTTGATAGTTTTCTGTCAGCCTGAAATATTTTGCAGTTTTTAAGTCCCTCTGTAAATAGTTTGTAGCAGGTTGGGCAGTATTTAAGCCACCAGAAATAAATTTTATAACTTTGACAGTTTTTAGGTCGCTCAAAAATTAGTGTGAAATAATTCTGAAGAAGATTGGTTGGGAGCCTTCAAGAAGTAGAATGAAGAAATGGTGAAGTGTGTTATTGTTGGTGGGAATTATTTTGAACATAAGGTGATAGAGACAAATAAACCTTAAAGATAAAAAAATCTGATGTGACCAGCACATTACCTTTCGTCAATCATGTGTATTATGTACAAATTCCATAAATACATTTTCTTGCAAAAGATTCTAAATTTCCAGTACAAACTATGCAAATTGCGCTTGACTCTGACAGCTTCTTCTTCTTCCTTAGCTTTTCCCATTCGTTAGAGATTACTATTTTTTATTTTCTACTTCCACTCACTTCTGTTTTGCGTGTCGTCCTCATTTAGTTCCTTTCAAGTCTACCAACTTATCTTTGGTCTTCTTCTGCTTCTTTCACCTTCAATTATTACGCTATTCATTCGTTTTCCAATATATTCTTCATCTCTCCTCATGACATGTTCAAACCAATGTAATCCTCTCTCTTGTATCTTTCTAGGAACTTCTAACACTCGAGTTATTTCCCTTATTCTTTCATTGCTTACCGTATCTTTCCGTGTCTTCCTCAACATCTATCTCAACATCCTCATCTCTGCCGCATTCATTTACTTTTCATTGATATTGAAATCTGTCAATTTAAATTATTTAAATATATTAGCAATTTCCATTGTTAGCATAGCTGGCTGATGTATGAAATTTAATATCTTTATAATTCTGTAACTCTATATCTATTGAATATAAAGTATAAAATGCAATCACATCGTATAGAGAATAATATAATATTTAAAATTTATAAACATTATAAGTCAATAAAAGATATTTAACAGCGTGTTTTTTAAAAAAAACTGTTAAAAGTTGTAAATGAGGGTACTTCCGGTAGACCAATTTAGAAGGGCCTTATTTGCACTGGAGAAGTAGGATAAATAAGGCTCATGTTTAGTACATTTTTTTTCAAGACAACCATAAATATGATCTTGTTTCACAAATTATAAGGTTCAAAAAGTAATTAAAGCAGACAAACAACATAGAAAAATTAAATTTTAAAATAAATTTACTGTTACATATGAGAGTGTAGAAAATCACACCGGTGTAACAATAAATGTGATTTCCGGTACATGGGCCTTATTATACGCTGGGTTTTATTTGCCTCAGATAACTTATTTAAAATGAAATTATAGAAAATATGAACAATTTGTCCCATTTACAATTCTAGCTAACTTATAATAGAACGATTATATATTTACCAAAATTTAGAATTACATATTTTCATTTTGCGACTGATTCTGCAAGGTAGGTTAATTTTGAATAATGTTATCATTTTTAAAAGAAAAGCAATTTGCGTCCTCTTAAGATAAAATATCTCCCCTGCTAGTAATGAATTCAAATTTTATGCAAGTAACTTCACTAGTGTTTGTACTGAAAGTAATTAGTTAACTCTGTGATGTAACAATCTGTGAAGAAATTCATTAACCGTGCACTAAAAAGGGTGTAGCATTGTGGGCATTGCAACTTTCATCCCATCTTCTGGTTTCGCAATAAATTTCTCCAAACATAGTCAAACATAACCTCACCCATGCTAGTTACAAAACAAAGAACAATCGCACTCATCACCTCCTTCGATGACATCAGCAGGAAACCACGCAGGGTGCAGCCTGCATCCCTCGTTCGTCCTTGTTGCCCACTCGGTCATCTTCGAACATCTTCGTGGTTTGATTTATTGTTTTCGGCGCAAGTGGGCTACGGAAAACAAAAGTGATTGGGAATAGTTGAAAGTAGTAATTGTTCCAGTGATAAATGGATCTTACTCGACGTTGTGTAGATTTGATGGATGTGTGTTGACAATGATTTTAATTTGATATTCAAGCAAGCAACAATACGATATATTAATGTCGTGTGTGAATATGGGATTCAATGCACGTTATGTAGACAGTGTTTAAGACGCAATGAATCATATTTTAATCAAATTTACTCCTAAATGAGACGCATATATTATTGTCATTGAGTAATTTGAATATCTTATTCTGCATTGACGCCTGGTACTTGTATGTTGTTTGCAAAACATGCATCATACTTCATAAAACAAAGAGATGTCTGAAGTGTTTATTTGTCAGCCGTTAGTCATTAGCAAAGGTTTAATTCCTGCATATCCTTATTATATAGACTCGGTGGCTGAACGAATTAAAGTACAGTAAATTACATACATTACTATTTAGACTGTAGTCCACTGACCATATAATATATTATAGTACCTACTAATAGAAATGTCATTTGATCTCCGATATGCATTTAGTTTAGAAATATTGTTCCCTGAAAAGTTTTCAGTTACGTTCACTGGCCATGAATCATTAATCCATTTAAAGTTACATTTAAATTGTAAGAAAAATTAAACGTTTTTTCCTTCCGTCACCTTTAGGTAAAGAAGGTATTGAATTTGGTCAAAAATTTCGATAGTGCGTTACTAATGAATAAGCACATTTTGGGATCCCTAGAATTTGAATTTACCATTTTTACGATGATGCCTGCATGTATGTGTGTGTGCGTCTGTGTGTGTATGCGTCTGTGTATGAGTGTGTCTGTATGTGACGATCGTTTCTAATCGCATAACTCCAATACCACCAGTACAAAAATTATATATTTTTTCGTATTCTTCGAGTTTAGATCCATATGCAGAAATGATTAGATTTTGATTATAATTGGTTCACCGGAAATAATTAATTGCAAGTTTTAACAGTTTTTTTTGAAAAACGCAGTTAAGTATCATTTATTGCCATTTAGTGATTATAAATTTTAAAGAATATATTATTCTCTACACGATTTGATTGCATTTTATACTTCATATTCAATATATATAAATTTCATAAATCAGCCAGCTATGTTAACCATGTAAATTGCTAATATATTCAGATAATTCAAATTGACAGATGTCAGTATCAATGAAAACAAAATGAATATGGCAGAGACTAGGATATTAAGATAGATGTTGGGTAAGGCACGGAAAATTAGGGTAAGGAATGAAAGAATAAGGAAAATAACTGTAGTGTTAGAAGTTTATACAAAGATACAAGAGAGATGATTACATTGGTTTGAACATGTCATGAGGAGAGATGAAAAATATATTGGAAGAAGAATGAATAGCTTAGTAGTAGAATGTAGAAGAAAAAGAGTAATACCAAAGATAAGATGGAAGAACTATATTGCGGAAGACTTGAGAGAAAAGGAACAGAATGAGGACGACACGCAAAACAGAAATGAGTGGAGGAAGAAAATAAAAAATAGCGACTCCTAACGAATGGGAAAAGCTAAAGAAGAAGAAGATGTCAGTGTTAAGTGCAATTTGCATAGTTTGTTTATGAAATAATCTTACTGGAGATATAGGATCTTTTGCAAGAAAGTCTAAGAAAAATCTAAAAATAACAAATAAAGAATTTATTCTTCTTTAATATTACTGTCAAAAAATAATATTTGGAAGATTTGTGTGGGAAAACTATTACTTTGGTTTCAATTGTTTTGACATTTTCTGACTATCCCCACACAAATTCACACGTGCATAAAGACCTACCATAGTTAAAATGTTATAATTTGATTCTAGAAATCTTAAAACGTGCTTATGAACATTTTAACAATGGTAACGGAAAGTAAAAATCTATATACGAGTATGCACATAAAAATTGACTAAAGCATATAGTTAAATTGTTCTTTTTAATTATTTTTCAGTTATTAATTTTTATATTCATCCACCATAACGGATATACTCGCAAGCTTTTGTCTAGTTCTGATTTTATACAACTAATTAAATTAACCACACATTTTTGATAATTCAACCATGTCGATCTGCAGTGGAACACCAAAATTTATAGCTTCATGGTGAGTTAACTTACAAGCCTAAATACTTTATTGTTAGAAAGTCCGAATTTCTCTGTGCTGATTTCCAAAATCCAGAAAATCTCAAATAATATTAAACTCACGTTTCTGTTCGGCTCGTTGCGCACCGAAAACTTCCAACCGAAAAAGATTAGAGGCGCGCCACGAAAAACGTAATCGCAAATTTCAGTTTAATTAGCGCACAAAAGAGAAAGACTTATCTCAGTTTCTATTCTCCCGACGAAGACGGAGTCCTCGGTTCCTCGCACAGCGGTCATAACTCGCATGATCTCCGGATATAGTTCTTAAACTGCTAATTAATCCCGCTCATTAAGGCGCTGATCGCCTGAGCGAGAAGACGCAGCCTTCCTGAGGATAGTGCACGAGGATGAATTAAAAAGTTGAGTCAGCGCAGACGAGGATGAAATCCAGGGATTATACAGCAAGATTAGCTAATGCGTGCAGGATAAGTTCGAAGGGGACTGTCACTATCTTTGCTTAGAACTTTCAAGTGTGTCAGTAGAGAGCACTGATATTATGATATAATAGAAAATGAAATATAAAGTTTCTTGGGAATTACAACTGGGACAATTCCTTGACCATAGGACAAATATTTAGGGTAATTGCAAAAATATGGACAAATTGTTATTTTATTTATTATAAACTTTATACATGTAGTTTACATTTCAAAGTTTGGACAAACTGAAAAGTTACTTGTTGTTAAGAAATGGTACTGCATTCTGGTTCCAGTTTTGCGGAAGCGAAAGTATCTTAATTTTTACCTTCAGTCAAAAATTCACCAAAAATTTGGTGGTAAGTTTTTAATAAATAAGCACGTTTTAGAGTCCCTAGAATACGAATTTACTATTTTTACAATGATATATATATATATATATATATATATATATATATATATATATATATATATATATATATGTTATGTATGTATGTATGTATGTATGTATGTATGTATGTATGTATGTGTGTGAGTGTGTGTGACGATTTTTTTCGGATCGCATAACTCCAATACTATTATTTCAAAAATTATATTTTTTTCGTATCCCTCAAGTTTACATCCGAATGAAGATGTGATTAGATTTTAGTTATAATTGGTTGACCGGAAATACCTTCATTTGAAGACTTTGACAGTTTTTTTTAAACGCAGGTAAATATCATTTTGACATATTGTTATTATAAATATTAAAGAATATAATATTCTGTATATGGCTTGACTGCATTTTATACTTCATATCCAATAGATATAGAATTAAAAAATTATAAAGAAATTAAAATTCATAAATCAGTCAGCTATGCTGAAGGATATATTTTGTTTCTGTTCACAAAAAAAACGGACTAGTTTAGTTTTTGTAGAATTACAAATATTATAATTATTGTGGACCCCACTAAATGTTTTTAAATGGTAGAAATGAGCTAAGTAGCTCGAGGAGAAGGTAAATAGACGAAGAAAGAAATTGTGAAAAAATTCATGGACCTCACTGGTCTCCAATTAGAAGAGTGTACTCGTTACGATTTGTAAAAAGAAATATTCATTGACTTCGATGGGAACTCGTAGCTCAGTTGGTTAGAACGTCCTACTAGATATAGGAAGGCCCTGGGTTCAAATCCTAGCGAGGTCCATGAATTGTTCATAATTTCTTTCTTCGTTTATTTAACTTCTCCTCGACCTACTTTGCCCATTTCTACGATTTAAATAGAATTACAAACGTTAACCCTTATTTTTCGTGGTTTGTTTGGTTATTGCCAAAATTTTGTTTTACAAAATAATTAACTGACAAACGGTCTAAATGAATTGTCTAGTTTAATTGTTGAGGAAAATCCTTTATAATAGTGAATAACTAGAATAATTATTGAATTTTACTTAATGGAAATTGAATTCGTATATGTATCAATATAAATCTACCCAATGATTCATCTCTTTGAAAATATTGCTGTTGGATGTGATTTGGCGTATGAGAAACGATCCGGCTGATATTCGTAATAAAGCAATGTTTCCGTGGGTGAGCACGCGGTTGAGCAGAGCACTTAAAGCTATCACTTCCTAAAATTTACTTTTATAAGAGCATAAAACCGATCCTTTATCCTTGGCAAGTAACCATAACCTACGACGTGCCGCCGCTGTGGCTGTCTACCGCCTTCGGGGCTGCTGCAAATTTAAAAGCGACACCGTACAGTGTGACTCCCTCGAACGTTATGTCAGGTCTGTCCCACGACAGGACCGTAAGGAGAAAGTCGGGGAATCGTATTTGGAAATTTTAAAAATTAACACTAACAGAAAGACGATGTTTCATCTTGGTTACGAATACCCACGTTTATCGTAGGAGAAACATTTATTGATAACGGTAAAATTTTCATTTGCCCAAGAATTTGGAACCATTAAGTACACCACAGTTTATATGGAGGTACTGATATTGCTGTTGGTGAATTTTAGTGAATGTCGAGTAAGATGTTTCTTATATCTCATATCATTTTGTCCTTCATGTCTTGTAGTAATAAGCAAGTTATTTTTCAAAACCTAATTGTATGCTGTCCGATTTAAATACTGATTTAACATTACGTATATGTCATGGTGATGGTTTTAATTTTTTATTTTTCTGTACCAAAATTTCTTCCATTTAGCGCTGATTCTTAATATTATTTGTGCTCATTTCGTTGACACATTACACTTCGCCAAAATTTCTTTAATATTGTCCCAGTCTTTCTGTGGTCTTTTATTTCTTATCTCATAATGTTCTAGTCTTTCAGATACTTTTTATTGGAAAATCATCAGTCATTTTTATTAGATGGCCAAATCATTGTAGTTACACTTCTTCTATTTTCGAATTAATACATAAATCAAGATAACTTGGTTTAAGTTCAATATTTTCATCTCTGTCTAAACTGTATAAATTAACTGACAGTTAAAACGCAATATATTTTAACTGACAGTTAACAACTGCTAGTTAAATAAACAAAACTAAATTGAAATGAACTGCCAAATGACAAATTTATCATTTCTGTCAATCTTCCGATTTAATATTGTTTACAAGGAAGACAATATATGTGATTAATAAATTTACAGGTAGCTTCCAAATAAAGCAAATTATACAGTTCACAACACATATTCTGTTCTTATAGTATTATTCAAGTAAGAATGGCAATGTTTTGTTTATAGGTAGTTCAATTCATCTGTGAAGACACCAGAAAACTATCTATATATGCATTAAAAAACGCACATGGAGAAAAGACCATTATCCTATCCCTTTTCAATAGTTTTTTTTTTTTAGTTTTTACTTCTCGAAAAGATAGGTACCTATTGGATTTATGCTAAAAATCGCATATCTATAGTTTAGTGAATAAGCACATTTTAAGATCCCTATAATCCGATTTTAACATTTTTACGAAGATGTGTGTGTGGATATTAGAAGAACGATTTCTCAAAAAGTATAAGAATTAATATCTTTTTAACTACGTATTTCTTAAAGGGACATTAATAAAAATAGTTAACAGGGTAGCGATTGGACAACCGGAAGCAGCAGATTCTTAAAAAAAATCTTCTAAATATTATTTTTTGAAAATTTTTGTTCTTGCATATTTTAAAGAAGAATAAATTCTCTATCTGATACATTTAAATATTTTATTATATCTTTTATTGATTTAGAGATAAAACAATATAATATATAAAATAATATGTTGTAATAAATCTCACAGCCCAAATAATGCCATGGAAACCAATTAAAATGTTTGTATCTGACAGATAAATGTCAGTGTCACAAATCCGGAGACATTACTGAAAACTTTTTCTGGGAAGTACATACATATATTATTTCTTATTGTATTAATAGTTAAATATTTAATATTATAGGTATATTGCATATACCCTTTAGAAATACTATCAATCCCGACAACTATTTGGAAACATCTCGAAAAATTAGAAAAGTAGGACAAAATTTCTTCATAGAATAAAAATTAAACAATCTAAAAATAAGGAATAGATATAAGTAGAATTTTTACTGTAGAGTGTAGGTATACAGAAATGTTAAACACTTATCTAACCAAAAACGGAAGTGGCGAGAGGTATTGTAATGGCCACAACAGATTTTTTATTATAGATAAATCACCTAAATAAACACGAAACACAAAAAAGGCTAAAATACACGCCAATGTATTCGAACTATGTTGACAGTTTCAAATTATTTCCTGAACAGAGTTACGGCATACGTCGCCTTATGAACCGATTCTGAAACCTGTGTAGCAAAAAGTAACTAATTACGTATGTCATTGAGAATCTTACAACTTTTATTGTGCAATCCTTTCTTCTGTGACTTTATAGTTAGTTACCATTTCATGTCAGTTAATATGTATTTATTTTTTATAAATGAGTATTGGAATCTTCCCTAATACTTCCCTTTTTGAAAGTGCGCCGTCGGCCACATCGGGCGCAAATGCTGTAACATTGCCTTCAATACATATCCCCTATTTTTAATCAGTTCTTTAAGTAGGCTATGGGGAAATAAAAATATATTGCTGGGAGGGTGGCGCGTAAGACAGCATTCTCTAGCTCCGGGTCTCCACTCCGGCTAACCACCCCTGTCTCCTGTCTCTGCTCCGCAGTCATGATCACCACGCAATTGTAGGCTCCGGTATGCGAAACGCAATAACTATATATTTTTAAGAAACTACGGTGTTCTGTGTGCTCATGTGTATCGTGCTGCTTTAATGAATTTTCCCCACAACTGAATTTTGCGTGCAGCGTACTCGTACTTTCTTTTTGCTTTCATTTCGAGGGATGCAAATAGCTGCCATTGTAATTCTGCCGTCAAGTGAATATGCACATGAAAATTCAATATTCTCTAACCACGCTTGAAAAGTTAAACATAGTCGCACTTTATTACACACAAATGTTAACGTAGGTACTACGATACACACTATTAATTATAATAATAATATTTTCTGTGTGAAAAAGTATGGTTAGTAAGAATTTTGTAAAAGAATGGAGTGAGTCAGCTGGGCTCTTATGTATGAATGCGATTATGAATGTGGATAAAGCAAACGAACGTGTGGCTAACGGTGATTGTTGTTAAGCGTAACTATAATTGTGGCTCGGATGTAAGGAGTAAGGATTATTTGGTATATAAAGATGTACGTTTAGTAATTATGTTTATAAGAAAGTGGATTGAGACAGTTGATCTTATATTAATATTATTATCGGGTTTATGTTAACCCATTAATATTTGTGATAATAAAACATTATATAAATAAATAAAATAAATAAATATTTCATCACGGCATATTACCCATTGCTGGGTGCGCCAATCTGCTTTGTACAGATATCGGTAATGATGGAATATTTGTACCGTGCGGGCGCTTACCAGGCGTTACCTCACGGGCACCCATAGCTGGCGTGGAGAGTGCACCACAAGGGTCAATTTTGTGCCATTAAAATTCGATGTAATTTTCGGCGTCGGTCGGGATTGAACCCGGGTCCCCAGATTCGCGACCAGACACTTAGGCACACGGCCGTATTAAAAATTTAATAAAAAATTACGAAAATGATATTGAAGAATGAAAGCAAAACTTTTGAGATATTTCATTATTAACATTTCATTTTGTGGTTACATGCAAAAAAAAAATCTGTTGTGGCCAGCACAATACCTCTCGCCACTTCCTTTTTTTGGTTAAGTATAGGGCGCGAACAGTCATGTTACATTGTTGGTCTTGACAAGCAGATGTGGGGGCCCGTTTCAGAATGATAATTAGTAATTATGTACATAAATGTCAGAATTTTTCATTAAAAATTTCAGGATTTTCTAAATTCACGTAGTTAATTTGTCACCAGGAGTGTGGAATTGACTTGTCGAGGAAAATAAATCACATGAAATTGGAAAATCACTAAATTTAGAATGAGAAATTATGATATATGACATCTATATACATAATTACTAGCTATAATTCTGACATTGGCCCCCATATCTGCTTGTCAAGGCCAAAAAGTCACATAACTACTCGCGCCTTAATGTATTTAACATTTCTTGTATACTTACACTCTACACCAAAAATTCTACTTATATCTATTCCATATATTTAGATTTTTTAAATTTAAATTCATTCTAAGAAGAAATTTTTCGTGATGTTTCCAATTCATTGTCGGAAGTAACAGCATATATGAAGGGTATGTGTAATATACCTATAATATTAAATATTAAACTATTAATGCAATAAGAAATAATATAATGTATATACTTCCCAGAAAAAATCTTCAGTAATGTCTCCGGATTTCTGACACTGACATTTTTTGACAATTTAAATCCATGGCATTCTTTCGGCTGTAAGATTTATTACAACAGATTATTTTATATATTATATTTATTTTATCTCTAAATCTATAGAATATATAATAAAATATTTAAATGTATCAGATAGAGAATTTAATTTTCTATAATATTACCACGTAAAATTTTCAAAAAATAATATTTATAAGATTTTTTTTCAAGAATCTTCTACTTCCGGTTGTCCAATTGTTACCAAAACCTTTTCAGATCTTCCCGGGAATGTCCGATTGGGAAATACGTTGTTAAACAAATTTTAAGTCTTATAGTTTTTGAGTAACCGTCCTTCCAACATCCCACACACACACACACACACACACACACACATCCACACACACACACACACACACACACAGACATCATCGTAAAAATGTTAAAATCGGATTGTAAGGACCTTAAAACGTGCTTATTCAATAAAATCTGGATATGCGATTTTTAGCATGAATGCAATACCTCTCTTAGCGAGAGGTAAAAAATTGTTGTGGCCAGCACTATACCTCTCCACAAGTCTGTTTTTGGTTACATAAGTATAAAGCGCGAGCAGTAATGCGACATTGTTGGCCTTGACAAGCAGATATGGGGACCAGTGCCAGAATGACAATTAGTAATTATGTACATATATGTGAAATGTCAGAATTTTTCATTAAAAATTTCAAGATTTTCTAATTTTACGTAGTCTTGATTTACTTGTCGTGGAAAATAAACCACATGGAATTTGAAAATCACTAAATTTAGAATGAAAAATTATGATATTTGACATCTATGTACATAATTATTAGCTATCATTCCGACACAGGCCAACAAAGTCACATAACTGCTCGCGCTCTATTGTATTTAACATTTCAAACAGTTGTTGCTAACGAAATTATATGTACCACTAGAAAAAAATCCAGTAATTATGATTAATAATTTCAAAATTAGATTTTTATAAGCAGAAAAACTTTTCTAAAATATTTGATGAAGTGACATATCTTCTATTGCATATAACCACAGATTTATATTCTTGCCATAATTTAAATGAAAAATTGCAGTAATAAAATAAATTTTCCTCAACAATGCAAAAACTAATGGGAATCATATTAAAATAAATTACAGAGAGAATAATGAATAATGATGAAGAGTTTACTAGTATGAATGAATCTACTGTAACCACTGCATTATTAAGTCTAAAATGGCACGATTTGATTGACAGCCTAATGCCAGTTCTAAATGACTGATTGATTAATTGTAAGTTATGCTAATTAATAAACGTCTAATTTAATAATAACCATAACATATATTATACACGAAACGAGCAGTAATGATGCAATGATTTAGCATTAATTTTAATATTTTTGCATATCACTAAGCAGTTCTTTAAAACACCATTAATTTAATGCGTTATGAATGAAACTACAAATACTCGTTTTTAAGTGTACGCTGCTATTAAAAAGTAAAACTCTGTTATTATTTACAAACACTCATTTAGAATTAGTGATGAGCTTGTTGGTATGAATATATTAATATTTAATTTCAATTTAATGCTCTTACTGCTCGTCTACAAATATAGACATCACTCAGCCTGACCGCACGAAACTTACACTCACGACAAAATTAATTTAGTTGGAAAACTAAAACCTCGCAAAACAACGACTACTTAAATTATTTACAGAAAAATTAAAACCTACATTATTTAGTACGTCGGTACTTATTTTTAAAATCTGTTTTAATATTATAATTTAATGAATTCAGTCTGTGTTAACAATGAAACAATTATTTTCTTTTCTGTTACTAAACTGTAAACAACTACCTACAGCAATCTTTTTGAAAGATGTCCGATCAAGGTTATCTACGAATTGTATGAATTCAGATTTTTGCTCCGCCCATTCTGACAAATTCAGTAGTGTAGTTTGCTTAGTTTTCATGTGGGTACATAAAATACTACTGTTATTTTATTATAATAAAAATATTTGTTACAAAAATAGCATTCAAAATTCAAAAATAAGTCAACTGGCAATTTTATAAGCAAATGTAAAACCAAATATGTGCAAAATAAGAGACACAATGTTAGTGTCAGTGACACTAACAGAAAATAACATTATTCGTACGGCTATGAATCAAGGTAATATATCTGAATTAATAAATAAACTTACGTTACAGTGAAAGTATTATCAATAACGAGCATCGTTTTAAAGTGGAATATCTTAACTTAGTCGAAGCAATATGATTTTTTGAAAGACAAGCGTGTTATATCCATCCTTATAGCCTTTGCAAAAGAAAGAGATAAATGTATGCCAATTTGTTAATTCGTTCATGATACAGATAACCTTGATCGGACATCTTTAAAAGAAAATACTGTACCTTTTTAGCAACGAGTCCGGTAGGTAAGTTTTTACGGCCTAGGCCGGTAGTACATAGCAACAACCTTAACGACGTCCGGTATTTCAAAATTGACTATTTTGTAAATTGTAAATTAGATAAAAAATGCGTTTAATAAATTTTACCTTAACAACGTATCACGGAAACTTATCCGAAACAAACACAACGTTTTTGATTTAATAATAATTATTCTAAATAATTCGCTTTTAAAATAGTTGTTGAATATACTATATATAAACTTTGAGCATAAGATATATGATCCAAAAAAATTAGAATTTTATTTTATATGTTCGAGGTAGTTACCTTCAACAATAATAAACTTTATCATTCTTTCGTTAAATATCTTAGAAGCTCCCACCCAATCTTCTTTTAGTAGGTATACTTTGAAACTAATTTCTTAGAGACTTAATACTATAATATTAAGTATTAAGAATGGTAAGAACAGTTTGCTGTTCGAAGACAATGCGGAAGCCCCAATTTTGTCTGAGATCTGGAATTCCTTAACGTTCATGATGCTTATAACATTTTTCCCACTATCGACGCACAACATTTAAAAAAAAATATGTGAAAGTAATTTTGACATTTAAATTTTTTTGTTGTCAGTTTAAAGTAAGCTTTGATCGTTGTTTTCATTGACTTACCGTCTTGCGTCCTGATCGGTCACATCACTCAAAAACTTCCAAATTAATTTCAGACTAATTTAAAAACTTCCAAAGTTGTCAAATGATAAATCATGATTCGAATATGTTCTCTGGTTAATTCCATATTTTAGCTCATAAACTAAGTTCTATGGGATCTTGTGGCCGTGTGCCGTAGTCGCGAATTCGGAACTCGACCGACGAAACAATTATTTCAAAAATCATACCAGCAATGATTACTCGTGAGGTGAAGTCTGATAAACGCCCGCACGGTACAAATATGTCATCATTATTACCGATATGTATACATCAGACTGGCACACCCAGCAATAGGTAATATGCCGTGATGATATATTTATGTAAGTTCTAGCAACTTAACTTTCGCAAATTAGTTTCAAATTTTGTTTCCACGGCCTATCTGATTTTCTTATTCTCATTAAATGTTTCTTAACTTTTTTTTGTTCAAACTGGCCAAAGAAACGCAATCCTAAATATTTTTAAATTTTATATTCACACACACAAAAATATACATTTTATAATTTACTTTTAAACCTAATATTCATATACTCGTAATGGTCTCAATAATCACATCTTCCAAATTTAAAATTGTGATATCATCTTTCCACATAGGGTGCGATGCATATTAATTATTCAATTTCCTTTAACAGCCGACATTTATTCTTAAATGCTTTTTAATTTTCGGTAGGAGTTTAAAGTGGCTAGAGTACGTTACTATACTCGTATTGCTGCTTTACCCTACGCGTATTACGTTGTATGCGTTTAGTTACATTAAACGTTTTAGCCAGAGCCCCACGGGTAAGGGAGTTGATCAGCCACGTGTCGGTAAAGAAGTTAAAATAAGTACCAACCTCCCTCGCATTGCATAGGGAGAGTAGACTAATAAAACGCCTCATACTAAATTGTATAGTGTAATGACTTTGGAGAATCGGGCGTATTTGTATTCTTTTTTTTTGTTAAATACTATGATTTTATAAGAAAGCTAATAATTATTATTCTGAAAACAGTACCGTTAGGACTTGGACTTGGACAAGGCATCTCCATAGCAATTTTTTTTTGCATTCTGACATGATTTTTATACAACCGTAATGACAGCTTATATTACACAGCCGAAAACAGACTTACAGAATATATCAATTCAACAATGTTGCGCATAAATATTGTCCATACATGTTTATTCGTGTCCGCCAATTCCCAATTGTGACCGCTAAATGTGTCTGCTGTGGCGTAAGAAAATAGAAAAATATGTGTCCGCTGTGGTATCTTGAGATTTAAAAGGCAGTATGTAATATTCACTATAACTTTGAATTTATAAGATAATGTCTCGTTATTAAATAAAATTGACTTTTGGACTGCCATTATCTTAATTAATTAACAAAAACACAAATTTTCACAACGTTTCGGTAGCTGATATCTGCTGCCGTTATCAGGTGAACTGATACTAACTAATTCCTAATATTCCGAGTCTTATATCTAGTGTTATGAGGGTGGTCAAGCGTGGTTGGGAGTTCAAGTGTATCTGGTGATCCATGATTGGTTGTTGTCTCCTGTGCAATGGACTGTGGCGGTTCTTCAATTAATGGTTCCCTGGTTACAATCTTCAATGAGGTGTTTTGAGAAATGATCTTCTTCAAAAGTGCGACCTTTTTAAACTTTCATTTGAAAGTATGATCCTCTTTGGAGATGATTTCCGCGTTGTTCCATAAAATTCTATGATGGTTTTCCCATGCGTGGTCTGCAATTCCGGATTTCGATGTTTCTCCTCTTGTTGTATGCCGTTTGTGTTCCTTCATCCTGATATCCAGTGGCCTCTTAGTTTCGCCTATATACACTTTCCCACATTCACAATCCACCTGGTGGATTCCTTTTTCAGATCCCGCTGTTTTCGGTGGTGCCATGGAGGAGAGTAGGTTTTTCAGTGCTGTAGTATTTTGGAATCTGGTAGTAATTTCGTATTTTTCACCTGTTCTTCTAATCCGAAAGACCGTTGATATACGGAATATATAATTCTTTCTGGGTCTTCTCTTGTTTCTGCCCTGTTGTGTTGTGGTGTTGGTGCCTGGTGATGATTGCCTTGATCTGTTTCTCGGGATATCCATTTTCTCTAAGGTTTTTCTCTATTTCTCCAAGTTCGACAGAGCTAGGAGCCACTGCAGCACGGAAGAGAAATACATGACACTAGATATGACTCGGAATATTAGGAATTAGTTAGTATCAGTTCACCTGATGACGGCAGCAGATATCAGCTACCGAAACGTTGTGACAATTTGTGTTTTTGTTGATTAATAAAGATAGTGGAAGTCCAAAAGTCAATTTTATTTAATAGTATGTAATATTATTGCACCAACGGAAGACACCGGTGTCCGCTAGTATTTTTATCAATAACTAATTACTGATTAAAGATAAAATAAAATTACCAAACCGCATAAAATTAACCTTTTTATAAGGTACCAGTTAAAGTCTACTGGGAAAATTTTGAAATGACCGCCTGACAGCGAAGGTGTTAAGAAATATACTTATAAACAAAATAAACATCAATGTATGACGATTAGTTAAAGGGAAAACCAAACATCTATAGATTAAATATTAAACAAACATAGCCTATTCTAAACTCATGTAAGCGTTACGGAAATCCTGTATAATATTGTGTCTTCATTTACTTTATGAGCAAATAATAATAATAATAATAATAATAATAATAATAATAATAATAATAATAATAATAATAATAATAATAATAATAATAATAATAATAATAATAATAATAATAATAATAATAATAATAATAATAATAATAATAATAAATTGATTAAATTGGTTCAATTTAATTTAATGAATAACAAACAAATATATTGTTACCCCAATATTTTATAGACACTACCTACATTTGTCGATATAGGAGTAAGTATACACTCCCAGGAATACTTAAGTAGCACGGTAGCAATAGCCACTAAGAACTTTTACGAACAAACAGATTTACGATCTTGAACACGATTTATAGCTGAATTCGCTCCTCACTTCCAGCTGCAGCCCTCGACTTACAAATTATCTCATTACTTTTATTATTATTCGATTACCAGTAGAAGATTGCACTATAATATATGATGCCAACAAAAATTAATGACTACCGGACACATGGTACCATGAGAAATATTTTAGAATGAATGGTTATCTTTAATTTTTTTATAACGAATAGATTCCATCCTACATTTGCAAAAAACGAATATGTAATATACTCGTATTTTAAGCATAATTAGATTCAATGATTTTTATTTGCTTTTTGAAAATATATTCGTAGGTTTTCTACCCACAGTATTTTGCGAAGGATCTGCACTTTACAGTGAGTTGCGAACCACTAAGACAGAGCGGTATTTTTTTATTAATTATTATTGTTTGTGGAAATTGAACTGCCGGCCTTATACTCAGAATGCTAGCCCTAACCATGGTTACTTACTGGTTATGGTTATAATATGATACAAAAGTGACTCCGGTAGCTCTCGTTAGTGATGGAACAATGATCCGGTTTTGATACTAAATTCTAACAATCCTGTTATAAAACAGGAAAATTTCCTGAAAAATTTGGCCGTATCATTAAAAATAACGTATTATGTAAATTAAAGATATGTAGTTATTTTTGTATATATTTGCAAATAAACGAACGGTACGTAAAATCTTATTATTTTACTTATACTAACAGATTCCGCTGTTGATGCGAAAATGTAACATTAAGTTTTAACAAATGTAACTATTATTTAAATACATACACATATTTTGTTTTATACTTATGTTCTATTATTCTAAAAATAAATAAATATATCATCATGGCATATTACCTATTGCTGGGTGTGCCAATCTGCTTGAAATATTACCGTTCGGGCGCCGACCAGGCATCACCTCACGGACACGCAATGTTGTGGAAAGTGTACCACAGGGGTCAATTTTGTGCCATTAAAATTTATATTTTTTATTAAAAATATTTGCTATTATAGATTTAACAAATTTTTGAAAATAGGCGTCTTCAAAGAATCTGACACGCTTAAATACTTGTTTATGTAAAATAATAAGCTTTCTTGGGTTTTTTTTATACAAGAATTATAGAACATGGGGTCTTTGTACACAGATATCGGTAACAATGATGGCATATTTGAACCGTGCGGGCGTTTACCAGCTATCACCTCACGAGCAATTACTGATGGCGTGGAGAGTGCAACAAAGGGATCATTTTTGTGCCATTTAAAATTCAAAATATTTGGCGTCGGTCGGGATCGAACCCGGAATTTAAATTTAATTTAATTTAAAGTATTTACATGAGTAAAAATTAATTTAAACGGGTGGTATTGCGTTGGCCACATCAGATTTTTTTATTTGTTTCTTTTTCATGGAAACCAGAAATTTTACTAAGGAACAATATTTAGTTTCGTCATTTGTATCTATTGAAAAATAAGACCATAGACTTTGGTATTTTTAAAACTCATTCTATAAAACTATTTGATCTATACAACACTTTGTAATTTTTAAAAGAAACATATACCTACATACATACCCGACCCGAAACGAACCAATTTTAACAAAAATAACCGATGATCCGTCAAATTTTAAGCCAAAATTTCAGTATTTACAATCTGGTCTTCCCATGATCTGTTCCAACATTATTTCTCTCATTTCAATAACTTTGAGTTTGGCATATCCTGCTGAGTACTAAGCAGTAATATATTATTAAAATTGTATTCCTTTGCCAGTAACTTATGATATCCAATTATATCCAGCTATATAAAAACCATATGCCTTCGAATTGGTAAAATATTTGAAGTGTACTATGGAAAGTTCCATACATCATATCAAATTATCGATATTAGAATATAAAGAAACATATTTATTTGCAGCTGTCGATGTGAGAGCTGGATCTCTCCAATTTTTTAGCTGTGAGCGGAAGAATGCTAGCTGAGTGAGACACCGCTGCGTCCAGTGAAATATCTGGAAATATTTCCAGGTTTGTGACCTCCAGAAGTCGGAGAACATCTCCGCCAATTAGCGCATATAAATCTTACGTTCTCTCATCCGCCCCCCACTGTGAAGTCTCGTTTTATTTCTCTGAAATATTTTGAAAATTTTGTTGTCCCTTTTGCCTCGCTAGAAACATATTTTATTTGTAGAACTGTAAGTAGGTAGCTGGTAGTTAATAGTACGTGGTTTATTTTTGCAATTATGTATTTTTTTCACAAGTAATAAAAAGTGGCGCACAGGCCAACTCTTATTAGACGAGACGCAGTAATTAACCACGGAAATGGAGCTTGTAATTACTCATTATTTGTGTGATTGCGAAGTGTAAAGAAATTATTGTAATTATGTCTTCAAGGAATTCAACGGTCTATGACAACATACGATTCATCTTCTATTTATATGGTCACTTTTATAAAGTAAATAAGTTGGAGTTTTATTTCTCAGTTCGCATTCCAGATGTAAAAACTACTTACGTATATCCCTAGTCTACTTTTTACTTAATTACTTACTACTTTTTATTTAGTGCACCAATAAGTAAGATACGTGTAAACATTTTTCTAAATTAATACCTTTAATGGTTGCTGAAAACCAATTAATATTTTTGCCTTGTAGGATCAAGATGTTTTCATCACAGAATTTCCAGTTCACATTTAATAGAATTGTGACCTAACGGAATACTCTTCCACCCTGGAAGTTCCTCTACTCAAACATATTCTGGGATAGAGTCTATGCCCGTCCACTTTTCTTATATTTTTTGTTATTTCATTTTTATTTCTTTTTCTTTTTTCTGATATTAACATAAAGTTTTGAAAAAAAAATTAGACCTCTTCCTCCAATAGCAAGAATTCTTTATTGAAATATTGATATAAGGGATTATTTCATTGAAATATATTATTGACTAGAATACTCATACCTACTAGGACAATAAAGGCCTATAGAAAGCCGGCTGCTGTTGGAATCAGTAAACATCGGGACAATTCGTGAGTATGTATATCACATCGTCTATTGTGCTCTGTGTAGTAGCCATGGCGTTGGTTTTAATTGTAAGTAGTGGAAAGAGTGTATATGATTATTCGTCTATGTTCGGTTCGACACGATGACACGAATAGGGCCAATAGGGTTTTAGTTCAGCGTATGTTGACAAGTAGAGTAAGCAAGTTCCAATCATTAATACATTTCGGTGGATTATCTGCGTTTCAGCTAAATTTAATTGACTTGATACATATACAAATATATTTAATAAATTACACCTTGTTATCTCCAATCGGTCGTATGGGAGTTCCCTATGTTACCTTTAATAATTGCCCATGTCTAGCCTTGAAGAAGACTAGTTACAGTCGAAACGTAAGCCAAGAAATAAATAATTCTCACTAGACTGCGTGTCCGATTATTTTCCAATTTTCCAATCATAGTAACGTTTTGAAGTGAAAATTATAAACAGAACAATAGTTATATGGAAAAGTACTTAATATATTTCCAGCATTAGTAAATAAGTAGGTATATATTGAAATAAAAAAATAAATAATTATATCATCACGGCATGTTACCCATTGCTGGATGTGCCAATCTGCTTTATACACAAATCTCGGAAATGATGATGACATATTTGTACCATGCGGGCATTTACTAAGCGTCACCTCAAGGGCACTCATTGCTGGCGTGGAGAGTGCAACACAGAAGTCAAATTTATTCCATTTAAAATTCGTAATATTTGGCGTCGGTTGGGATAGAACCCGGTTCCCCAGATTCGCGAACAGACACTCAGGCACGCGGCCAAAAGACCCCAAAGAAATGTATTTAAATTAATAAAAAATAAATGGCGGGCGGTATTGTATTGGCCACTTCAGATTTTAAATTGTTATATCAATATCTATTGGATAAATTTTTAACCAGTCGTTAAAAAATACAGAATAATAATTAAATTTTGAAATCAACTCACTCATTCATAATCATACCTCAACTCACTGGTATTAATACCATCTTCTAGTATTAATACCAACACATCTAATTATGATAGGAAACGCAATATTAATTAACGTTTAATGGTGAACTTAGTTATTCACTGTTTTACATACCAATGAAATTAGAACAATGTATTCGGTAGTCTGTAGTGGTATCGTGCATTTGAGCGGATATAGAGAGTAGTATCCGTGTAGTGTTGGTTTTTATTGAAATTCATGGAAGAGCCCAATTTTTCAGTTGGGTCGCCTTTACGGCGTTTTTATGTCCAGATTGTGAGATTAGCTCGAAGCGGTATTTTATTTAGCAGCGATGCACCTTTGTTTCATTCTTTTGTTTGCGCTGTGCCGTTACTCGAAACGTGAAACGAAATAGATTTACAGGAAAACAATTGAAGCATTTATCTCGCCATGGCTACTTGCCTACCGCACCGCGGTCATGGCACACTGCGACTCTATGCTCATAATTACGCTGTGAATGCAAACAAATGACAGTGTCGGGTCCGCGTTTTTTTATCTCTATGCGCGCTAATTAGAGATATGTAATGCTGCGTAATTTATTAAAAGTGAAGTGTAAATCTAATTTGCACTACTTGAAATAATGACAGAATTGAGTAATAAAACTTGTTACGCCGCGTGTTATATGTTCGCTAATTACTATTTATTTCCTATTTTCACGATACTCATACACGCAAATAAATTATGAACTCCATAAACCTCTTTCGCCGAGCACTGCAAGATGATTTAGTTCGCTCGTTATATTTTTGCACAATGAACAATGAACGCGATTTTAAAATGGCGTACTTTATGTACCTAATTAGAACATATTAAATTGCCTACAAATTATCAACTCTACAGAGAGGATGATTTACCTTAGTGTCTCTAGGGAACACTGTTGATATTTTTCATGAAAAAATAACAAAAGATAAAACCAAGCACGATACAAATATATTGTTATTAGTGTTATTACTGCAATCTTTGTTGCGTTATTTTTCTTATACAAAAACATTACAAAACAGAACCACTTTTTCCAAAATGTGTGTCAAATTGAAACTGTGGTACAATGCTATTTACAAAAATAATAGTTATCGGCGTATACGATGGTAGATGAAAATGCAGACTTGATTAGATTTTGGTTATAATTGGTCAACCGGAAGTACCATCATTTGAATATTTGATTGCATTTTATATTTCATATTCAATGGATATAGAATTAAAGAATTATAAAGAGATTAATAGGGCTATTCTGTAAACATCGTTATGACATAACGAATCGTTAAAACGTTATATTATTATGGTTATAACGAAAATCGTTTAATTGGTTTATTCTGTAAACGATCGTTATGACATTAGGCATTATTTAATCTTATTATAACGATAATCGTTAAAGTGGTATTCTGTAAGCAATAATTTAATTCTACATAACAAAAAAAAATAACGATATCGTTATTTATTAACGACTGGAAAAATCATTCGTACCTAAACGTTTTGTCAATAATTCAGTATTTTTATTTGGGTCAAAATAAAATTGCTATTATGTCGAATAGTGATCTTAAAACCCGCCGTCACATTATAGTTTTTACAAGGTAATATTAAAATAATTTAATAAGTTTTTATTCCTAGCGCCTAAAGCAAGTTTCCCAATTTGTCTACCGATGGTATTAGTAGCTTTAGTATAGCCCACAATAAGAAGAAGAAAGAGTCTTACATTTGACAGGTTGACAGCAGACTCCCACCAGAACTAATCTAACCTAGAAGTTTTGTGAGTGATATTAAATTATTTTAGATATTTTATTTAAAATTAAATTTGATTTTAGGAAATAAAGTTCTTAATTTGATTTCAAGGTTATTATTTTTTAAAATGAGTTACAGAATACGGATACAAAGATAATAATTATCGTTAAGTAGATATAACGATTTCGTTATGATAACGATTTGTTAAGCGAATATTTTACAGAATAGGTCTGTAAATATTATAAATCAGCCAGCTATTCTATAACCATGGAAACAGCTACTATATTAACAGCGGTAGTAATAAATAATTTCCTATTTCAGATTACGTATTCCCAGAATATCTCTTAACCCTGTGTTAAAATGACGTTTATGGAGAGTTTATTCTAGAGTTTAGTCTTATTCTATGTTTATTAATCTATATTTGTGGGTTAAGCTCGTGATAAATTAGGTTAGCTATTCCTTTGTTAAGAAGAAGCTATTCTGAACTTAGCTCTTGTTTATTATTACCGCTGTAGGAATAAACTAACTGGCAGATGTCAGTGTCAATGAAAAGAAAATTAATGTGACAGAAACCAAGATGTTGAGATAGATATTGGAGAAGACACGGAAAGATGGGATAAGGAATGAAAGAATAAGGGAAATGGCTCGTGTGATAGAAGTTTCCAGACAGATACAAGAGAGACGATTACATTGGTTTGAACATGTCATGACGAGAGATGAAGAATATATTGGAAGAATGAATACCTTAGTAATAGAGGGTAGACGAAACAGAGGAAATCCAAAGATAAGATGGAAGGACTGTATTGCGTGTTCTTTTCCAGACGTCGTTCTACTTGCTGTTCCGTAATGAAGCTACACCTAATATGTTTATGAAAAGATCGAAACATCCCAACCAAAAAAATCAATGCAATTGTGAGTTCAAAATATTCCAATTAAGCGATTTAAAGTAAAACTTCGCAGATACACTAATAATAGTACACATAACCTCGTAAAAAATAATTGTGCGTCTAATGCTGGCCTCTGTCTCTCTCTCTCTATCTCTCTTTTTCTCTCTCTTAGGCCGTAGTTCATAAATTAGCCAATATTTTAAGAAAATAATTAAAGTAATAATTAAGCTACAAAATATACAGTTTTGTGAGACGTTGCATTATTTTAGTCCTGCAGTTTATAAAACGCTAACCGTAATCCGAGTCATCACCACCTCATCTTCTAGTGGTAGTGTTCATGCGTAGCTAGGAAGCAATTCTAGGAATTCGTTGGGGACGTCGCTATCCTGCGACGCATATCAGCGTCGGTGTTTGCATGCGACATGGGAATGACCCTTCACATTACACCGTGATATTGGCCATACAAGTCGCCACACACGCTCAAGTACAAGAAAAATGTTAGAGGGAGGATTCACAGAGTTATTGGATATGCAGGAAAGTGTAGTAAGGAACGCCAAAAGGAAGAAATTACCTACTTTTAATTTATAATAAATTTACTTTAGATTATATATTAACAGTATTTTTTTTTTAAATAAGTCCGGTCAAGGCCGTGTGTGCGATAAGGATGGATATAACACGCTTGTCTTTCAAAAATTGATATTGTGTCGAATAATTTAGGACATTGCATTTCAAAACGATGCTCGTTGTTAACAATACTTTTGTTGTAACGGAAGTTTATTTATTAATTCAGATATATAACATTGATTTTAGCCGTACGAATAACATTATTTTCTGACAATGTCACTTGACACTGACACTGGGTCAGTATCTAATTTTTCACATATTTAATTTTACATTTGCTAATAAACTTATCAGTTGGCTTATTTTTGAATTTTGAATTCTTTTATTGTAACATAAATATTTTTACCTCTCGCTAAGAGATGTATTGGATTCATGCTAAAAATCGCATATCCAGATTTTAGTGAATAAGCACGTTTATCCGATTATAGTATTTTTACGATGATGTCTGTGTGTGTGTGTGTGTGTGTGTGTGTGTGTGTGTGTGTGTGTGTGGGTGTGTATGTGTGTGTGTGGGGTTATTGGAGGTACGATTTCTCAAATTCTATAAGACTAAAGACATATGTAACTAAGGATTCCTCAATCTAACAGTAATGGTTGAATAGGTTCTGGTAACAATTGGAAAACCGAAAGTAGTAGTATTTTTAAAAAATTTTCTAAATATGATTTTTTTGAAAATTTATGTTATTACAAATATTAAAAAACAAAAATCTCTATCCAACACATTTAATTTTTTTATTATATCTTCTATAGATTTAACGATATAGAAATATAATCTATAAAATAATCTGTTGTAATAAATCTCACAGCCTGCTCACAGCCCAAACATCTCCATGGTAACTACTTGAGAAATTTAAATGTGTGTAATTGGCAGATAAATGTCACAAATGTCAGTGTCAAAAATTCAGAGATAGTACTGCAGGCTTTTTCTGGGAACGATATTTCATATTTCTTATTGTATTATTCATTATATATTTAACGTATATTACATGAACCCTTCAGAAATTCCGCCAATTTCGTTAATGAATTGGAAAAACGAACATTTAGAAGAAATGGAGAAAACTTGCTCATAGAATGAATTTAAAATTATAGAAAATACGTAAATATAAAGAATAGTTGTAATTAGAATATTTTGTGTGTACAAGAAAAGTTAAATACAATAGTTATATATACCACAATGGATAGGGCGAGAGGTATTGTAATGGCCACAACAGATTTTTATGAATGGAATTATGAAAATGCATAAAAATCTAAACACTGAACCCTCCAAATATCGTTTCAACTTTATTTTTTTGAATTTTTGCTTAGAATACAAGTTAGTGGGTGTACAATGTAACATACAAGAGACAACCAAAACCAGTCATCCAGAATCCAGACAGATATCCAGGATCAACCAATAAGTCAACAACAATATGTTAGGCACTATTATCTTGTCAGCTTTTAGATAAGCATAGAAACTAAAGAAATCTGTTACAATTTTCTGAAACTTTAGAAAAAATGTTACTACTCTTGGCAATGATATCAATAAAAAAAGTTTCTCCGTGGAATGGAAAACATGTGAAAAGTGTAGTGTTTGTAACAGAAAGCGTGGTGCCGTATGGCTTGGCTGGCTTTGCCAGTGATGAGCACATGCAGCAATCAATTTCCTGCTGCACTGCAAGTTCCGCGTGCGATTAGACGCATGCGCACACGTTTTACAACTTGTACTCTCACGTTTAAATAATGTATTCAGCAATGAAACTGAAAGTGCGTTCCTGCTCGGTATCTCAGCGCTCAGCCAGCACTTCTCGTTTTACTGCGGTTTTCATGAAACTTTTAAATTTCCTCTTCCATGTCCGCTGATGTTTTTACGGCTCTGCCGCTTTTGTTTTCAACGAATTAATTCACTTAATTCGATGGCCGTCGTGAAATTTTAATTTCATGAAAGTGTTACGAGGAATTTTTACTTCAAATTATGGACTTATGCATTTAATGTCGCCATCATAAAAATACTTATTTCTGTTTCCTTCAGTTTTACCTCCGTTCTAGATACTTTAAACTCGTAAATTGTACAGATTTATTTGCTCACAGTAATATACTCATAAACATAATCATAATTTTATTGACACTTGCTTTTACTACATATTTATTCATGATATATAAAATACCTTCGTTAATATTTATGCAAATATTACTAGGAATGGAAACAAGAAGTTAACATACTGGGTCCCATTTAAATAAATCGAGAAATATGCATCGGATCAAAAATATCCCGAATCAAAAGGCTGATGGTTTGGAGAGGAACGTCCGATTCTGTTTAAATTCACGCCCCCCCCCCGATCCTGAGGAGGTGGAGAAGGGGGTAACATTCTAATCTTAAAAGGGGACTCCTTTTCTTATTGCAGATTTGGATGGATTGTCAAAAATTAACTAAGGTTTACACGAAGAACATTTTACCTCTCGCTAAGAGAGGTATTCGATTCATACTAAAAATCTTATATCCAGATTTTAATGATTAACCACATTAAGGTCTCTACAATTCGATTTTAATAGTTTTATGATAATGTGTGTGTGTGTGTGTGTGGTTGTATGTGTGTGTGTGTGTGTGTGTGTGTGTGTGTGTGTGTGTGTGTGTGTGTGTGTGTGTGTGTGTGTGTGTGTGTGTGTGTGTGTGTGAGACGTTGGAAGGACGATTTCTCAAAAACTATAATAGTTAATATCTGTTTAACTACGTATTTCTCAATCGGACATTACTGGGCAGAGCTGAAAAGTTTTGGAACTAATTGGATAACCGGAAGTAGCAGATTCTTGAAAAAAAACTTCTAAATACTATTTTTTGAAAAAAATGTTCTTGCTTGTATTAAAGAAGAGTAAATTCTCTATCTGATACATATAAATATTTATTATGTCTTTTATAGTTTTAGAGATAAAGAAATATAAGGTATATAATAATCTGTCGTAATAAATCTCACAGCACAAATAATGTCATGGTAACCAACTGAATAATTAAAATGTTTGTAACTGACAGTGTCAAAATCAGAAATTTTATTGAAGATTTTTTTCTGGGATATACATATATTATATTATTTCTTATTGGAATAATAGTTAAATATTTAAAATTAGAGGTATATTACATATACCCTTCAAAAATACTGTCAATCCCGACAATGATTTGAAAACATTTCGAAAAATTAGAAGAGGACAATTTTTTTTCATAGAATGAATTTAAAATTAAAAAATCTATATATAAAGAATAGATGTAAGTAGAATTTTTGATGTAGACTGTAGGTATACAAGAAATGTTAAATACAACATGGTGCGAGCAGTCATGTGACTTTGTTGGCCTTGACAAGCAAATATGGGGGCTCATGTCAGAATCATAGCAAGTAATTATGTACATTAAAATATTATAATTTTTCAATCTAAATTTAGTGATTATCCTATTCCATGTGCTTTATTTTTCTCAACAAGTAAATTCAAATTTTTTAATGAAAAATTCTGACATTTGACATCTATGTATATAATTACTGATTGTCATTCTGACACGGGCTTTCATATCTGCTTGTCAAGGCCAACAATGTCACATGACTGCTCGCGCCCTATACTTATGTAACCAAAAACGGAAGTGACGAGAGGTGTGCTGGCTACAACAGTTTTTTTTTTATTACTGACAGATGACGCTATAATCGTTTCAGGCGTAGAAATTAGTTTTTACACCATTGTAACCAAAAAACAAACATACCACGGAAAAGTTTTCAGGAAAAACATAGCTACCTTATAGCATAATTATATTCGGGATTTGAATGAATCTGTGCATGCATGTTCTGGTGTTGGACATTCTGGTTTTGAATATTCTACCGGTCATCTGTGGTCGTGCGGTTAAAAACTCTCGCCTGGTATCACAAGGTTTGTTTGTGCGTGTGATACAGCGTTCGAATCCTACATGAGTCTGTTTTTAATAAAAAAAAAGCCGACACACTTAGATGAGTCAAAGTGGCACCAGAGATCACTATAAGCTACTCTGCATGAAACGAGGGTACCAACAGAAGGCACTAAAAATGTCTGTATAATTGTATATAGGTATGTAATGTATACTGTGAATTATATATATGATAATTTGTTGGATCCCGACCGACACCAAATATTATATCGAATTTTAATGGCACAAAATTGACCCCTGGGGTGCACTCTCCACGCCAGAAATGAGTGCCCGTGAGGTAACTCCTGGTAAGTGCCCGCACGGTACAAATATTTCATCATTACCGAAATCTGTGTACGAAGCAGATTGACAATGGGTAATATGCCGTTTATTTATATTTATTTATAATTTATATAGGTCACATGACCTTATAACAAATAAATACCTTATTACATTATTATTATATATTCTAATTTTGAATATTCGGGTGTGAAAATTATGCTATTAGGCGATTTCAGAAGACTCAGGTTTGTATGTATATTCTTTCATATGTACAATCGATCACACCGACAAAAATTTAATTTAGTTCTCTCAAATTTTTTTAACCCAATCTTATTTCCATAATTAAGCAAATTAAAATGTCTATTCGTAATAAGATATGCACTGTGAAGAAATGAATTTAAATTTTTGTTCTTATCGGAACTACAGATGTGCTCTCCAATTTTACATTAACTCCAAACAATATTCGTATAGAATGATATCTCTGCAGCGATCATATGAAATTTACGCTTTACTAAATATCCCACAAAGAAAGATATAAAGGCATCATAAGTTTAAATTCTAAACAATGGGCCACCCATTGCCGAAAGTCTAAAATCGTGGAGTGTAACACATAAACTTCATTCCCAAAGGCACTACATTATTACACGCGAGCAGCTAACATGCTCTGACATTGATAAATATAATTGATACAGCTTATTAAATACAGAACGAAAGTAATTAGCGGAAAAGTAATTTTTAATTAGACTCCTTTTTAATGAGTGGGTATTATCAAGATTTCTAAATATTTTTATTTTAGCGTAACTGTAGTTTTGTAGCGGGAAGGCGAAATTCATATTTCCTGATTTACAGTAACGCAAGAGGTATGTTATGAAAGGTTAAACGCGAAAGTTACCAGAGCAAATTGCATAAAAATGCTAGACTTATAGATGTGTATGGAGTTTCTCTGGGAACGTTTGCTAACACATGTCGCGAAATTTTTAATACGTTTTTGACATTCTTACACAAGATATCATTCGGCATTACCACATCAAAATAATAAAATTATGGTCTATTTATTGTGCAAATTACACTTCTTGTTTATTTTTAATATTCTCTGAAAACATAGGACACAATAGTATTCGCGATTCAAGTTAAGCAAACTGTATCTGGCGGCTAAATTTTGAGCTAAAAATATGCCCAGTATATAGTATTTTCTTCTTTTTAAAGAAATTTTCTGCAGATTGCAGGTCATTTAAATAATTTAAAATATCCTTTAACACAAGTTTCATGTTTTTAAATTTCTCTAAAAAGCGTAAAATGCAGTGACAGATTGACACCACGTACAACCTGGTTTAAATAATTTATTTATTTCTCATTTGAAATTAAGTTGCAAAATTGAAGTTAGTGAGAATTTAGTTAATATTTTTTAAAGAATCGTGAGTGAAAATATGAAATTAACTTGAGAGCATTTTCGAATCATGATTTATAATTTAAAAACATTGGCAGATTTTAATAAATATTCAATAATTTTTGGCAAAGAAATAAAAAGTTGATCGATTAAACATAAGGACAAGAAATTTAAATATATACATAGCAGAACCTTAAAGTGATATAAGTATATCTATATTATTATAATACAATTTTGCATGTACATAGTGTTAATATAATTATTGACAGTATTGATAAATAAAATTTATATAGTACTTCTCCTGAGTTAGGCCATAAATAACACTGAATTTATGATTTGTTGCCCTTGAACTACGTTTCTGAATGAAGGATTTGACGGAACAAACTTTAAAATCGTTTTGAATTGATTTATTGTTAACAATTTTTTTGTGTCAAAAAGTACTGTCATATGTCCTACTAGGCGTCATGACAGGTGCGCGTATAGCGCCGCCAGCGGATTCTGTTGGTCTTAATTGAAATGAAAAGTTTGAAAGTTTGTTTACATTTTTTTTGTTAATTAGATCAAAAACTTTTATTAAATAGTTATTATAATAAATGGAAGATATCTGGTTCTATGACTTACAATCTCATGTATAAGTAAATGATTTAGAGAGAAGAAAATAAAAATGTACTCCTCTATCAAGTGTAGATGATAAAATACTACAACTTAATATAAGAAACAAAAGACTCAGATAATTCTTCCAAATAAATGCGACTATATCCATCACCGCTTCTAATCTCTTCCAAATATAGATTTGTCTTTCCAGAATTAATAAACACCCTTACATCAATACCAAGTTCATTATTTGATCCTCCTCTACATTGATAGATTCCTGCTTGCGCGATAAGAATCCAGTGATGACCCTAGCAGACAAAGAGCAAAGGGCAGGAGTGAAAAGAATACTACGGCGTCCCTAGCGGCTGGAAACGTAAACGCTGTCTATTCGGCACATCTTACCCGGTCAAAGTTGAACTTCTTCGGATTAAGGTTAAGCTTACTCGCCAGGGAGGCCAGGAAAGTTTTATAGGCGCTGGTTTGTCCATAAGATAAGCCGAATTATTGCATGTGTCGATTGGGTTTATTAGTGTAGTAAAAATTAATAAGAAATCAGTGTACTATGCAACTATAAAAAGTAAATTATGGAATATTATTTAGTATCAGCAACAGGAGTCTCTTATAAAAACGTTACTATGCAAAAAAGTATATACATTTTATTAACAGGTTTTTTTTTATGACGACATAGCTGAACAGCTCAAAGTTGTCGTGGAGAAAGCATCACATGCATAACTTTTGTGCTATTTTTAAATTGAAAACAATTTGGCTCAACCTACTCAGGCGGCCACCCCATTTACATTTTAATATACAGATGTAACAGAAGTAAGTACATTAAATTTAACCAGGGATAGAACTCGTCGAAAGCAAAAATATTTTTAATAACTTTTTTCGAAATTCCATTTTTTAGCATTTTTACCCCCCCTCCCATAAATTAACGAGTCGTTTAGGTATTTTCATAATAATATGATCCAGTAGCAATAACAATTGCTTCTGAGAAATGTGAGTTGTCAACTTTTCAAATAAATTTTGTAAAATAAATCGATTAATAACTACATATTATAAAAGTTATAATCAGTAAAAATGCCTGCTTATACAGACATTAAGCATTTATTTATTTATTGTATAATTATTTGCTGGACTATGCTTTGTTTTTATTCTGTAACATTTTATTCTTCTTTTGTCGTCCAGCACTGAGGATAAAATCCGAAACGTTTGCAACAAGGAGTATATTGTAACGTGCGCCACTGACTGAAGAATATTCCGGCTCCGCTACTGGTGGAATGTTCCCAAGCGATGACGTAATCCCGGCGACGGAATAACCCATACACGATGAGACGTGTTGATTACACCGATGACCTAAATCTATTGTGCTCGGTATATCACTGTGGCGCCGGAGGGTTCCAGGAGGACGCTGGGCTGTATAAATACCGTCCGAACGACAGCGTAGAGATAGTCTGATGTATAGAAGCAACGAGTAATGAACAATTGGTGATATAAATAAACAGTCTATATTAGTGTTTATAATTATTTAATCATAGTTTTAGTTATTTTATTATCTTTTTAATATTTATTCTAATTATTTATCCTTTAATAAACGTTATTTTTTTAATTAATATTATTTCTCTTATTTTTTACACTTCACCCAAATAAATAAAACGATACAATATTAATTTCTTTCCTTCAATTTATCTATCATCCATCGATATTCTTCTACTACATATAATAATCTATTGTATATAATTGTAAATTTAATGTATGACACTAATAGCTTAGAAGCTGAGGTGTCCTAAATTTTTAAATAAAAAAAATTAAATTGGTGTAACCGGCTAATAAATATTTATACAATTAATTAAAATACAAAAATAAAAGCCGTAGTTTGCTAACAGGAAATAAATAATCTTCTTATGACTCTTGTTAACGACTCACTCTTTGCGGATCCCAGATGACAATACCAAAACTAATTATTATATAATTTTTAATTTTTTTCTATATAACACGAGAAATTAGAAACTGTAATTTTAAATAAGAAATTTTAAATTAAAATACCAAACATATCTCATTTATTATTTATCTACAATCCATATGTCCTGTAATAATCATAATAATAATTAGAATCTTAGACACCTTTGTACATATGTTACATATGAATAGTTTTACTTGTTTTTTGCTGGTACAGAAGTATCAAAATCAAAGTAAATCTATTACGATATTATGTCTATAAATCATAATGACATATTTAAAATTATTATAATTTTCTACCGAAACAGCATTCTTACTCTCTTCTCTTCCATTAGGCAGTTGCTTTGCCACAAGTGATCCTAAGTGATCCTTGGCGATCAGATCAGATCAGATGACCCGAGGCCGAGACCAGAGGCATTGTCTGTGATCCCTGTTGGGGTGATAACAGCCCCTAACGTACCCTTTACGGCGGACTGATACGGACACTCACTTGAGAAGAGTTTGTACCTTGTAGATGGAATGGATTGAGGAACGGTTATTATTATTAGGTAATAAGGAATAAGAGGGAGAGTATTATTATGTGGAAATGGCAATAATTGCAAGATTTGGTTGTTAATTTTATTGCTTTGCAGATATGGAAGCTATGATGAGATCAACAATTTTATTTTTAAATAAAGAATGTCTTAATAAGAAGGCTGGTTTATTGCGTGTAGAATGAGAAATGCTTTTTCCGTGCCCGAGATTAAAAGTCAATTTTGATGATACTTAAGAAAATGGAAAGGGAAGTACACAATTTTGCGTCTAGAGATGAAATGTGGACATTATTTATCTAGGGATAATTACTTTGACATGTATTTAATGTTTTAGTATACAAATATCTGGATTTTGGGGGTAACAAGTTCAAAACTGACGCACCGGCAGCATCTACCTTTTCTTGCAGCTCTTTAAAACTGAACAAGGAAGATCCTGAACTAAATTATATTTATAGAAAGCGATTTTCAACAAATTGTCAAAATTTTGCTCTCATGTGTAAAGATTTCACTGTCAACAAATTTTGTTGAATTTTGCAACCGATTCAAAAGCAAGTATGTGACACAATAAAATGTTGAATTTCTTTATTCTTGTAAAGATAACGCTTTCCATCTGTCGGTTATGTAAAAAAAAATGTATAACCTCAGGAGATAATGATATTTTTCCTTTGGTGATTCGCCTTCAGGCTTCAAATTATACATCTGCAAGTAGCACTTACTCTTTTGTGAAACTAATACTGTTTTTCTTCATGAATCCTTCATATGTAAATTAATATACTTCATATACCTGAAATACTTTCCGCCATTTTTAGGTAATGAATGAGCACATTTTAGGATCTCTAGAATACGTTTTTTTTTTTATTTTTACGATGATGTCTGTGTGTGTGTGTGTGTGTGTGTGTGTGTGTATGTGTGTATGCGCGTGTATATGTATGTGGCCATCGTTTCGGATCGTGTAACACAAATACCATAATTCCAATTAGATTTTGATTATAATTGGTCAACCGGAAGTACCCTTATTTGAAGATTTTTTTTAAACAACGCTGTTGAATATCATTTTTTGACATTTTGTGAATATATTGTTTACTATACGATTTGATTTTATTTTATACTTCATATTTAATGGATATCGAGTTAAAAAATTATAAAATAAAAATTAATTTCATAACTCATTCAGCTATGTAATAACCCATACAAACAACTACTACATTCAGATTTTAAATAATTCTCATTGACAGATATCAGTGTTAAACAAAAACTACATTCAGATTTTAAATAATTCTCATTGACAGATATCAGTGTTAAGTACAATAAGTTGAATTGTATGTAATTGTGTTATAATTTTACTGAAAATATAATATAATTACATAAAAGAATAATGCATTTTAAATTTACACAAAATCCACAGAACTGGCGGGAAGTAATGTGCTGTCTATATCAGATTTTTCCTCTCGCTAAGAGAGGTATTGGATTCATGCTAAAAATTGTATATCCAGATTTTAGTGAATAAGCACGTTTTAAGGTGCCTAGAATCCGGTTATAACATTTTTACGATGATGTCTGTGTGTGTGTGTGTGTGTGTGTGTGTGTGTGTGTGTGTGTGTGTGTGTATGTGTGTGTGTTTATGTATGTGTGTGTGTGAGTGTGTGTGTGTGTGTGTGTGTGTGTGTGTGTGTGTGGTTGTTGGAGCTACGATTTCTCAAATTCTATAAGACTAAAGATCTATGTAACTACGGATTCCTCAATCTAACAGTAATGGGAAGAGTTGAATAGGTTCTGGTATCAAATGGATAACCGGACGTAGTAGTATTTTAACAAAAATCTTCTAAATATTATTTTTTGAAAATTTATGTTATTACAAATATTAAAGAACAAAATTCTCTATCCGGCACATTTAAATTCTTTATATCTTCTATATATTTAAAGATATAAATATAATCTATAAAATAATCTGTTGTAATAAATCTCACAGCCCAAACATTTCCATGGTAACTACTTGAGAAATTTAAATGTCTGTAATTGACAGGTAAATGTCACTAATGTGGAGAAAAGTTGCTCATAGAATGAATGTAAAATTATAGAAAATACGTAAATATAAAGATTAGATGTATTTAGAATTTTTTGTGTGTACAAGAAATGTTAAATACAATACTTATATATACAACAATGAAAAGGGCGAGAGGTATTGTAATGGCCACAACAGATTTTTACCTCTCGCTAAGAGAGGTATTGCATTCATGCTAAAAATCGCATATCCAGATTTTATTGAATAAGCACGTTTTAAGGTCTCTACAATCCGATTTTAACATTTTTACGATGATGTCTGTGTGTGTGTGTGTGTGGATGTGTGTTTGTGTGTGTGTGTGTATGTGTGTGTGTGGGATGTTGGAAGGACGGTTACTCAAAAACTATAAGACTTAAAATTTGTTTAACAACGTATTTCCCAATCGGACATTCATGGGAAGATCTGAAAAGGTTTTGGTAATAATTGGACAACCGGAAGTAGAAGATTCTTGAAAAAAAATCTTCTAAATATTATTTTTTGAAAATTTTTCGTGGTAATATTAAAGAAAATTAAATTCTCTATCTGATACATTTAAATATTTTATTATATATTCCATAGATTTAGAGATAAAAGAAGTATAATATATAAAATAATCTGTTGTAATAAATTTGACAGCCGAAAGAATGCCATGAAAAATAGTTGATAATTTAAATTATTTGTAACTGACAGATAAATATCAGTGTCAGAAATAATGAGTAATGAATTAAAAATGTACTTGGAGAATCCCTTAGTTCTTGATCTGTGACTATTATGGAGATGACAAGTCTAGGTTGAAGGACTTAAATTTGTTTCAAACATTATGGGACAATGTACACCAGTACTGTAGACTAGAGTAACTTTGAATTGCGAAAAAGCTATCAAATTCTTCTCAAGTAAGTTGTAAATATTGACAAAATCGGAGTGCAATCTATCCGTCACTTTATTAAAGGGAATTAAGGTTATTTAGATGTAACAAGTATGAAAAAATAAAATGTAAAAGAAGATATATAAGAATAGATGCACAATCCAGATATATACATTTTAGACCGCCCAAAATTAATGTTTTTACTAGAAGAATATGAAGAGAAAGTAAACAAAGTTGTTCGAATTGAAAATTGCTGTTACCAGCCTAATATTTATATATGGTAAACTCTACTTTGTAATTTATTGTAACATAATTTATGGTAAAATATCTTCATGTTGAGACATGCTATTATTGAATAATAAAGAAGTTTATACGTCATAGATTTATATGAATATATTATTTGTATTTATAAAAATAATCTTTGCTTTATGCATACAGCCAGGTAAAATATACGGCGAGAGGTTATGTGCTGGCCACATCAGATTTTTTCTTATGTTTTTGCATAAATCAGTAATATTTTATATTGTTTTTAAAAATTTCTCATTTATGATAAACATGTGTAGTAATTTGTACTGATTGTCAGTATAAACTATAAAGAAATGACACTATGTTTCAAAACTCGTTTATTATGCATAGGCATGTTATTACGCCCGTATTTACCTTTCAAATAAACATGAATTTAAACACGCGTTTTTAACTGAACACCATATTTTATACGTCTTTCTGTCCGATATGATTAGAATATGTAAATCCACACTTACTTCAACATTATTGTCCTCTATCTTTATTCTATCGTTTGGAACATGATTAACATACACAAGAACATAATATTAACTCGCTTTTTGTTGAAAATGGATGAAATCGTTATCAATGTTTAAAATGCTTTCACAATCACTTGAAACGACGTGAAATATTTCATGCTTATCAAAATTTTGCATCTATTATGTTGGCAAGTGTATCGAACAAATTAGCATAAGTGTCTCTTTACGAGCTGATATAATGTTTTGATATAATTACCCGTATGACTGTAACAATATAATTTAAAACAATTTGCTTTATACCGTATGTATTTATGTATCGGCTTGGTCATACACTTAACATATGTAAACTTGGAATATATGCATCTTAATTGCGTGCTACATTTAACCGTTCCAGAGAATTATATCATATACGATATGTAAAAAGGAACAACAACATAAATAAAAAAATCTGAAAATCTCCCGCCAATTTCATGTTTAAAATAGCAATAAGCTTTGAGGAAAGTATCACTTCCGGTTGATTATTTGTAAACAAAATCTAATTTGTTGTTCCAGTACGAAAAGTCTGTATTACAAAATTTTGGATTATATTTTTTTTTCACAAAAATCACCTCAAAAATAGCAATAGCCATGGAATTAAAACAAAAATTAATAAATGTTAACGATTGATCTGTCAAGCTAGATTAATTTATTATTATTATTATTTGAAATTTCTGTTCAAGTGAACAAATATCAATTTAAATTCATAGATAATTGTTAACTGGATCAGAAATAAGAAATAATACCTAATAAATAAAATTATCCTAAAATGAGAGATAAACCGTTAGACATTTATTATTTATTTTCTCTCAATTCCATGGCTATAGTTATTTTTGGGGTGATTTTCGACATTTTCATACCTAATTTCTGCCGTTACAAGGCATACAAAATTTATTTTACTTATTGATTCAGATGTAGAATTTTATGCTCTACAACTTTTATTTGAATGTTTTTTATCTAAAATAATTAGAAAATCTATTCAATATATCGTGTAAAGTACTACTTTTGGTTTATCAATTTTAGCCAAAATCTAATATGTGTTTCAATTGAGATGAAAGTCATATATTAAAATTGAAAAGTTTTGGATTATATTTTAATATAATTTTTCATTAAAAACTGTCGTAGGCTTCAAGTCTACTACCACTTCTGGTTGTCCAATTTTACCCAAAATCTAATTAACTCTTTAAATGAATGCAGGAAGCTTAAATACGGAAAAATATTTTTTTATAAATATAAATATATATTTGAGTTATCATGTACGAAAATATTGTCTCTCTCTCTCATACACACACACGCATACACAGAGACACACATGCATAATTATAAAATAGTAAAACCGTGTTGTGGGGACCTTAATTCGTGCGTATTTTACTGAAAACTCACTATCGAATTTTTGAAACAAAAATATTATCTCCTTTACCTATGTATGTAGGTTGGCGGCCCGTAAATTGAAAAGTTAACGAATCCTGTTTGAAAGACCATAACGAAGGGTTGAAGAGTATTCCTACCAAATTTCTAACATTTATATAGAAAAATAAGTTAGTAGCGATTTTCTAAATTTCTTATTCAAAACTGCTAATACACTTTGATAATTCTATAATCAGCTTAAAACTAGGTAGCCTATTATTGACACAAATGAAACAATCAGTGATATTTGGAGTTAGTTGTAACATTGTCATAAATTTGCTGTAAGTTTTGTCCAATTAGGTCGAAATTTCGTCTCAGTTCAGTAAATTTAATAGAGAGATCAATGCAAGTTGTTATCAAAAAAAAATTAGCTTGGCAAAATATTGCGGAAGAATTTCCTGGGAACTACGTTGAGGCAGTGAATCTGCTACTTTTTTGCCTTGCTAAACAAATAACTATTATTCTGTAACACCAAATATTTTGTGGTCAATTATAAAAAAATCGCTTGTTACTAATTCAATCAATAGAAATCAAATTGTTCAGTAACCTGAAGGGATCTTGATCTCTGATCTTGCTCACTGATCAAGAATCTTCTAAAAACGACAATAGTAAAAAAATTCCCCCCAATTAATTTTAACCAATGTGTTTAGCAGTAATTGAAGGGAATATTGGTTCCTATTTTGTACATTGGTCAATAATCTGCTGCTGTATCTATTCATTTGTTTGTTACGTATGTATATGTAGTATAGCCGTAAAAGATAAAAAAGTTCTTCCTGGTTGTGTTAAAAAAGAGTGTCATTTCCTCAACGACTTATTTTCTAAGTAACACATTATTGTGGTTAAAAATTAAATGCTCATAATTTGTAATGTTCGTACTAAGCGGGTGCTAATAACATTAACGTTTATGTAAACTTCTTACCTACATGGTGGTCCAAAAAAACTGACTTAATTATAAGGAGCATTAAATAAATAAGGCATTAAAATTCACTAACTAGACTTCTAATTGTAGTAGTCATGGAGGTAAGCCCAAGCAATTGTTTCGCATGTCAACGGTGACTTAGATCGTAATAAACAGGTGAAAATTCAGAACAGGAACCCGACATTACCATTAATAATAATGAGATGGTAATTACGAAAAATGGCAAGTTTACAGTAAATATTTATTGAATAGTAAGCAGCTACCGGTTTTATGCAAAATTGAAGAGAATTTTTTCATGAACTACAAATGAATGCAATTACTGTAATTATAGTTAAACTCATATTAGCTTACCTTTTACACATCGATGGCTGCAGAAATCAGGCAGGTGGTTTCTGTAACGAGAAATATTATATTAAAATAATATGAATAATAAGTACAATAGTAAGTTTTTACTCTGATCTGATCAATATTTTAAATCAACAAATACTAATAATGAGATTAAATTCATGAAATTTATGATTTTCACAAAAATCGCGTATCTAATTTTTGAAATAACTGCGCCCTAAACAAATGTTTTTTTTATAAGTAAATAGTTTTTTGTAACAAGTATAGACAATTAGTGATTCTGAAACGAATGCAACTTTCCAAAACGAGTGCAACATAGAGTTTCAAAAAATACAATACTCGGAATAATAAGATTTTGGTTATAACTGGTCAACCGCAAATATCCTCAATTGAAGATTTTCCTGAAAAACCACTGTTAAATATCATTTTTCATGATCTTATTATAAAAATAAAAGAATATTTTAATACGATTTGATTGCATTATATGCTTCATATTCAATGGATTTAGATTACTAATAAAGGCGATGTAACCTAATATCAAATGGCGGATTTCTTGAATAACATATTATTCAGTTTTGGTAAGCGTAATATCTATATTTTAAACTAGTCGAAAATAATTGTAGAAATTTCTAACCATTTGCGTAAGTTTTATAATTTGTTTGTTGAAAATGTAAACTGGCCGACGTATAATATGAGTTTGGGCTCGCAGTATATTTGTGTTATAATTTTATTGGAAATATAGAATCTTTCGCAAGAAACTTTCTGTATGGAATTTATACAAAAAACATAGAACTGACGGAAGGTCACATCAGATTCAAATAACTGTTTCGTAAAAATTTTATATGGCGAAAGATTTTTTTTTAATGAAGAAGAAATCTAATTTTACAACACTGATAGGTGACTGTTATATGCAATGCAACACAGTTTTTTATTATTTTTAACTTATTTGTCCCCGTGCGATGTTAAATATTCTTGTCTGTAGCTGTTGTTCATTTCGGTATTTCCTGTCATTATTGTATACTTTTCGGTTAAGAAATTCCCAAAAGTCTTCAATCAATCGCGCCTGAGTAACATTTGGGGATTATACTCTCTCTCTCTCTCTCTTTCTGTTGTTGGCTCCTGAATTCTCTGCAACATCTTGAGATTCGCTGAAGCTGGGCCGCAATTTATTTAGCTACATTATTTTTATTTCAAAATTTTAAATCATATCTGACCAAAGTTCTTCTAACAATCATCTTTAATTTTTTTTATTTGCGCGATGCCATTCTAACTTCGTCTTGATGAGCACTTTGAATGAGTCTGCTGATTCGATTTGGGGGCAATACTTATACTACACCTTCGTCACGTTCTAGAATAGTCCGGTAAGTAGTAATCTGTCCAATATTTTGATCCCCAAAAACATTAACAATTTCTCGTTTCGGCTATCTGTCTAACAAATAAGCAAATAGATTTACGTATTACAAGTTTGTATGATATTTTACAAAACTTTTTTCTAGGAATTTTAACTTGGTATAATATAAAACTTTTGTTAGGTACATACGTTAAATCTATTTGTAACACATCTACATTTTACCCGATTAGCAAAGGTATAAATTTAAGAGTTTCATATTTTATGCTCTAAAATTCTATTTATAAAACTTACAAAGAAATTTTACAAGACAGTTCATTTGACAAAAAAATGTTTTGTCACCTTAAACGCCTGTCACGAAATTCTTGTTCTCACCTTGTGTAGGTAGGTGCTTATAACTTTAATCAATTTGATGCATTAAAATTTTTCTCATTAAATGAAGCATTTGAAATAAATGTTTATCATAATTTCCATTTTCTTTTATTGCAAAATCAAAGTGATCAGCTTTTTATTACAAATAATAAACATTTATTTGTTGTTTAATTAGTTTTTAATGCAACGATAAAGAAAAGACTTTTATTTCGTCGGATGGTTTTAAGTATAGTCGAAGCATAGTAAAGTTGTTGAGTGCCGCTAGTAAAAAGACAGAAATTGAGGAAGTGCAGTGCAGATTTATTCAGCCTGTAGAAAGAAGAAATGAAACAAACGTTTACACTCTTGCTGGAACAAGAAAAACGCTGCTTGGTAACATGTAATATACTTAGAAATGCAAATCTATTCATTCCGTATAGTGTACCTCACATGAACATATACTTAACCCAGGTGACTAAATTCGGTGTCGATTTAAGTGCAGTCTTAAGTAGCACTTAGCATATTTAAACCCTAATCAGCTCCTGCAAAGAGCTGTGCAGGTGAAAACTGAAAACATTTAACAACAATCACATAATGAACCGTCATTACGGTAATAATATTGATGCATTCTTGTAATAATTGTTCTGGATAATTGCCGCCGCACTACGCAGAAATAACAGTTATTACAATTTGAAATTCTAATTTGTTCTATCGTCGTTTGCGCTTTGCACCTCATTACCGGCCGAACCAAGAGTTTTAACGAATACCGACTCAAAATGCAATACAGTGCATCCCAACATGCCTTACCAACATTTCTGCACTTGGAAAATATTTAAAATTACTAAAGTTTTACCAGTTTAACATAAGTGACGGTCATGTCCTTCAAGTGTATTTACAAAAACATCCTTGGAAAGAAGAAAATGATATTATTCTCAACAAAATCAATTTTGATGCTTGTGTAGGATTTCCAACTGATCTTTTCTTGAAAATGACAGTTTTTTACAAACATGGAAAGAACTCGATTTGTCCTTTATGCTTGTTTCTGTTATTAATAATTTTAAAATAATGTTTTTTATTATTATTATTTCAAGAAAATATCAACCAGTAATAATTATCTCACATTTCTATAAAGAGTAAAGAGAAAGAACCAGAGATCACTTTATTTTCTAACTTTTGTTCTATTTATTGTTCTATTCTTCATTCGGAGTCCCATTTTTTTGGACTTTAAAATTGTGGAAAAAAAGCTTAGAACACATGAATTTTTTTGATAAAGAATACGTTGCCGGATTATTATAATACATTCTTTATTCTTTGCCGATTGACATTAAAAGTGCGATTTTTTTAACAGCTAACAATCAGTAAAATGTCACTTTTACAGCCTATTATATAGCAAGCGCTCAACAAACGCATAACAACCGTTCAACAAACGTATAGCAACATAATTTGATGGCAAAAACTTTCAAAATAGGTAATAAAAATAATCTGTAATTCTAAAATCGACAAAAAAATGTGTTCAACATAGCTCTAATTACATATTTAAAGCTTCGGCAGCCTCTGCTGTAAATCTGGTGTTTTAGTGTCTAGTTAAATAAATAACTATTTCATACTGTTTTTTTTATACATATATGTTAATTGTTCATTTTAAAAAAATCGTTTCGTATTTATTGGGTTTAAAAATTAAACACGTATTTCTCGTTTTGAAAAGACAGTGACATATCTGTTTTTTTTTTATTTTCTGTATCTATACCTACATACGAGTAAGCAAAGTAACATAAGACCTAATTCAGAAAAACATTTCCGACAAAAATATACTTGTTTGTACCTTTGTAAAGTTGGAAACCTTATGCTTGTGCTGTCACTTAAGAACGAAAACATATCTTAAGTATACAATTTGAAAATCAAATAAAAAATGATTATTTATGATATTTACAGCAAAAGTTGAACTAATAACTTTTTGAAAATTCCTGAAGTTTTTAAATATTTATGAAGTATAGTTGAAATTGTAGCCCCTTTTTCCATAAAATAATCTGTATATCTATCTATTTTTCAATTATGCCTCCCAAAACTTATATATGTATGTACACCCAACTATGGGTAAATTTAAATAAATAAAAAATATACTTTTTTATACATTTAGCTATGAGTAGATTTCAAGTTTTCAAACCAACGTTAAATTAATATCTCTTTTAGTTACTGAGAAATTTGCGTTAAACTTGAACCTCAACAATTCCATTTTGGGTATCTAGTCTGGATATTTGTTGAGAGCTTCTGGTTGAATGTATAGAGCATACTTCCCAACAATTATAACACCGAAGCGGCAAATTATGCGATTGAAGACAGATGTCGCGCCGACGATTGAATAAATGTTTAATAAAGAGTTCTAGAGTAACGACTACACGATAACCGTTTCTTCAACGAATTTTATTGCATCAATGCATATACAAGTTTTTTCAGTTATGGTTTATTCAATACTTGCACTAATTCACTTATAATTAGTTAAAAAATGGTTCAACTAGTATTAATTACGTGAGAACACGAAAATTATGTTTCTACAAATTGATACATCTTTTACAAGACTGTATTCTTATAGATAACTTCCTAATGACCCCAATCATTTGGACAATTTATGTTTTTCTTTAAATATATGTATATAATTAATTTTAGTTAATTACTTTTGTGCCCTGACAAAGCATGAAAATAAATTTTACTTTTTGATTCAGAAGCTCTATAATTGTTATTTGGAACATTTTTACACAAAATAATTAGGAAAGCTGTCAATTACGAAAGTATGATTTTACATGTAGTCTCATCTTCGGAAATTCCAGTCACCATCTTGTATATATATATATATATATATATATATATATATATATATATATATATATATATATATATATATATATATATATATTCTTTTGCACGATCGGGGTTTTTTTACCTTCCATCACCTTTATAGGTAAGGAAGATATTGTCTTTGGTCAAAATATTCCGTAGTGAGTTTTCAATGAATAAGCACGTTTTAAGATTCCTACATTACGATTTTACTATTTTTGCGATGAAGTCTGTATGTGTATGTGCGTGTTTGTGTGACTTCAATACTAGAATTCCAAAAAATATAATTTTTACGTATTCCTCTTCCTTACATCCATATGCAGACTTGATTAGATTTTGGTTATAATTGGTCAACCGAAAATACTCTCACTTGAAAGTTTTAATAGTTTTTCTTGAAAAAAGTTGTTAAATATCATTTTTTCACATTAAATATTATTATAAATATTAAAGGATATTTTACTCTCTATACGAATTGATTACATTATATACTTCATATTCAATGGATATAGAGTTAAAAATTACAAAGGAATTAAATTTAATAAAGCAGCCAGCTATACTATGACCATGGAAACAGCTACTATATTAATTAAAAGATGTAAGTGTCAAGTACAATTGACATAGTATGTTTGTGTCATAATTTTACGGGAGAATCCATTGTTAGAAAGTTTCTATATGATATTTGTACAAAATACATACAACTAACGAAAGTAAATGTACTGGAAATATAGAATCTTTTGTAAAAAAGTTTTTTTAATGTTTACCAATAGGGTTTCCAATACTGTAGGCTTAATTTACAAATTGCTGATCGGTAAGTGATTCACATCACTTACTGATCAGCAGACAGAAGTGGTAAGTAAATAAAAACAACGGTCAAAGCTTTAAAAATGACAACCAAAGATTTATAATGTCAAAATAATTTTCTAATATATTTTTTTTAATTTGATGCATTTATTGTGGAAAAAACATAATAAGTATTGCGGTCACGAAGTACTCTTCTTCCAGTATCGGATGTGTCGGGGATCTCGACTTCGTCTCTATCTTACTGATTGCCCGTAATACTGAAATACATAATTATTTAAATTCATCTCATTACTATAAAATGTGTACCATTTTGGTCGATTAGTCTAAATTTTTATCTGTTCTGAACTCCGCGAAAGAATTAAGATATTTAAAAATTTAATATATACAGTAATTCATTAAAAAAATAGATATAAAAAACAAAATGCATTGAAATATCAGTTGAAATATTATCAGCTTTAATAGCAAAGGATTTAATATCAAACCAATGTCAAAACAGATTAGCTGATTGACACATGCCAGAAAAAAGTATTACAAATCAAATATCTAATTTAACTTGATTAATTGTTGAATATTTTCTCTCTAGGACTCCATATTTTAACCTCAACCTCAAATATCAATCCACATCTCAAGAATTCGTATAAGAAATTATCAGTTAATTAATTTGGACAGTTAACACTTTTCTCTTATTAAAACATAAAATATATTTGACACATTCGCATTGGATATATTCCAGTTGATTGTTCATGAAACAATTTCCACGCATGAAGAGTATCATAGCAACACATGGAATATTTGTACGCATATGCTCGCATGTTTCTGGCACGTCAAGCTAACGTGATACTTATGCGCATTTTTAATTCTGAAAGTAGAAATCGACGCGGGGCAGTTGACACTTAACCTTTGGTATTCGGTGCATGTGTGAAGGAAATCCTGGATTTGTATTTAAATGAGGTGACGGGACAGTTTTTATTTTAAAGCGCAACCCTTGCACACAATATGAGAATAACAGGAAATGTGTTTTAAATTCTTTTATAACTATGCAGGAAAAATAATTTATGATACGAAATTTGTGAATAAATAATCAGAGAGAATGGGATCTAATTTCCAAAAACTATTATAACACTTTATATAAAAGTGTTTTATGAGTCAAACGGCCAAACCGGGGAATATTTTAGAATCATGATTTATATTTTTTAAATTATTTTGACAGTTTTTAAGTCCCTTAAAGCAAGTTTTACAATTTCCGGTTGAAATTTTCACTGAACTGTAAGTGGATCGGATTATTGACAACAGTGATCAATTTGTCATTCGACAGTTCATTTCGTTTTAATTTTGTTTATTTAACCGACACTTAAAATTTTAGCCGGAGATTGTAAAACTGGCCCTTAGTAGTTAGTTTGGGAATTTTTCTCATCAGATATTAATTTGACAACTTTGACAGTTTGTAAGATTCCGAGAAATTAGGTTTAAAACATTCCAAAGGAAGACTGATTGGGAACTTTTATGTAGTGAAAGAAACGAATGGTGAAGTGTATTGTTGAGGTGAACTGCTTTCAACATACCTATTTAAAATAAAATTCTGAAAAATGTGTCTCTTGTTAATTCTAGAGTGACCTTCGTATTCTAAATTAGCATGAAGTATGAAACCAAATATATAATTTATTTTATGTATGTAGATAAATAAATAACAGTGTAGCAAGTATTCAAAACAAAATGGATAAGAATATTTATAAAGGAAATTTTGTAATTCGCGCGCTTGTGAACAGGATTGCGAACATAGTTTAATCTAAGAGTTACTAACTTTAACTTTTGCCAAGTCAGTATTGTGACGTAGTTCTAGTAAAAATGATTAGACAGAAGGCGCACGTCATCAACCTGAAAAAATACCTTATAAAATGAAATATAACTTTTAGAAATTATTGAGTGTTATTTATTTTTAAAAAAGACAAAAAATACTAGTATTAAGAAACGTATATATTAATAAATTTACAATTATTTCTATGTCAATCCGTATTCCTTTTACGGAATATAAAATTATTTGACATAACATGGCCATTCTCAGTAGTGCCAACATATGGTACGAAAATAAACTACAATTATTTCAAATAATTTTATATTCAGTAGCTTAAAAGGCATACTTACAAATAATTGCAAATTACAAATTATACATTATTTGATACTAGTATTATTATTTTTTCAATAGTTATATTTCATTTTATAAAGGCCCCTGGGGGCAGAGATCATTTAACAAGGGGGCTGTGAAGATCCGTGAAAATATTTCAATAAATTAAATTCAACAATAAAATAAAATCTGATGTGGCCAGCACATAACCTCTCGCCGTATATTTTACCTGGCTGTATGCATAAAGCAAAGAATATTTTTATAAATACAAATAATATATTCATATAAATCTATGACGTATAAACTTCTTTATTATTCAATAATAGCATGTCTCAACATGAAGATATTTTACCATAAATTATGTTACAATAAATTACAAAGTAGAGTTTACCATATATAAATATTAGGCTGGTAACAGCAATTTTCAATTCGAACAACGTTGTATACTTTCTCTTCATATTCTTCTAGTAAAAACATTAATTTTGGGCGGTCTAAAATGTATATATGGATTGTGCATCTATTCTTACATATCTTCTTTTACATTTTATTTTTTCATACTTGTTATATCTAAATAACACTAATTCCCTTTAATAAAGTGACGGATAGATTGCACTCCGATTATTCTTATATCGATGTGTAATTTTGTCAATATTTACAACTTACTTGAGAAGAATTTGATAGCTTTTTCGCAATTCAAAGTTACTCTAGTCTATAGTACTGGTGTACATTGTCCCATAATGTTTGAAACAAATTTAAGTCCTTCAACCTAGACTTGTCATCTCCATAATAGTCACAGATCAAGAACTAAGGGATTCTCCAAGTACATTTTTAATTCATTACTCATTATTTCTGACACTGACATTTATCTGTCAGTTACAAATAATTTAAATTATCAACTATTTTTCATGGCATTCTTTCGGCTGTCAAATTTATTACAACAGATTATTTTATATATTATACTTCTTTTATCTCTAAATCTACGGAATATATAATAAAATATTTAAATGTATCAGATAGAGAATTTAATTTTCTTTAATATTACCACGAAAAATTTTCAAAAAATAATATTTAGAAGATTTTTTTTCAAGAATCTTCTACTTCCGGTTGTCCAATTATTACCAAAACCTTTTCAGATCTTCCCATGAATGTCACACACACAGACATCATCGTAAAAATGTTAAAATCGGATTGTAGGGACCTTAAAACGTGCTTATTCAATAAAATCTGGATATGCGATTTTTAGCATGAATCCAATACCTCTCTTAGCGAGAGGTTAAAAATGAAACAACATATAATTTTTATAGATTTTTGCTTTCGTGTCATCCTCGAAATAATACGCGATTGTAAATATTAACTAAGGAATTTGTGTACAAAACTCATATATATGACTCGCATGCCCACAAATCAGATTTTTTTATTTTTACCTCTCGCTAAGAGAGGTATTGCATTCATGCTAAAAATCGCATATCCAGATTTTATTGAATAAGCACGTTTTAAGGTCTCTACAATCCGATTTTAACATTTTTACAATGATGTCTGTGTGTGTGTGTGTGTGTGGATGTGTGTGTGTGTGTGTGTATGTGTGTGTGTGGGATGTTGGAAGGACGGTTACTCAAAAACTATAAGACTTAAAATTTGTTTAACAACGTATTTCCCAATCGGACATTCATGGGAAGATCTGAAAAGGTTTTGGTAACAATTAGACAACCGGAAGTAGAAGATTCTTGAAAAAAAATCTTCTAAATATTATTTTTTGAAAATTTTTCGTGGTAATATTAAAGAAAATTAAATTCTCTATCTGATACATTTAAATATTTTATTATATATTCCATAGATTTAGAGATAAAAGAAGTAAAATATATAAAATAATCTGTTGTAATAAATTTGACAGCCGAAAGAATGCCATGAAAAATAGTTGATAATTTAAATTATTTGTAACTGACAGATAAATGTCAGTGTCAGAAATAATGAGTAATGAAGGAAAAATGTACTTGGAGAATCCCTTAGTTCTTGATCTGTGACTATTATGGAGATGACAAGTCTAGGTTGAAGGACTTAAATTTGTTTCAAACATTATGGGACAATGTACACCAGTACTATAGACTAGAGTAACTTTGAATTGCGAAAAAGCTATCAAATTCTTCTCAAGTAAGTTGTAAATATTGACAAAATTACACATCGATATAAGAATAATCGGAGTGCAATCTATCCGTCACTTTATTAAAGGGAATTAGTGTTATTTAGATATAACATGTATGAAAAAATAAAATGTAAAAGAAGATATGTAAGAATAGATGCACAATCCATATATACATTTTAGACCGCCCAAAATTAATGTTTTTACTAGAAGAATATGAAGAGAAAGTAAACAACGTTGTTCGAATTGAAAATTGCAGTTACCAGCCTAATATTTATATATGGTAAACTCTACTTTGTAATTTATTGTAACATAATTTATGGTAAAATATCTTCATGTTGAGACATGCTATTATTGAATAATAAAGAAGTTTATACGTCATAGATTTATATGAATATATTATTTGTATTTATAAAAATATTCTTTGCTTTATGCATACAGCCAGGTAAAATATACGGCGAGAGGTTATGTGCTGGCCACATCAGATTTTTTTAATTATAACTCGAAATAAATTTAAGGAGGGTTGCGAGTTTTTAATTTAGATTCGGGGGAAACCTGGGTATCAAAAAGATTAAGAACTACTGGATTACAAACAGGTAATATTTCGGAAAATTTAAGTATTAGATATATGTTAAATAAATGCTATCTCAGTCCGATGGTATATATTTTTAAAAATGATATGAAGATTAACGAACAAAAAGTAAAAAGTTGTAATCAAGCAATCTTATTCGTAACTTCACATGATGTTCAAATATCTGATAAATAATTGGCGGATTTTTGAATTTGTATATGTCTAAAAAAATACTTTAATTTTAAAATTATATTTCAGGAATCCACATAAGTCTATTTTCAGTGGATATTGAGGGAAACAGTTTTCTTTTCTCAGCTTCCCTTCGAGAAATTATTTCACAAAAACAGATGACTGTCGATGTGAATTAATCTGTGTTAGTAACAGATTTGCTGGTCAATCCAGCGCCATCTAGGAAAAAAACCTCATCAATTACATCACGTTTCCCAAAAAAGCAGGAAAAGAAAAGAGGAAAAAAATCGTATGTTGACTGCGAGTGGACAAAAAGCAGCGCCGGTGATCAATGTAAATCAATTGGTGACACAATGTGGACAAATGGCGTGTCTTATTTGTCGCTGCTGGCAGCAGGGGGCAGAGTGGTCGCCGGAAGGTCAGTAAGGACCAGGGCGGACCCTCCAGTCATACAAGGGAGGAATTTGTTTTTACTACCGGTCATTTTTCTATTCAGGGTAAATTAGGACGACATGAGTAGATCATTTTTTATGCCAAGGAAGAAAATAGTTTTTACTACCGAATAACTGCATGTTTTGAGAATTATTTGTTTCTATTTTTTCTAGAAATAGAGTATACAGATTTTATATATCTTTTCTTTAAATCAAATGTCTTGCAAATGAAAAACCTGAATCGAGGTAAAACTGTAATTTTTTTAAATATTTATTTTATTTTATGAAAAACCAGAAATTGTTGTATGTTATATCAAGAAGAAAAAACTAGAGGCTTTGATTTAATAAATTTGTAATACTGTCTTGCGGTATATTTTGCCATTCTTTTTCTAAATGGTTCCATAATTCAGCGCCTTATTTTTCTTTTCTGACGCGTATTTTAACTTCTGCCACAAACGTTTTATTGGATTTAAATCCGGAGATTTGGAGTGATCAGTGAACAATTCGAACTTTTGTTGACTTAATTTTTTTTTACTACATTCGAAGTATGTTTAGGATCCTGTTGAAAAATTTCCGCGACATTTTATCTGGCATAAGGAAGTATATGCTTTACTAAATAAAATATCTCCATACATTAGAGCCGCCACAGTACTTTTAATTTCGACTAATGAAACTACAGTCATAATACCGTGCCATGTCTAACTATAAGTATTTGGTATTGGAATTTAAAAAAAAATGATTTCACCCGAAAATAGCACTTTTTCATTCCAATGTTGATATGTTTTGCAAAATTTAGTCTCGGCTGTTTATTTCTTCTATTAAATAAAGGTTTTTTTTATTGATACGTCCAATAAGTCATATTTCTTTAAGACGTCGAGACACAATTCTTCGGCTGACTTGGCAAGATTTTCTATTCGAATTTCTTTCGAAATATCCACAGTTGTTTTTTACCTCTCGCTAAGAGAGGTATTGGATTCATGCTAAAAATCGCATATCCAGATTTTATTGAATAAGCACGTTTTAAGGTCCCTACAATCCGATTTTAACATTTTTACGATGATGTCTGTGTGTGTGTGTGTGTGGATGTGTGTGTGTGTGTGGGATGTTGGAAGGACGGTTACACAAAAACTATAAGACTTAAAATTTGTTTAACAACGTATTTCCCAATCGGACATTCATGGGATGATCTGAAAAGGTTTTGGTAACAATTGGACAACCGGAAGTAGAAGATTCTTGAAAAAAAATCTTCTAAATATTATTTTTTGAAAATTTTTCTTGATAATATTAAAGAAAAATAAATTCTCTTTCTGATACATTTAAATATTTTTATACATATTTTATAGATTTAGAGATAAAAGGAATATAATATATAAAATAATGTAATTAATTTTACAACCGAAAGGATGCCATGAAAAATAGTTGCAAATTTAAATTATTTGTAACTGACAGATAAATGTCAGTGTCAGAAATAATGAGTAACGAAAGAAAAATGTATTTGGAGAATCCCTTAATTCTTGATCTGTGACTATTATGGAGATGACAAGTCTAGGTTGAAGGACTTAAATTTGTTTCAAACATTATGGGACAATGTACACCAGTACTGTAGACTAGAGTAACTTTGAATTGCGAAAAAGCTATCAAATTCTTCTCAAGTAAGTTGTAAATATTGACAAAATTACACATAATATAAGAATAATCGGAGTGCAATCTATCCGTCACTTTATTAAAGGGAATTAAGGTTATTTAGATATAACAAGTATGAAAAAATAAAATATAAAAGAAGATATATAAGAATAGATGCACAATCCAGATATATACATTTTAGACCGCCCAAAATTAATGTTTTTACTAGAAGAATATGAAGAGAAAGTAAACAAAGTTGTTCGAATTGAAAATTGCTGTTACCAGCCTAATATTTATATATGGTAAACTCTACTTTGTAATTTATTGTAACATAATTTATGGTAAATATCTTTATGTTGAGACATGCTATTATTGAATAATAAAGAAGTTTATACGTAATAGATTTATATGAATATATTATTTGTATTTATAAAAATATTCTTTGCTTTATGCATACAGCCAGGTAAAATATACGGCGAGAGGTTATGTGCTGGCCACATCAGATTTTTTTGATATGTTATAAATTTTAGTTTAATTATTTTATCTGTTCGCTTTGTTAGTTATCCCATCTTGGCTTGTCAGCTAATGATTTTGTCAACTTATATTTGGTAATAGTTCCAGTTTCTCGCAACTGAAAGTGCGGGTGTAATTCACAATTTCGCTAGACAATAATTTAAATTAGTATTAAATTGGGAATTGTATGACACATCTGAGGTGGCCAGCAATTGTACGTATTTTGTACAAATTCCACACAGAAAGTTTCTTGCAAACGATTCTATATTCCAAGTAAATCATTTCTCGAAGATATTATGTAAATTTTATTTGACAATGACGTCTGTCAGTTAGTAATATTTAAATATTCTGTTTCCATGGTGTAGCTTTTAGCAGAATAGCTTGCAAGTTTTTTCTTTATAATTTTTTATGTCTAAATGCATTGAATATGAAGAAAAAATATAATTAAATTTTAAAGAAAATAAAATATTCCTAATATTTTTCATAAAATGTCAAAAAATAATACTTAACAGCGTTGTTTAAAAATAACTGTTAAAATCTTAAATCTTCAAATGAGGGTACTTTTGGTTGGCCAATTATAATCAAAATCTAAACAACGCTTCATATGGACGTATAAAAGAAAATTTTAATTTTCCGAATTGTAGTATTGAAATTATCGAAGGAGAATTTTTTGTTACACACACAGATACACACACACACACACACAAAAACACACACACACACACACACACACACACATACATACATACATACATACATACATACATACATACATACATACATACATACATACATACATACATACAGACAAACATCATCGTAAAAATAGTAAAATCGTTTTTAGGGATCCTGAAACCTGCTTATTCATTAAAAACTCACCATAGAATTTTTTGACCAAAGACAATACCTTCCTTACCTAAAGATGAGGAACGGTAATAAGTAAAGTATATAATCTCTGAACAACTTAGCTCGATATTTTTGAACAAAGGTAATTTCGTTTATGCTACTATATACTTTGAAAATAAATATTAAAACATGTCAACTATTGTAATTATAATGTAATTAACATTCCTAACAGTAGTATTACGAAAAAATATATTGTTTTATAAGACAAAAAATAAATTTGGCTCAATACTTTTGGATTCCATTGTAGGTTGAGAAAAGACTAGTCTTTGCTTATTGATTAAATGATATTGTAAGTAAATAAGGTTTTCACAAAATATCAAGATTAATTTCAATAATTATAAATTAAAATTACATATAAATGAACAATCCATATACACGACTTGTATTCCAAAGTGCAAATTAATATTCAGAATATTCTTTTGTTCCAGACGTATGCTAGTCTAACCAACCACACAACAGAATGATTGTCATTTTAAAGGTACCTATTAATTACGAAACGTATAATATAACAATAATAGCTCACGCTACAACAAAACTCATCTAACTGCCTTCATTTATTAACAAACAAAAAACATCTCTGATAAAATCTCAGAACAAATGACAGTGTGCCAGGTCGATTAAAAAGAAAAATGAATGTGTATGAAGGAGAGTTTTTCTACGGCTTCACGTAAAATAACGCCAGTGGCCAACAGCTGTAGCTGTAGCCGTACAGAACACATTTAACCAGTAATTAAGTTGTACATTTTCAACAACCCGCCACGGGTCAGGAGTATGTCTGACCACGAGCACCTGCGATATTTGCATAAAAATACCGCGAAATTTATTCGCGACAGCCGAAGTGATTTCGTGACGATTTTTCACTCAAAACATCGAGATCTTTTTTGCTCTTACAAGCGACGTACATATAGCTTTATAGATAAACACTTTCTAAAAATACAATAATAATATGGCAGGAATGGCCGTCCATCTTAATTATTATTATAAAAAGGTAAAAACAATTCCGTGATTTCTATAAATTTGTATCGCTTGTACATATTTGGAATCTTGAACTAATTAGAGAAAATTCTGTTAAAATTATAAACTTTTTCTATTTCTACAAAATAATTTCATTATTCCATTCTACCTAAATTAGAAGTATATATAATTCTGAATTCTTTATTGAACCAATAAAAAAGGTGTTTTTTTTGCACTTTTATTTTTAAAATGCAATATAATGCTATTATAAAGGGTTTTCCAATAAGAGGTGTTATTTTGAATAGCCCGCTATTTCGGTAGATGTCGCTTTTGAAGCTGTCATTTTTTGACATTTGACAAGTAGAAACTACGCCATTAATAAAAATGGAACGATACACGCTTCAACAACGCATTGAAATTATTAAAATTCACTATAAAAATGGTGAAAATTTGGCAGAGACGGTTCGTAAAACTCGACAATTTTTGGGTCGTCGTGAAGCACCTTGTCGGACCGCAATACAGAAATTGGTGGAAAAATTCGAGCTGTTGGGACAAGTTAGTGATGTGAAGAATAAAACCCGTGCACGTCGCTCAAGAACAGCCGAGAATATTGCTGCTGTAGCCGAAAGTGTTGAAGAAAACCCAGGTTTGTCCATTCCTCGTCGTTCTTTGGAATTAGGCATTCCACAAACGTCATTACACCGTATTTTGCATAAAGATTTGGGTCTTAAGGCTTATAAAGTCCAGTTAACACAAGAACTCAAGCCGGCCGATCATCAACAACGTCGTGTCTTTGCTGATTGGGTCGTTGAAATGCATGAAAATGATCCGGAATTCCATCGAAAAATCATCTTGAGTGATGAGGCCCATTTCCACCTCGGTGGCTTCGTCAACAAACAAAATTGTCGCATCTGGGGCTCAGAAAACCCAAGAGTTATTGTTGAAAAGCCTCTCTATCCTCAACGTGTGACTGTTTGGTGCGGTTTATGGTCCGGCGGAGTCATTGGACCTTACTTTTTCGAAAATGAGGCTGGAGCAACAGTTACGGTGAATGGATTGCGCTATCGAGAGATGATTAACGATTTTTTATGGCCGGAATTGGATGGTATTGATCTGGACAACGTTTACTTTCAACAAGACGGCGCTACGTGCCACACAAGCAACGAAACCATTGATCTTTTACGGGAAAAGTTTCCGGACCGTGTTATCTCTCGAAGAGGTGATCACAATTGGCCACCAAGATTTTGTGATTTAACACCTTGCGACTTCTTTCTTTGGGGCCACGTGAAAGAGAAGGTCTACGCCAACTGCCCAGCGTCGACTCAAGACCTCAAAGATGGAATTCGTGAGGCTATCGAGGACATAGGACAGCCACTTTGCGATTTGGTTATGGAAAATTTCATGAAAAGGATATTGTCCTGTCAGCGTGGTCGTGGTGGTCATTTGCCTGATGTTATTTTCCACTATTAACGGCATACCTTCCTCTTTATAATGAAATAAACATCCGATCATTTATATTAAAAAATGGCATTTTTCTTTGAATATCAAAATAACACCTCTTATTGGAAAACCCTTTATTAATGTGTTCATACAGATATAAAATATTTTTTCACCTCCTGAAGAAGACATACGAGATGCCGAAACCGATTGAGGCCGAAATTTAAATAAAATAATTTGACTGCACTCCAGTAATTTATTACTTTTCCTACTATATTATATACTCCAAACTATGGAATAAAATATAGGTTGTAACAAAATAAAATATAATTTGTACTTAAATGTACCAATGTTTTACGGAATCGTCTAGGTTCTAAGTTACTAAAAAAAATCACTGAATTCAATGGTATTTCATACATCAGATTGCATCCCATTGGACATAGGAAAGTCCTAGTTTCATAACCTCTGAAGTTCATGATTTGTTCACAAAAAATATTCTTTATTTCATTAATGAATCGCTTCTAAATGACACAAAATTAACTGTATAAAATCAGAAATATTTAGAAGATAAGAAGACACACTAGGAAGACAGAACTAGCCATTCCGGCAACGCTTCACTAGTTAAGTTCATCAGACACAGAACTATGAGATTGCCTTTTATTGTATTACAATTTATATTTATATTTCTGTAACCATACGTAAATAATAATAACTGTATAAAAACAGATGGCTAAAGTCTAGAATACCTACCACTTAAGAATGTTATTTTGATGGTTATATATAGTTGCAAAAAAATTAAAAACACTAAATTCCACAAAAATTAGGGCGCACGTTCGGCATCCCGGAAGCGGTGGCAGCGATGAGCACCGTTGAACGTCGATGTTTGCCGAATGCAATTGCTGAACCAATCGCATTTGTCTATCTATTGTGTTCGGCAAACTTCGCTGCTCAGCGATGCCAGCGATGAGTGGTGCTGAACGCGGCCAATATTTATAGTGATTTTGGCATTTGTTTTTTTCTGAAAAAATTAGGGTTTAAATCCTATAAAATGAATGTAACCACCCGAGTTTCGTCAAATTGAGTTCGGTGCAAGCGAAAAAGTCAAATATTTCACAAATAACTAATAATTATTTTGGCGCAAAATGTCTATAAAATGCATGCAACTACTTGAATTTTGTCAAATTGAGTTCTGTGCGTTAGGTTATATTACATTCAAGTATTTTTTGAAAAATTGCAAGCGATGATTTGTATAAAACAAACCGAATTCACGCAAGGTAATGTGATGCCTACATAAAATATAGAGTCCGATTTTAACATTTTCACATTTATGTCTGTGGGTGTGTGTATCACGAACGAAGGCATTCATTTATCTCTTTCTTTTGCAAAGGCTGTAAGAGTGTGTGATAAGGATGGATATAACACGCTTGTCTTTCAAAAATTCATATTGTTTCGACTAAGCTAGGACATTCCACTTTAAAACGATGCTCGTTGTTGATAACACTTTCGCTGTAACGTAAGTTTATTTATTAATTCAGATAAATTACCTGGATTCATAGCCGTACGTATAACGTTATATTCTGTCAGAGTCACTGACACTGACATTGTGTCAGTATCTTATTTTTAACATATTTGGCTTATAAACTTACTAGTTGACTTGTTTTTGAATTTTGAATGCTTTTCCTGTAATATATATTTTTATAATAATAAAATAACAGTAGTATCTTACGTACCCTCATAAAAACTAAGCATACGACACTACTGAATTTGTCATGATGGGCGAAGCAAAAATCTGAATTCGTACAATTCGTAGAGAACCTTGATCGGACATCTTTCAAAAAATTTACTGTATGTGCGTCGCCTCACGGGTACTCATTTCTGGCGTAGAGAGTGCACCACAGGGGTCAATTTTGTGCCATTAAAAATTCGAAATATTTGGTATTGGTAGAGATTGAATCCGGTTCCTCAGATTTGCGACCAGACACTCAGGCACGCAGCTACGAGACCGCACATGTATTTAAATTAATAAAAAATAAATGGCGGGAGTTATTGTATTGGTCACAGCAGATTTTTTAATTGGGATCTTTGTGCCCCTCACGACTATGTATAATTACATTTCATTAAAATAGTTAAGGAATAAAGAAATTGCAAATGTTTATGTTTATTCGTCGTTTGGGTTGCTCGTAATCAATATTTCCTTTTAAATGATCGAAATGAAGATAAAGATAGTAATAAAATATCTTTAAAATACGACTTCGTATTGAAATTCTTTTATCTTTTTATAGTAGGCACTTAAATCCACATTTCTCCCTAATTTATTTGTTCTAAAGTTGACACTCTTTCTTCCGAAAATATCTTTTTTTCCAATCAGTTCTCTTTGACTTCATTTAAGTACCAAAAATAATCAAGATAAGCAATTATATAGCCAAATAAACCGTTTAGAGTGTCATTAAAAACCGATAGAAATTTTACTCCTCTAACCATATTTCAAATCCTGGAGGAAAGAGTTGGCACGCGCCCATCCACGTGTAGGAAAGGTGGCCATGAAAGCGATGTTCAGCTTGCACCTTGCGCCGTAACGCCTGCACCTTGCTACAGTTGACCAAGAAATTTTCGGTTTATGGCTTAACCGTTGCGGTTATCAGATTTTATTGGAATTCTTTTCAATCAAATCCAGTTAAGGAGTTTATGTTCAAATCAAGGAGTTTGAACTAATTTAAAAACAGGTATTTTAACTTGCTAACTCATTTAGGTTAAGGAGAGCAATAATAGAGACGTTGCTAGTAATCATGCATTTAATCTTTGCAATTTGAATCCAGAAGTGTAAAGGTAACCCGCATAAACAAAGTGTTGTAAATTATTTATCAATTATTAAACGCTTTTAGTTTTTCTTTTTAAATTAGATAAATACGTACAATATGAACTTATTATAATTTATTAAACTGAACAAAAATTTGGAACAAAATAAACTACAAAGAACTTGTCTAAAATTATAATAAAAAACTAAAAATGAATAAGTTGCTCAAGAATTGCAGCAGAACTAAATTAGAAAATATTTGTGAAGTTCTTTTTCAAACGATAAATCGTAAGTATTATTCAATGTTTACTAGTGAAGATTAGAGGAAAATACGATATTATGCCTACATATTGAAAGTTCCTGAACTACTTTATTTAGTTTCCCAAATTGAATAAGACAGTGTACTATCGAGGAAATAATTATATTCAGTTGAGTTTGAAATTCAATAACTTGTTTAAAAAAAAACGAAAATTATGAAACATACAATTATAGATTATGCATTTCTACTTAATGATTCATATTTTCAAATTAATTAATATAAAAATAATGACATTATTTATAAAAAATTACTCCCATTTTTAGCGCGTTTGAAGAATTGCTCAACTTCATTGATGTTTAATATCCATCTATATGAATAGATTTATTTATATTTTGTTTACAACAATTAAAAAGTAATAGTGTTAGATCTCTAAAAATTAAAAATTGAAATTTCGTATGTTGATTCAGAATACAGTTTTTATATAAAATTTCAATAAATCATTATTTCAAATTGTTCAGTTTAATATTAATATTTTTGTACTGTTTTCGCGAATGAATACATGGTGTGCATTTACAACAAAAAAATCTGATGTGGCCAGCACAATACCTTCCGTCAATTCTACGTATTTTGTACAAACTCCATACAGATTATTTTTGCAAACTATTCTATGGGCGTTTTATTTTTAGGGGAGAAATGCACTGACCTTACCTCGTATTGAACTGAACTACTCCTAAAAAGAACTGTATGTTTCTTAAAACAAGAAGTAGAAAATCAAAACATATATAGCATTATATTTATAACATAATAATCTACTGAATTGGCTTATGGCTATAATCTGTCGTATTATTTATTAAATTATTTCACTTTTTTATATATCCAGTAAAATGTTTTCTGAAAGATATTATGTAACTTTTATTTGACACTGATAATTAGTAATATTTGAATTTTAGCAACATAAGTTTCAAGATATTTTTTTAAAATTCTTTCTCTCTAAATTTATTGTACATGAAGAAAAAAATATAATTAAATCGAATAGAGAATAACATATTCTTTTATTTATAATAACATAAAAGGTCAAAAAATGATATTTAACAGCGTTTATTCAAGAAATACTGTTAAAATCTTCAAATTAGGGTACTTCCGGTTAACCAATCATAACCAAAATCTAATCAACTCTTCATATGGGCGTATTACTTGTATTAAAAATAAGGGGCCTCGCGACCGTATGTGTAGACGTGTCTAGTCACGATTGGTAGCCCGGGTTCGATCCCAGCTAACGCCAAAATTATTTCGAATTTTAAATGGCAAAAAGTGACCCCTGTGGTGCAGTCTCCACGCCTGGCAAATGCCCGCACGGTACGAATAAGTCATTATCATTACCGATATCTGCTTAAAGATTGGCACACACGGTAATATACCATCATGATATATTTATTTATTTGTTTTAATTTTATATTTTATAAAATAAAAGCCGTTGCGAAAGTTTAAAGTGATTAGTTGTGGTTTGAAGGTCTCGGGTTGGAATATGATCGATGTCAAACTAGAAAATTATATCCAATTTTTAATTCAATGGTAAGACTACTAATAAATCGTCATAAGGAATTTGCGAATAAAATCAAATTGCACAAAATCCTTGATGTTTTATTTATTTATTTACTAATTATTAGGTAGGTACATGATGTTTATAGCCAATCATATCAAATTTCCATCACATATAAAATAGAAAATTTCCCCGTGTATTAATATTGCAAAAAAGGTCATATCTTGAAACGTCGTAAATATCATAAAATTATGTATTTCGTTGAAAAGCCTATATCCTTCGTAATATGATCCCCTCCTAGCTACACTTATTAACTGTAAAATCAGCTAACTTACTTTACGATGACACGGTGAAGTAAGTTATGTCGAAACCACAAAGTAACTAATTTCTTATCTTGGTCATCGTTATTTCGGAGGCCGGCGAGTCAGTTGGGCGACTGTATCGCCATACAAGATAGCCACACATTATCCGGTATCTGACTAGCGTATCGCAATGCTTTATGAATACGGTGTGTTCCACCTGCCTGTTTGTCTTGGCTGTACTCTCAAAACCATCGGATGAATTCGGTGTCATTGGGAGAAATGTCAGACTTTATTTATTGAGTTGTTTAGAAGGAAGGATATTGTCTAAAGACCGACTAACATGATTTGAACATTTAGAAATTTATAAAATATTTAGAAACAAATCTAAACATTTGTCTTCATTATCCTTCTTATCCCGTACTTTAGAAGCTAATTACTCTAACTCTAAAAGTTAAATATACAATAAATTTCACGTTTTCACTGAACAAGAAAAAAAATTAAAGCAAATGACTTATCCAAAGGTACAATTACCGGGGTTCGGAGAGACCCCAGCTAACCCGTTGTGTTTAATTTTAACACGATATTAGCTAAGAGTTAAAACTACAATGGGGTCTTGATTAGTCGACAGGATCGTATGTGCTACGTACATTAATTGGATTTAGTTTATTTCAATTCCCAGCAATGTCTGGTGTACCGCAGAGCTCCAACAGTAACCCATTGCTATTTATTATTTTCGTAAATGATCTAATTTAATTATACTCTTGTCTTGTATTACCATATGCGGATGATATCAAACTATTTAATCGTATTTTTACAAGCAAATATTAATATATTTGTTCAGTGTTGTGAAAGAAATAAACTTGTTGTTCGGTTACGTATACGTTGAAGATTCATGTTATTTTAATTATTCAAAATTTGGAGTTCACATTAAAGAAGGACTTCTGTCAAAGATATTGGTATCACTTTCCGTCAAAGTTTTATTTTTCTTGAACATATATTCAATTCTTAGTCTTAATTCGGCAAGCAGAATTCTAGGCTTAATTGTTTAATAATCATTTGGTACTCAAACCACTTTACTTTTGTAATGAGTAAATTAAATTACGCTAGTCTAATTTGGTATCCTTTTTATGCCTATCAGTCAATTGTTCTTGATCGTGTACACTGTACATCGAAAAAAATTAAAAGTTATGTCATTCAAGTTCGATGGTGTGTATCCGGAAAGATGAGTTGATCAAAATAGCTTACTTAAACGTCATTCTATACCATCTTTGTTGGACAGAAGAGGAGCATCCAGTTCTAGGTTTTTGTTGATGCTAAAACACAATAAAATTGATGCACCATATTTACATTTCTGCTTCCCCTTTCATATTCCCAGGTTTGCTTCCAGATTTTCGAGGACATTCTATCTGGCCAAAACCCATACGAACATACTTTAGCGCTCACCAGTACATATCATGTGCCGTAATGATGAACTATTATACGAAGACATTTTTCGCATGTAACATTGACGAATTAATCTATTTTATTATAAATATTATTATGTATTGGCATATATTTACTACTTTATGTAGTTTTGTATTTAATCGTGCTGTTCATGGATGGCTCTATATTTGTATTTATTTACCTACGTAATTCGTATATATTTATTTCTCTTTGGTTCATTTTTGTCCTGTAATTGGGTTTTCTTGTAAACTATTGGGCAATACATTTATTATTATTATTATTATTATTATTATTATTATTATTATTATTATTATTATTATTATTATTATTATTATTATTATTATTATTATTATTATTATTATTATTGTTATTATTATTATTATTATTATTATTATTATTATTATTATTATTATTATTCACTACATATTAGTTTTAATTTAGTTCAAGTCAAATAAAACAAAGAAACAAAATTGTGGAGATCCCCATTCTGAGTACTTATTCAAATTTAAAATTCCTAGTGGAAAGTGGAATTTAAAAGTTTTGGAAATTGGTGCACGAGTGAAACTTCTTGAATTTATAATCATTTCTAAATATCATCAACAAAAGGAAATTTATATTCAACACAATTTAGTTAAAAATTCGACATTTAGTATCACACGTGGACGTTTTAACCTTCAACCTTTGATTTCGTCACCTGCAGGTCAACTTAGACAATCGACTGAAACATAAAAATGTTCAGTTTCACGGCTGCCTATTGTTTTGACAATCTTTGTAAAACACTTACGGCGAACAGGGAAATCCATTAGCCTTCAATTGTTTACGATACTCCACTGTCCTTGCATTTCATTAACCTGATCGCTAACATAATATATCAAAACAATTGACAATCAAACCAGTCTTTTGTTTATTCTACATCAAAGCAAAGTCTTCAAGAAGGAAAATATTAAAAATAAAGAAATTAAAAAAATTAGTTCAATGTAATGATAATCCTAGAGTTTATCGTTTTATTATATCTGTTACAGTTAAAGTATACATTTCAGTAAGTGCATACACTGTCTAGTTGATGTATGCTTCCACGAGCTGTTTTAGTGAAAGTATAAATTATTGCGTTGCCCACGCAACATGCCCACCCAAACTGCCCGCCCAACAATCTAGGCCTATAAATTTTATAAAAAAAAAACAAACAGAAACAATACCTAACGCACAGAACTCGGATTTAGGTAGACAGTGACAAAAGAAGGTGTATACACTAACGAGTCAATGAATACATTAACTAGATAAAGTATGCACTATATAAAATAATGTATACTTTCACTAAAACAGCTAGTGGAAGCATACATCAACTAGACAGTGTATGCACTGACTAAGTTGATACTTTAACTGTAACATGTCCACTATTTCTTACAATTATTTTGAACTAAATAAATAGAATTTCGAACTAAATTATAATTATTGAAAGAATTTTTATGGGGTCTCGTGGCCGTGTGCCTAGTGTCTGGTCGCTAATCTGGGGACCCGGGTTCGATCCCGACCGACGCAAAACATTACATTAAATTTTAATGGCACAAAATTGACCCCTGTGGTACACTCTCCACGCCAGTAATGAGTACCGATGAGGTGACGCCTGGTAAGCGCCCGCATATTGGCACACCCAGCAATGGGTAATATGTCATGACGAAATATTTATTTTTCAAAAACCATAAACACATTTCTTATATCTTTTGTAAGAATTCATAGGTTAATAATTGTAACAATAAATATTCGAAATATTTTAATTTTGTAAAAATAACATTTTCGACTTCCCGGTCATGGAAAAAATAGTGTACACGCACCGTAGAAGAAAATGCTGTTTTTCTTTCTGTGCTTTGCAGCCCTCGGATTTCGCTCTCTGGCTACAAATTACACCTCTGAAAAAATCATGCATTTCTCCTTATTGCTGTATAAAATATAATGAACTAGCGGGAGGTACTGTACTGATGGTATCAGATTTCTACGATGTATATTTTTGCTTGTTTTCCAAATTCAATATCAAGGATTTCTCCACTGTTTTGATCCTCCAGTCAATTTGATTCCTTCTTATCTTCGTAGCCTCCACCCTTAGAGACTAAAACACCGACATTTCCACTTGGCAATGGCGCGACTAAATAGCGAAACGAACACACTCATTTTTAAAAGACCATTAAGATATCAGCGGCTGATAAGCTGCTGCGAGTGTGTGACGGCGACGGCAGTGCAGGGGCAGAGCACTAACTGGCCGGGCCGGGGCGGCTTCACCGGAAACAGACGGGGCCCTACAACTTCAAGATGGCCTATCGCTCGACCCGCGAGATCGTATCACTACAGTCGTTTGTCTCATTTGACAGTCACGCTGTGAATGATTTTTTTTGCAGAGGGTGTTACACTAAAGAAGGACTAAACTTGACGGTAATAATGAGGTGTAATAATATACAAGTTGTCTTTACTTAATTATACTAATAAAATGTTCTATTTTATGTGTTTCTCATAATATTTACAGCTCTGTTAATTTTGTGGTTTAATGCTAAAACAACTAATGTGAAAATTTTGGGAATAAATGATTTAAAATTAACTAGAAACTTTTAATTACAAATATTTGAACATGTCAACTAGTTTTCTAGAAGCAATTTCAAAGAAAACTAATTATGGTTTATTTGGTGCAAATGGTTTGAAATAAGTGTTCCTTAAGTATAACTCAGCATACGGTGCAATACATTTTTAAAATTTATGTTCCACTTAAATATAACAACATTAAGTGGAATTTAAATTTTAAAAATTTATTGCACCGTATGTTAAGTTAGACTTAAGATAACTTCGGTTTCACGAGCAATATCTTCGATTATTAATCATATCACGAGCTTATATTTAATGAGAGAATATAGTGAATTTTTACAACCTAACCTAACTTTTAATATACATATTCATATTGTATTAAAACATGATACGAGTTTTATTTAATATTTCGGAGTTTGAATTATTAATATTATTTATTGTTATACTGAAAATTAACTGTCAATGTCATAAATAAAGGAAACAAATCCCTTAGTTACGACTATAAATACGGTGATAATTTCTTTGTTTTTTATCATCGCTGTGATAGATATGTAACTTGGGAGATTCTGAATGTTGATTGGCGGAAAACATGTCACGTGACTAATGAATTATATTCTCAATTTAACCAACGATTAAAATTTAACTATAAGCGATGCAAAGGGCCATTAGAGCTTTAAGTAAAGTATAACTTTCTCCAGATTTATTGAGCGATACTATGAACATCTGATTAAGCGTGAATAACGAATATTTAACAAGCATTGTTATTTTCTTTGTCTATCGTTAAGGATTATTTTAGACAAAAATGCATACAATTAATTTTTCCATAACTTATTTGAAGTATATTTTTCTAAAATAATCTATAAAAGATTGGCAGAGAAAAACAATGCTAGTCAATGTTCGCTAATCACTCTTAATAAGTTATTTATACTAACGGTTATTGATACAAAAAACTAATCAGCTCTTTCAATAAATGTGAAAATAAGGCTTATAAAATATTAAAAGTTTTATTTATAGTATCAATCACATATACAGACATCATCATAAAAATGTACTACCATACCTTTACAATGATTTAACAGAATTAAACGCGTAAGTGAAAAGGGATCTAAAATGGACGCCGGCCATTAAAGATTATAACTGACGCACGAACGAAAAACAAAAGTGAAAGATGTCCATAACGGCCGGCGTCCGTTATTATAACGACCGCCGGCCGTTAAGGTTTATAACAGGCGCTTGATATTAAGGATAAAGTATTTGTAAAAAAATCAGAGTATCGTGAAGAGCTTTATGGTATTACGAAAAATTTTGAACGCCACACGGCCGATATGCAAATAACGGACTCGGCTGATCAACTATTACCGGTTTCAGGCTATTAAGCTTTTGTTTACATATGCAAAAGTAGACAGGTAACTAAGTAATAACTGTATTTGTACGGTAATACTATTACCATATTGACATGTCAACAACAGTCTACAAAATGAAAATAAAATGAAAATATAATGTTCTTCATTAATACAAACAGTTAACCAAGTGTTGTTCTTCACAAGGTTTACTTTATTATAAATTAATAAGTATTAGGAATTAAGCAAATAACTTGAATATTTGTCATTATGCCAAAATAATTGTTCTGTTTACCATGGCATTCTGAAAGTAGCATTAATAAAATAATTTAAAAAGTAATATTTATTAACTTCATTTTCTAAAACCGATATACTATTGAACAAACCGCGGATGCTATGAATCATAACTAGCCTTAGCTGTCTTAAAATCTTCGTTCTACGAGGTTGGATTTCAAACCGACATCTGTGGCAGTTATGATACTCGTAACAATATTAGGTAGGTTAATGGCTATATAATTTTATTCTAGGGTAAGGATTTTCATCAGAATCTCAATATTCGATTTTTAGCATGATGATGAGCACTGTTATATAACTATAATCTTGTTACTAATGTTGACAAAACTTGTTCTCTCACAATTTTGATAATCTGTTTCTCGGAACGAAATGCGCCTCATAAAATTTCGTTTTATTGTTCATTTACGTCATAGTGTAGTGATAAAAAGCCGTTGTAAAAAATATAATTCATTTTATTTATCTGAGTTAGCATCAAATTATATAAATTGGTAGTACCGCGTATGGCAGCCAACAACCAAGTGAAAAATAATAGAGCACATCAGGATAATTACACGGCAACGGCACGGTTCCAGCTGGTTGATCGACGCACCGTTGGCGCTGCTTTCGTGGACCTACAGGTGTCAATGCGTGGAGCGCAAACATCAAGAGTATCTCCTGCAATTACTCTAACTACTGCCAAAAGATCGTATCATGCCAAATTATAACTTGTAACCATATGTAGAAAATTTAACCGTGGCGGTCTTTTTATTGCTGCATTCGTACTTCCGGAATAAATAATATATTTATTGTTGAGATGATGTATTCTTGCTGATGAGGTGTCACTTTACGAGTATTAAGTGTACCATTTTTATGCGATTTGAAAATTGGGAATAATTTTTAACATATTTACTTCGTTTGAAGGTTAATTTAAACATTTCCATAGTGCGGAAATAGTTATTTACACAACGAGCTAAGAAATAAGGCCATAGTCTCGCGCAGCAATCACACGAATGTATGAAAACCTCTTTCTTGTGAGTTTTATACACTATTTTTCTCACGGTCGCAAAAAAGGCACAATTTAATAAAATTTTAACCACAAATTAGTTGTCACCTGCAGGACACGCGGTGGAGTAGACAAATCGACTGTTATCACACTCGTCCTTTGTAAAAATCGAGCGTTAACAGCTTTACAGTAAAAATTTTGAAAGATGTCCGATCAAGGGCACCTGTATCACGAACGAATTAACAAATAGGCATACATTTATCTCTTTCTTTTGCAAAGGCTGTAAGAGTGTGTGATAAGGATGGATATAACACGCTTGTCTTTCAAAAATTCATATTGTTTCGACTAAGTTAGGACATTCCATTTATAAAAGATGCTCGTTGTTGATAATACTTTCGCTGTAACGTAAGTTTATTTATTAATTCAGATACATTACCTGGATTCATAGCCGTACGTACCTATAATGTTATAATTATTCTGTCAGAGTCACTGACACTGACATTGTGTCAGTATCTTATTTTTAACATATTTGGTTTTACATTTGCTTATAAACTTACTAGTTGACTTATTTTTGAATTTTGAATGCTTTTCTTGTAATATATATTTTTATAATAATAAAATAACAGTAGTATCTTACGTACCCTCATAAAAGCTAAACAAACGACACTACTGAATTTGTCATGATGGGCGGAGCAAAAATCTGAATTCATACAATTCGTAGACAACATTGATCGGACATCTTTCAAAAATTTTACTGTAAATACCTACACATTTTTACCTTCCGTCACCATTATGTAAGGAAGGTATTGTCTTTGGTCAAAAAAATCGATGTTGAGTTTTTAATGAATAAGAATACAATTTTACTATTTTTACGATGATGTCTGTGTGTGTGTTTGTATTTGTATGTGTGAGTGGGTGCGTGCGTGCGTGCGTATGTGTGTTTTCAAAGATGTAGTAGTTTTTATTAATGTATCTGAAAACAGTCGAGAAAAATAAGATAATTGAGAAATATGGAAATTATCTTTATATTGTATGTGAAAATAAACAAAATGTAACATTGTTAAACAGTTAAATTAATATCAACAAAGTATATATTTGTTTGTTACTTATTTATTAGTACATACTTATTATTTACTTGTTTACTTATTTATTACTTATTTTCACATAGTTACCTTAATATTTGAATAAAAATTATTTCTCATATATCACAAAATCTGATGTTTTTCGAATTTTTTCAAATGCATTAAGAAAAAATAATACATCGTTGAAAAGGCAAAAAAATGGCAGTTTGTATTTTAATAAAATAATTATAGGTTCCTGTTTAAAATATATGTTTATAGTGTTATCTTATAAACCTGACTTTATGAAAAATATCTACATCTGCCGTCAAATAGTATATTTAAAATAATAAAACTTTTATATGAGCCATTATTTTTCTATTACTTATAATAAAAAGTTAAAGGGGGTAGACTCACCCTGTATGTGTGAGACAAAAAATTATCCTGCGATAATTCCACACTACAATTCCAAAAATTATAATTCTTTAATTTTCCCCTTTTGTACGTCCGTATGAAGAGTTGATTAGATTTTGGCTATAATTGGTAAACCGGAAGTACCTTTATTAGAAGTTCTTAATAGTTTTTTTTTTAAACGCAGTTAAATATCATTGTTTGACATTTTACATTATCATAATTATTAAAGAATAGTTTCTTCTCTTTACGATTTACGATTACATTTCCTTCTTCATATTCAATATATTTGGAGATAAAAAATGAAAATAAATTTTTCATAAATCTTGCAACCTATGCTGCTGTAAGCTCACCATGGAAACCGCAATGAAAAAGGCAAATTTTATTAATTGACAATTGTCAAATATAATTTGTATAGTTCGTGAAATAATTTTACTTAAAATTATAATCTTTTGCAACACACTTAAAAAAAGTAATCATTTTATTCCTAAGTTTTAAGCTGATACATTTCGTATTTTATATTGAGTCCACTGACATTGTCACTAAAGCATATAATAAAAGACATAGTTATCAATTCCAACATGTAGATAAGAGGGACAATTTAATTTATGATAGTTATTAAAATATTTTCGTTATCGAATAAAATACAGCGCACATTTAGATTCTGTGTGAAACAAGTATATAAACATAATCAATTTAATGTGATTAAAAAGCTATTGAAATTTAAACAAAGTGCTACAAGCATTAAGCTGGCGCGAACACATAATAGTCTTGTTAGCGTAATGAAACAAATATTTCTAGTATTATCTAGCAATAACACAAACACTTCCTGCAATTATTGCTGGCTCAATTAATCGCAACAATTACATTAGCAGTTGTAGTGGCCAAGGTCCTAGAGCTTGTGCATACGCGCGCACGTAATGCGGCAGCAGTAGACTATGTGAGTTCTTGCCCTGCTGCAGTTATTCATGTGCATTGTCGACTGCCTGATATTTATAGCTCGCAGACGATACACTGGATAAATCATTGAGAAATTACAATTTAATTAAATGCTACGGGTTTAATTTCCTTCATTTGAATCCCATTAACACTAGTAGCGACGTATACAAGCTTTATGAACACATTATGGAAGACGATTTCGTTAATGGACTACGTTGTAGTTCATAAATAGACTAACTGTACTTACTAAACTTTATTTAACAGACTGGAAATAATTACTAGAAAAATGCAAATGTTTTTATAAATATACCATCAGGGCTTATTACTTATTGACGATGTATTAAGCTATGAACAGGTTTCATTCATAGTGCACTTATAATTTGTGTTTGACAACTGAAGTATCAAGGGGAAAACTGTAAAAGTTCATATTAACTAGTTTTACAGGTGATTAAAAAGAAATTGAAAAATGGAAAATAACATAAATTATTTATTTTCTGGCTAGAAATGGTCAATAATAATTCTAACCCTGAAGAAGATTATTGTACAGTCGAAACGTCGGCCCGGAAATAAATAATGTATGTAAGACTGCGTGCCCGATTGTTTTCCATTTTTCCAATTCTGTACAGACGGTCATTGTTTCAAGAAATAAAAAGAAAGTACCAAGTCCGTTAAATAATTTGATAGTATTCTTTATAATTCCATTAAAAATAGTACTGATCGTTCATCGTTCTATAAATTTTATTTCCAATAAAATTATATCACGAAGTTAATGTATAAACTACATTTTTTTGATTTTTATCTCCCGCTACCCTTGGTAAGGGAGGTATAGGGATCGTGCTAAAAATTGCATATCGAGATTTTGGTAAATGACCACGTTTGAAGATCCCCTAGAATCCAATTTTAACATTTTCGCGATGATGTCTGTGTGTGTGTGTATGTGTGGATCCTCTTTACGCTCTAACGCAGGAACCTGTATTAAAACATAGAGTTTATGAATGGTATTAACGTTTTCAAAGAAGCTGTGAAGAAGACGTTGAAGAAGGCACGAGAAACAGGCATCCTAGCACATCATCACCGATAAAAATGAGCAAAAATACAAGATTTTGTATATCAATCCATTTTTACCAACATTTGGAGCAAACAATTTCTGGATATTGACCAGGACAACACACGGACTCAATAAATTGGAAAAAAAATTTAACGATGATTTTATAAAAACGTTTTTTACTTCCTTGTACGTAAGTAAAGGAAGTATTGTAATCGCGAAAAATTTCGGTTTTCAGATTTCAGCGGAAATATCCATTTTGATCATCCCTGAATCCATTTTGACTAATTTCGTCGTGACTGTACGTACGTATCTCGCATAACTCAAAAACGGTAAGCCGTAGAAAGTTGAAATTTTGTATTTAGGACTCCTATAACATCTAGTTGTGCACTTTACATGAAGCCTATAATAGATTTTAATGAAAAACTGTTTTAAAATATAATCCAAAACTTTTCAAATTTGGTATACAAGACTTTTATGTCAATCGAAATAACATAATAGATTTTGGTTAAAATAGGCTAACCGGAAGTGGTACATTACTTGAAGTTGTTAACAGTTTTTCTTGAATATAATGATTTTATTTTGATTTTAGAAATAAATGCTTCAAATAAAAGTTTTAGAGAATTAATTTCTGCATCTAGCACATCACGTATTATTAAATTAGCCCTTTGTATAAGCGAGATATGTAAATTTAAAAATTACATACTTTTTTGTTTTTGTAATAAAGCTTGCTATGGATTAGGACAAAAACATAAAAAAAAATGTTCATGTCAAATTACGTTAAATACGTGCAATTTTATGATTCGTACCATAACAAATTTTATATTTTTATTGTGTAATTAGTCATATTCATTGTTGTAATCAAATATTTCTTTGTTGTAATCAAAACTCTCTTTAAAAAGAACCGAGTTAGATTATGGTCGCTATATATCTTACTGTTTTAAGTTACAATTAATATTTTGTAATTTATTTATTAAAAAAATATGTATAGTTTAATAATCGTACAAGGAAGTCGTGTGGTGTCCACATCAGATTTTTTATATGATGGCGGTGTTGTCACTCAAGTATTGTTGCCTTGTGACAGATATATCACATCTTGAATGTCAGGTCTGTCTTTCTGGTTTAAATATTTTTTGGTCGTATCTTATATCTGCATGAAAAAGTGTTGACGGTGTCAGAAATGCAAGACTATGGACAAGAAAGATTACTTATTTATTCAAGTAAACTTTTTTTTTCGACAATCATATGTCATAGCAATTATACCAGTATATCATGTAATATAAAAACCCTAGTTTTTAATTGCCGTCCCTATCTTGGTTGATTCCTTCTCAATTAACCTATCCCAGCTGTCCTAATCATCGTGTATCTTCGCGAAGCATGCAGCAAGGAGACTAATTGCACGCGTGAAGACACATGCGACAAGAGCGTGTGTCGCGCGATCTACATGTGGCCAATTAACACGGCAATGTGACTCCGACTGCCTTGTGCTTTGGAAACTAAAGCTGCAAGCCCTTTCGTTTGCGTGCCGAAAATTACCTGCTGCCTCGATGCGCCATGCTTATTTGTTCTCAAAATCTGCGGAAAGATAAAGGATAACAGAGGATTCTACGCATTTTTTCATGCGATGATGATAAGCTGTCATATTAGGGAGGATAGTTTTACAGCCGCAGATTTTTCCATTTAAATTAAATAAATATACTTAGACCTGTTAATTTCATCTGTCGTTAAACTGTCTGTTAATTTAATTGTCAGTTAAAATGGGCGCATTTAGCTGATTTCTGTGGTCACTAAACACCTGACCGAACGATCACCTAGGATTGATTTTGCAATAAATAAATAAATAATTATTCTGCATATATCAATAAAAAAAACCTCCCGTTAATCCTGTGTATTATGTACAAATTTCATTAGATATAGGGGCCCGTATCAGAATGACAGCTATTAATTATGTCCATAAATGACAAATGTCATAATTTTTCATTCAAAATTTCATTTTTTTTTTTTGGTATTGTATGATTCCTTTTCTCGGCAACTGAATTCCACACTCATGATAACAAATAAACCGCATGCAGCATGAAATAAGAAAATCATGAAATTTTGAATGAAATTTTTTGACTTTTGTCAGTTATGGACATAATTAAATGCTGTCATTTTGACACAGGCCCCCATATCTGTTTGCCAAGATCAGGTGTATTTGTGTCGAACCTAGATTTGAGACAAGCTGAGTAAAACACAAAAAGGGCGTCCTACTCCCAAAGACATACTATTTTTTGTTTCAAAGAAAATTTTGTGATTTTTTTCTATGTTTTGTTGGAATTGTTTTAGTTGTAGAGTTCGAATTTCTGTTAAAGATGGCTGTGCACACTAGAAAAGACAAGCGATGCAATTGTAAAATAACAATTTTCATTCTGGTCTGTGTTTCTGTGGCAACTGTATTGGTTCACAAAAATCAAAAATTGTAACAGTAATTCAGAATTTATAAGGCATATGCTTTAGAATGCAAGTAAAATTCACTGAAACTGGTGGAATTCATTCATGATCTCGGTTCCATAGAGGAATATTTTGAAGCTAATAATCTTAATTTTTTATAAAATCTTCTTACTTTTTACCAATTGAAGAACGTGTCATTTATTTTGAAAATCTTATTATAATCTTTACTGGGAATTCTTTCTTCTTGTTGAATATTACGAGCAGTCTTACGATTTCGATCATCTCGACATTGTCTTAAGCCTTCTTGAATCCAGTTTCCAATCAGGCCAGATCGTAGTTGATGCGTTTAGCTGGACAGTGGACCCTCCCACTGGACTGGACTGCAGTCGGCTACTCGGCTACTGCTGGTCAGACGGCCAGACTGAGCAGCGGCCGGTAGCTACCGTTCGGACAGGTCTTAATTGTAATTACACGTTACACGAATTCCAAACTCGCCCACCGACTCTTATTTATTGTTCGGTGCTAACATCGCCACCGACCACCAACACAAGATCACGAGAACCAACTAATAGCCAGATAATAATTTGAGAAAAGTTTTATAATGGGAACATGATTGGGAATTAATAAATCAATTATATTGTCAAAGTGAAATTAGTTTTGCTTAAAATATTGGGTTGATACATAAGTTCGTAGCAAGAGGGCATTGGAAAATAATTTGTTAAACATTATGTCGACATTGTTTTAATGCTTTACTATAGTTAAATTTGCAAATTTGTGCAAAAATTGTATAAATAGAGAAAATGATCATTTCCGACATATATTTTTGTTTGAGTTCAAGAGAGGAGATCCTCTCATCCCTCCCATTCTTTTTATCTTGCTGCAACATATTTACATCTCTTTCGTTTTCTATCAAACAACCATTGGATTGACGACTGGTTTACTTCCAAACCATCGGTTTAATTTGTATCATAAATTAATTGAATAAAATGAAATTAAAGCGGGTACGGGTCGTACGTAAAGAAAATATTTTTTTCTTCAAACGTCATAAAAGTAGCATCTTTTGTGACTTGATTCACATGGTAGATGTTTAATTTCTATGCCGCCGGCGTAGAAATAAAATAAATAAATATCCATAGGAACTATACAGAATCAACGAATAAGAAATAACTTTAATAAAAGAAACCTGTAATATCGCCCTAAATGTCACTATAACATGCTAGGTAACCTAAGAATAAAGTTACTAAATACCATCATAGCTGTCAAATTTAAATAAATAACCTATGAATTGAAATATAAACAGAGTTTACTTTTGAGGAAATAACATATTAAAGAATAGCAGACTTACAGATTTACAGGAACGGTAATGAACGTAAGAATACTTAGAATTAAAGTGATAAGAAAAGTTTATATTGTTTTGCAGTGATTCCTGGACATATCTTTCCGCCACACTGTTAGATTTCCATTAAATTGAATAACTTCAGGGGGCGTACATTATAAAACTTCAAATTCCGACATAATTGTACACAAGGAGGATATAAAATTGCACAGTTTTTATTTAAACGTCAAAATGTAAAAAAATTTACTTCAATGTTTATAACAAAAAGTGAACAAATAAGTATCCATAGCTACAGGGCAATTGAAATCGCAAACGTAATTTACGTAAAATGTAACGTCAGTAGTAGATATTTTTCTTCAAATATCTACGTTTGAAGAAAAAATATAATGTGTCATTCGGAGTAAAAGTGTGCCTCGCGTGCAACTTCCGCGCTCGCCACACAAAGTATCACTTTTTCTCTTAATAACACAATATACTATTAATTTTATTTTATATCCTAAACACACAAATTGCACTGCACATATTTTCCGTTAGGCCTAAAATGTTCGAGTACTTTTAACAAATACATACAGTGGAGTCCGGATATAGTGAACTTAAAAATGCATTAAGACTGGTTCACTATATCCGAGGTTCACTAAAAAGGAAAATAAAATTTCTCGTGTTAATTGTACGTTTAACATATATATGTATTTATTTATTTTATACGGTTACATCATGTGTATGTAGTATTTATAAATTATTTAAAAAAAAACATATTTATATGTATTATAAACTACTTAAGATAGTCGGAAATTTTAGTTTGTACATGAATGCTAGAAAAACGAATGTTATTTATATAGTTTTCAAGGGCACAAAACCATCCCAAACTTGAGCTGGAACTTCGCGTGATTGTAAAAAAATGTGAGTATCGGTAATTTTATGGGGATGGACGCATGGGGATTATGGGGGAAATTTCAGGGAAGCGTACTGCGCAAGCGACGCCTATGAGATTCGACATACTCTCTAGTCTATCGTTCTGGTTTTACTACCTCTCGTACGTCGATTCTTTCGATCTCTTGTGTTTCCATCTGTTGTGTGTTTGTTGTCATTATAAAAGTTTGCTATAAACGGAAATTTTATACCTTAAGTTAATAAAATTCGGTTCACTTTATCCGGAAGTTCATTATAAGCGGGTTCATTATAAGCGGATAAAATTTGTATTAGTCTTATGGGAAAAAATTAGGATACCTAAAGTAGCGTTCACTTTAGCCGGAAGTTCACTAAAAGCGGGTTCATTATATCCGGACTCCACTGTATCATCATTTTGTGTGCAAGGTTGTTATGTGAAAGTATATTTTTTATAAAAATGACAATCCAAAGAATTGCATTAATTTTAAATTTAAATTTTCACAACTATGTCACTTGCTTTATATAAATTTTAGTTGAGTAATGTGAGCTTTATATGTTGCTCCGATACAAAACGAAGCATATTGGTATGTCGTCGTTTTATGACTAGTGGGAATTATTTCACTCTACTGTTGTAAGGGGGTACTATGTTTTATGTGTTATACGATGTTTCTTCTGTACCTTGAGTATTTTTTGGAGAAAAATTAAAAAGATTTTGGAGGCGCCGGGCATCGATCCCGGTACCTCTCGCATGCTAAGCGAGCGCTCTACCATCTGAGCTACGCCCCCTGTTATATGTAAACATAAAATCCAAAGACTGGTAGTCCACTTTCTCTTTATCATTTTGTTTTACCGAACCTAAAGAATTGAAATTAACAAAGTTACGCATTTTCGTGAAATCAGGAGACTATCAACGTCAAAAAAGACAATTTGAAGTGTTCAGTAACAATACGACACAAAATCATCGAGGTAATCTATTCAAACTTTGGGCGATTTGAGTATTTAATCCATTATAAAATGTGTTGCTATCAAATCCAGTTGCTGTACCTATATTGTGCAATGTTTATATAAATAAATACTTTTTTTCTTTTTTGTAGCACTTATGCTGCAGTGTTTATTGAATTCGATCCAATTAAAATATCTGCTCACAATGAAGTGTTTATGTATGCGTGCGATTATGAAAGTTTAAATTCTTAAACAGCTGATATATAGAGGTTAGATTAAGTCTACATTACAAGGCTATAAATCAATCGTCTTACATGCCCATTCTTCTACGAAGAAATGTAAACCTACAACAATTACTTTATAGAAAAAAATGTAACAAATAGTTACTAGTCAATAAAGTGGAGTACATATTATATACGCGTCAACAATCAGTAACTAAACAAGTACATAAATAAAATACTATGTGACGTTAATTGATTTCATATTACAATAATTATCGTTTCAGAGCTGCAAATAATAGAGCAGCATACACCCGACCGTAAAAATACAGGAACTGAAGCGAGACGGTACAGATAACTGTATTTGCTTTTGTTTTGTACGTTTTAATCTCTACACTCTTCTACAGGTTACTAATTTTTTTTTTTTTTAGTAAACCATGTGTCAAAAATATCAAGTAAGTATCACAGACATAGGAATGCAAATTGTTGAGAGTATCAGCCGACACAAAACGGATGCGGACCGTTGTCGGAGAAGATCAAGAGGACTGGAAGAAATTTTTGATGAACCAAACATTACAACACGAATAAGTGAAGACTACTAGAAACGGATTGAAGAACTCAAAAAAAAAAAATGAAAGCGTTCGGGTTGGAAAAGTGCGACCAACCCATGACTTCTAGGAGTTGTCGATCAAAAATATTAATTTTTTTAATTTTCGAAATTTATAGTCGTAACACGTAAGTAAAAATCTGATGTGGCCAACACAATACCGCCCGATTAATTTGCTTTTTATTCATGTAAATACTTAAAATTAAATTGAATTTAAATACCGGGTTCGATCCCGAACGACGTCAAATATTTCGAATTTTAAATAGCACAAGAATGACCCCTGTGGTGCACTTTTCACGCCAGTAATAAGTGCTCGTGAGGCGACACCTGGAAAAGGCCGCACGGTAAAAATATATCATCATCGTTACCGAAATCTGTGTACAAAGCAGATTGGCAGACCCAGCAATAGGTAATATGACGTGATGATATATTTATTTCATTTTTTTATATACTTACCTATTTTTATTAATGGCGTGGAGAGTGTACCACAGGGGTCAATTTTGTGCCATTTAAAATTCTAAAATATTTGGCGTCGGTAAGAATCGAACCTCAAATCCCCAGATTCGCGTGAAGTGACGCCTGGTAAACGCCCGGACGGTACAAATAAGTCTTCATCATTACCGACATCTGTGTACAAAGCAGATTGGCTCACCCAGCAATGGATAATATGCCGTGATGATATATATTTTTAGTATCTTACCTAAATTCCGACATATTAACTTATGCTGGAAACTGAATTAAGTTCCTTTCCATATAATTATTGTTCCATTTACTATTTTCTTTTTAAAACGTTACTATTATTATTTGAAATGATTAGTTTGTTGACAGTGACATATCTGTCAGTTACATACATTTGAGATCTGAACTGTGTAACCTTGGAGGTGTGTTTAAAGCGTAGGCTCCGGAATTAAAATTATAAATGATTTTAGAAATTTATCCATAAAATATATATACAAAAAGTATTAACGCACACCTATAGAAAATTTAAAAAACTTTAATCTTTACAATAACAAATCTCGAAAAAATAACATTTAAAGGTATTTTTCGAAGAAAACTATTTTGAGCTTCCAGTAAAGTGCCATTTTCGTTATTTGATTTACTCCAAAATCTAATGGAATCTTTCCATATAAGTAAGGTAGAAATACAAGGTTTCAAAATTTTCTAAACGACAGTACTTGAGTTAGAGCGTAAAGAGCATCCACACATACACACACACACATACACACAGTCATCATCGTGAAAATGTTAAAATTGGATTGTAGGGACCTTAAAACGTGGCCTTTTACCAAAATCCCGATATGCGATTTTTAGCACAATCCCTATACCTCCCTTACCATGGATAGCGGAGGTAAAAATCTAATGATTGCTCCTCTACATGCAGTGAAACAGATAAGTACGTCACTACGATTACATCACCTTCTACAAGAATGTTTCTTCCTTGGCGGGAATTTGAAATACTTCAGGAATTTGCCATTAATTTTTGAATTATCCTGGTAGTAATGTTTTTGATGTCCCTAATAGTTCTTCCCGTTTATCAATTCTCTCGAATAGAATATTTTTGTCGTTTGTTATCTTGCGTGTATTTTTATCTCCCCATGTTTTACGCACCTCTAATATGCAAATCCTCATCAAGTTGCAATGGAATGCTTGGAATACATTAGCGAGTCCACGGTCAGCTGTGCAGTGCTGCAAACACTTGGCGTGGGAGATCTAGAGGCCTGTGTTTTATATCCTACAAATCTCTAGATGCGATACACGCGCGCACATTTACTATTTTGTCCACTTTATGTACACTGTCCAATCATTGACAGCTTCCATCGTAAATAATTACATTAGAGACTATTGCGTGTGTATCTCACCTTGCGCTAAACAAATCACTACTTCCTGTGATGTTAGCTTGATGCAGGTGATTTTGCGTTTATTTTATTGATACCAGTAAATTAATGATCACCAACATTGTTTCAAAGACTTTTTGTTAATTCCATAGAACAATTTTTGTACAAAAAGATCCTCAATTTGAGGTTTCTATTTTTTCCTCTCGCTAAGAGAGGTATTGGATTCATGCTGAAAATCACATATCCAGATTTCAATGAATAAGTACGTTTTAAGGTCCCTACAATCCGATTTTAACATTTTTACGATGATGTCTGTGTGTGTGTGGATGTATTTGTGTATGTATGTGGGATGTTGGAAGGGCGCTTACTCAAAAACTATTAGACTTAATATTTGTTTAACTACGTATTTCCTAATCGGACATTCGCGGGAAGATCTGAAAAGGTTTTGGTAACAATTGGCCAGCCGAAAGTAGCAGATTCTTGAAAAAATAATCTTCTAAATACTATTTTTTCAAAAAATTTCTTGGAAATATTAAAGAAAATTAAATTCTCAATCTGACACATTTAATTTTTTTAATATATCTCGTATAGGTTTGGAGATATAGTATATAATAATACAGAATAATCTGTTGTACAAAAATAATCTCGTTGCCTAAAAAACAGTTGAGATATTTAAATGTTTATAATTGACAAATAAATGCAAAATGGCAGTGTCAAAAATCAGATTTTTCTGGGAGGTACGAGTACATTTAATATATAGTATTGTATTATTAATTAAATATATATTTAAATTATAGGTGTTAATATTACATATATCCTTAAGAAATACCGCTAATACTGTCAATGAATTTGAAGAATTTTGAACATATTAGAAGATACAAAATCAATTATTATGTGTACAAGAAATTTAAGTTCGTTACTTATAGGGCGCGAGCAGTCATGTGACTGTGTTGGCTTTGGCACGCAGATATGAGGATCCGTGTCAGAATGACGGCTAGTAGTTATTTACATAGATGTTATAGTTGTCATAATTTTTCTTTCAAAATTTAAAAATATTCTGTTGTTTATTTGTCATCAATAGTATGGAATATACTTGCCGAGGAAAATAATCCACATGGATTTGAAAAATCATGATGTTTTAAATGAAAAATTATGATACCGGCCACAACAGATTTTTTTCTTTTTTTTTTAACGCAGATCCCTTATAAACGTTTTTAATTGAAACTGAAAGACAATATTAGTCAATGATAATGACTGGAATCATGGTTATGTTTTAGTCATACGGATTCATGATGTTATTCTCTATAATGTATAGTATTAGAGAGAGCATAAAATGGGGGGAAAGTCTTTGACAAGTTTTAAAAAAAATTATGTTGCCACCACATTACCTTGCGTCGGTTCTATGTATTTTATATTTCCATACAGAAAGTTTCCGGTAAAATAGTCGGACTGAGTTTATAATAGGGTACGAGTCCAGCTTCAAAATGCATTTTTTTTGTAAGGACAATATTATTTTATATAATTATATTATATTTGAGAATAAGAATTATTTGAAATATGAATATAGTAGTTGTTTTCATGGTTATAGCATAGCTGGCTGATTTAGGAAATTTATATTTTTTAAAAAACTTTTTAACTCTATATCCATTGAATATGAAGTAGGTATAATATGAAATCAAATCATATAAATAAGAAAATATTCTTTAATATTTATAATAATAGAAATGAGGATACTTCCAGTTGACCAAAATGTAATCATCGCTTCGTTTGGATGTAAACTCATGGAATACGAAATTATAATTTTTGAAATTATGGTGTACATACATACAGATATCATCGTAAAAATAGTATAATCGTATTCTAGAGATCCTAAAATGTGCTCATTCATTAGAAACTTACCATCGAACTTTTTGACCAAACACAATATCTTCCTTACCTAAAAGCTAAAAAAGAGTCCAAACGTTTTTAAAGCTAAAATATCAAATGATTTTCACCGAGGATAAAAGCATTTCAGTGACTGTATTATTTTTGACGTATTGTTTAACAGTCTAGCTAGCAGTTTTGTGATACCATCGATGTATGCTGATTCTTCATTTTACTTTTTTAGTCTTTTATTGGTTGCTACAGCAGAATTTTCAGTTATAATTCTATAATTCTTCAAACAAATTTTATATCATGTACAAAAATAAGTAATATTTACTCTATTGGCAAGAATCAGTTTATTCGAGATATTGTATAATTGTTATTCTAACATAACCTACGTAAGCTACAATTTCGAAAGTGTCGCTAAGCTTGCAAGAGGTAGTTTTTAATTTAAAAAGTATATACGTATAATAAAATATTCCAAAAGTTTAAATTATATTTGGGAAAAAGGGGTTGTTTCTTGACTGGATGGTGATGAAATGAGTTTCTGGATTTCAGGCCACTTTATTTATTCAATATTTTTCGACCTCCCATGGATCTTCTTCAGGAGATGAAAGTTATATACTAAACCAACTTTCATCTCCTGAAGAAGACCCATGGGGGGGGGGGGGGGGGGGTCGGAATGTAGAGATCGAATAAATAAAGTGGCTGAAATCCAGAAACTCGTCTCATTTAAATTATATTTATTTGAAATCGTCACTAAAGTGCACAAAAATCGTCATTAAATTTCAGAAATCGGTACTAAAGAAATCCGTTATACGACGATTTCATGCTAATTCTGTGTTGTCAACCTTATGATAATTATTATTGTACATATAAGATAATTTAGATGTGTAGTAAATAATGTGTACGTATAATGATAAAACATATGTGCAAGAAGAATGAATTCAATTATTCCGATGAAGAAGTTTGAGATAACATAGATAATTTTGAGTGCGCATTAATTCCAATGTCCGGGGGTTCGCAACACTGAATATAAATTTGTTTGTTTGACTGACAGCAACTGACAGATATCAAAATAACCAATAAAATAAATACGAGTATTCCTTTCATTTTCACAAATTTCTCGGTATCAAATAAATTTTAATATGCACCTCGGAATTGAAGTTTCTTTTTATCACTTATATGGTTCATTTTCCTCGATCCTATGGCCTCGGCAACTAAGTTCCATATTCGTGATAAAAAGTAGAATCAATACCCTGATACATAAATAACTCTTATTGATATAACCATGTATTCATGTGAGTAACATCTTCTAGGGCCTTTAGTGCTATAGACAATTCTTCAAAACATCAAGTTTCACAGAAACGTATTCTTGATATTATGAACACCGAAATTTCCATGTTCATTTTAAACCATTCATTCCCAAAATTGGAAAATGTTTTTATTAGTTATTTTTGCACTATGTCAAAGAAATTTGCTACATTAGGCAATACCATATGTAACTCGAATGAAGAATATTATTTTGCAGACAAGTACAGTTCGTTTCGTATCATATATGGACGATTCTCATTACACGTTACTCGTATTACATTAATTTGATATAAATAAAAAGTAAATTGAGAATTCCCGTTTTACATTAAAAGGTTTGTATATTATACTTATAAAAAATAAAATTGTTATTGCCTCTGAAATACAGGAAATAAATAAATTTAATTTTCCGCTAATCATTTTATGAATTCCAGTCAATTTAATCTTCTTTTTCAAAACTATATAAGTTTACATACAACAGTTATATACTGTTATTTCACTGTGAGAACTGAAATCTATTCATTTCAATGATAAATTTTCAAGAGATTTAATGTGAATATTTTCAGGGTTTATATATTTACTGTTTTCTAATAAACAGAGAAATGAATTAAAATAGTAATACAAAAATATGCATATGTAAATATGAGTTTTTACCTTCCGTCACCTTTAGGTAAGGAAGGTATTGTCTTTGGTCAAAAAATTCAATGATGAGTTTTTACTGAATAAGCACATTTTAGGGTCCATATAATACGATTTTACCATTTTTACGATGATGTCTGTATGTATGTGTGTCTGTGTGTCTGTGTGTGTGTAACAAAACTTCCGGATTCCATAACTTCAATACCACGATTCCAAAAATTATAATTTTTTCGTATTCCTCAAGTTTACATCCAGAAGAACAACTGATTAGATTTTGGTTATAATTGGTCAACCGGAAGTAGTCTCATTTGAAGATTTAACAGTTAAATTTGATTTAGTGACATTTAACGTTATTATAACTTAAAGAATATATTATTCTCTATCCGATTTGATTACAATTTATACTTCATATTCAATAGATACAGAGTTAAAGAATTTTAAAGAAATTAAATTTTATAATTCAGCCAGCTATGCCAAATTTGGGAACTAGTAATATATTCATATAATTCAAACTGACAGATGTCAGTATCAATAAAAAGTAAATTAATGTGGCAGATATGAGGATGTTGAAGTAGATATTGGGGAATACACGGAAAGATACGGTAAGAAAATAACTCTAGTGTTACAAGTTTTTAGAAAGATACAAGAAAGACGATTACATTGGTTTGAACATGTCATGAGGAGAAATGAAGAATTATATTGGAACAAGAATGAATAGTTTAGTAATAAGACGTTAAAGAAACAGAGGAAGACCAAAGATAAGATGGAAGGACTGTATTGCGGAAGATTTGAGAGAAAAGGAACTGAATGAGAACGTCATGCAAAAATAGCGACCCCTAACGAATGGGAAAAGCTAAAGAAGAAGAAGATGCCAGTGTCAAGTGCAATTTGAATAGTTTGTTTATGAAATAATTTTACTGGAAATTTAGAATCTTTTGTAAGAAAAATTATGGAATTTATACATTATACACGAGAATGACGGAAGGTATTGTGCTGGCCACAACAGATTTTTTAGATATATGAAATACAAATTTATCTTATGAAAATATGAAATACAAATGTCTACTCATGCAGTATTAGCGATCTGCGCATATTATATATAACACTATAGGTTGAAAACTACACTCCTGTTATTAAAAATTAGCTGTTTGATATTCGAATAGATTACTAGACTAAATTTATTCCAAATATTGCGTAGTGCCTCAAAATTCATTTTTTTGTCCAAATCGTTTCAGACATCACCAATTATACACATGCAAATATGTTTACAATGGAATGCATATTTTTCAAAAAAATAACGTTATTGGACTTGCTATTATAAAGTCATTGTCTAATCATAATCGTGATTTCGTGTCACTCAAGTTTCATATACTAGTGTTTTACTAATAATAACAAATATTATCTTAAAAGATGACTTATACCCACATGGAGTGTTCTGTTATTATAAATATATTTTTTAAGAACTTTGAAGCAGGATACTGGCTAATCGGTTTATTTTCGGATTTTAAGTAAGTTTAATAATGTCTTATTTTTGAGCCAAGGATCTGTGCTTAACTTAAGTCCACGTACTTTAGAGACAAACTGTGCAAGTCCTATCTCGCGGAACACTCCATTCTTAAACTAGTACTAGGTATATGTACTATAATTTTGATTATACCCGTGGTACATACAACATTTTATGTTATTTTAGTTCTCGAAATTGAAGATTCAATAGGTATATTTGCATGTTCGCTATTGTTGTGCTGACGTTGTGAATTTAAGCATGCTATGGTTTCTAAGTATTTTTTGCCGTTGCTATGTTGTTTATTATAAATAGAAATCCAAAAGACTTATATAAGAAAAAATACGAAAGTTTTGCGAGTGGCTGTGGTAATATTAAAAATGTAATGTCTCCAATTTGGTATTTATCCTTAAACCGCAACTTTTAATTTTGAAATACTTGAATAGCTGTTGCCTAGCAACTTTATAGGCCCACGTGCAATAAAACCAAATTGCGTCCGCTTTTGAGGGCGAATAAATAAGTTTATGATTCCAAAATAAAATAAAAATTATTTTAACTGTCAAAGATTAGAAAAATTAATATAATTATAGGGACATATTAATATGTACTTAACATGAAATGTAGGATAGGTACAAGCTAAAGCGTCATCGCCGCTTTTGACAGGCTTTTAACATGTAGGTATATCTTTATAATTATAAATTATAAATATAACAACAATAACTTAACACACAAAACTCGTTTTTAATACCCAAACTTAATTTCGTTTATTAAACATGTATACTTTTGTGTTTTTTGGGCACACGTTAACTACCTATGTAAATCATAAGCAGTGATATGGTTTTAGCGTGTACCTACCTACATTTCATATTAGGCGTTTTCGTAAATTCAGTCGGATCTATCTGACGGATCTGTTCGATGACGTCTCAGAGATATATCAGATCCATCAGATTATGAAGCTTTTAAGAACGCTTCAGATTTGTATATGATTTTGACGTTTAAATCTGAGGTTGTAGGAGAAGTTTGACTTGTTAAAATAGATAAGAAAATAGAGCTTGTTGGTATAGTTGTACATAATTTTATATTCGATGACTCAAGTAAGACTGAAAAACCACTTGAATCATTTGTTTAGATTATTTCGATCAGAAATACATTTTATGAAACACAAATGTTCATAATTTTAAATTTGCGCACGCAATCTGTACTAATCCTGAACATGAATCAGGGTTCAAAATTTTTGATCGGACCGTTCAGTCTGACTGATCGGACTGAGTTTATGAACACGTCATATTGATCCGATTGACTTTATGAACTTTTCAGATTACATCGGATCAATCCGATCGACTTAACGAAAACGCCGATTACGTACGTAATAACATGTTCCTTCCTATTGAATCTGAGACAGTTTGAATTGTTCGAATGTATAAATGTTCAACAGAAAATGAGCGATATAAAGGATGCATGTACTTTTGAAATAGTATAGTTGGTAACCTTAACGTGACATAAGCATGAAATATCGACGAGACAAAATAATTTACTGCAACCTAATTAAAGAGAAATTAATCTAGAACCTTAAAATAGCTGCTGTCCGAGTCAACTCGCGAATAACTTAGCAAAACGGGAGCCAGTAAATTTATTTAACAAGCCAACTGCATTGGCACTGCTCTTATAAAGTATAATTAACTCTTCGGCCGAGGCGCTTGTTGTCCTTTTTCCTTGCTCGGCGCACCGTAAATCTCTCTCACTCACTCTCGCTCGCCTACATCTAATTATTATTTATTGGCGCGCTGTTTTATCGTTATTTATCGGAATCCCGTGTATAGGAAACAAGCTGGCTAGTTCTTTAGCGAACGAACGTGGAACGTGTGAAATTCAATGTGAAATATAGAGCAGAACGAATGGTTCCTTCAAGGACAATGTCTCACACTCGGTGACTTGTTTGTGAGAATGTGCCAGGATAAATGGTGATGTCAGGACTAAAAGTGTTAAATAATTACGTTGTTATGAATGACTGGCCGTTTTTTAAGACAAATATATTGTTATTGTGCCTAATGCGCAATTTATTACTGCAAGTACTGTTATTTTCCTTATTTGTTCTACATGTACATTTATGTATATAAGTGATATTGTAATGAGAATGTTCCATTCGATTGCAAGATTGAAACAATATTATCTTTATTTAAATCTCACTCTCATATCTGTAATTCCAACTATATGTGTTTTATTTTCTTCGACTTCATTAAGGAAAGCAGTTGTTGTTTTAACATTATTTTAATGTAATACATACTATAATTACCAATCTTTCACTGATATTTCTTCCGCTTTTTGTTAACCCAATAAGTTATACAGGCTGTTCAAAAATAGTGGTCACTGATTTAAAGGTGGATAATACATCTCAAAACAATAAAAAAAGTTCATATAAACATATATCCGGAAATGTCTAGTTTCAGAACTATAGCGATTTTAATATTTTATTTCTGACATATACAACTCATACTTTTAATATTACAATAAAATCATACAGGCCGTTTATAATGGAAAACAATTGAAGATAGTCTTTTGTTTTTCCTTATTTGTCATAATTATTGTTATTTTGAACATTTTTTATAATTTATAATTAACTGTTGTTAGAATCAACGCAATAAATTGAATCTAAAAGTATAAAAATTAGATTTTTGAAAATTTTATCCAAAATTGTATATGAGTTTTGGAAGGATATGTTAAACTATTTTTGTGGAGTTTATTTTCAAAGTGTAACTTATCAATCTGGATAATTGATTTCGATATTCATATTTGATGTAATAACTATTGTACAATTTTTGAGAGTCCTTTTCATTTAAATGTAGTTAAATTTTGACCACCAGTTAGCGTGTGCCGCTTACTTAAACTTGTCAGTTGCTATCTACGCAAAATCAGTTGAGCGAAACATTAATAATATGAGTTTAATATTCGCTATCAATTCTATCATTCTTTTGACTAAAGTGAGAAGAAAAAATCTCGCAAGATCTCCTTGGTATAAGCTGTATGGAATGTAAATATACATGTAAGAAAAAAATACAGAATTATTTATATCTTAATGACAAACTATTGATATTATTCAAGTTGTATCGCTCGATGAAAATGTCAATTGGCGTATATCCAATTAAAAATTAATAAAAATTCCTCTGCAAAAAGTGTTTGCTAGAATGACAGAAATAATCTTTGCATTCTGAATGTCAATTGCACCTACGCGCATTAGAACTAAGTGGGTAATGCGAATTGTCATTATTTGAAACCGTTCTCTACATTATATCGATAGGATTATAGCATGATCGCATGTAATTGACAGTAAGTCTTTTTAATAAGTCATATGGTCGATTGCACATGTTATAATTGCTCCGACGTCTGTAGGAGGCTGTGGAAAAACAAGTGACGCTAACTATAACAACCTCTCACTCACACTTGTGTGACTACTAACTAGTTGTGTTTTGTTCTTGTTGAATCTATACACTAATTAATTTTTCAATTATTAATTAAAGGGAAATTTAAATTGGCGAGGAAGTGTTAGATTTAGGTTCGGATTAGATATGTATCTAAAGCTAGATACTAACTAGATAAATTAATTTTGAGTCAATAATTGCATGTAAATAAGCGAGAAATATTTAATTAATTAAATATTGACACAATATTTTTAATTTTAATATGTGATTAATGCAATTTAAATATCGAATATATCAAGGCTGGATTTCATTCATATGCAGCTGCAATCAATAATAATGTAGTTACTATACATTAATATAGTTGAATAAAAAAATTAAATTTCCCGCGTTTATAAAAATGTGAGAGATTAAGAAGTAGGGTTACAGATAGATAGAATACAATATGAAGTCTTCGATATCATCGTACAGCTGTTAGTGAAGTACTAAGTTATGTGAACAAATAAAACCAGAGAAATAAGTATAATTTGTTTAAAATATCAGTAAATAAATCCAACTGCCCATCTCTGTAAATAAATTATTACATATTATACATTTAGTTTGCCTTAATCTAATTAATTTTCAATGTATTTTTCTTAGTATACATTACGAAGTATAGAGGATATATCAGGGGTGCGTTCCAAAACTTTACCTTACAGTACAGAGTAGAGTATTAGAATTATAAACATTACTCCAGGGTTCTGTATAGAAGAAAAAAGAAAATTAATTTACATATATTTTGCAGTGTACGAAGAGTATACTCATGTAATAAACTCTAAAAATTACGAAATACATTAGAGTATGCTCTACTCTAAAATATAGTTTTGGAACGCACCCTAGGAGGCTTTATAACGACCATTTATATGGTAAATCGTCTTGTAGTAATAAAATAGCGAAATAAAGTAAACTTTTGAGAATTGTGTAGAAAAATTCGACAACTATTGTTATAAAGTACAATTATTTATGAGTAAGTCAGTTGAGATGCTGTTAGTACGTCGTCTAAACAATCACTCAACTAATGATAACAAAAAATTCAAAAATCATTTCAAACAATATTTAATAAATAAAGGTTTCTATACCATCGACGAATTTCTTAATAACATAGGATAAAAATGACTCTGTTAAATTTCTGTTGTATTCTTTGTAATTTTTTATTGTAACTTTGACTATTCCGATACTATTGTATTTGTAGTCCCCGGAAAATAAATTATTATTATTATTATTATTATTATTAATGAACTATAATATGAGTACCTGAAAAGAAGATTCTAGAGAATTCCAGGAATGAGGTGTTGCAAAAAAATCTAACATCTTTTTTTCCCTAAAATTCGAGTAAGTACCTTCTATAATATTTGTAAATATGATTTTTTGTTAAAATTTCTGTATATATTAATCACAGTATCAATATAAAAGTATACTGTTTGAACTGGCGCCAAATTACACTGCCTGTGACGTCCAAAAAATACTAGCCAATGACAAAACTGAAAAGATAAAAATATTTAATATTTCTTATTTAATTATAAAAATATTTATGTTTAAAGCAAAATTATCTTCACAAAATGAAACTTTGATTTTATAAATGGTTTTTACCACTACTAAAACTACTTTTTATTGTTATCAATGGATATAGAGTTAAAAAATTGTAGAGGAATTAAATTTGAAAAAGCAGCCAACTATGCTATAACCATGGAAACTGCTACTATTTTAAGAAAATTCTAATTGACAGATGTCAATGTTAATGACAAGAAAATGAATGTGGCAGAGAGATGAAATTGATGTTGAAATTGATGCTGGAAGACTCGGAAAGATAGGATAAGTAATGAGAAGATAAGGGTATGACTACAAAAGAGACGATTACATTGGTTTTGACATGTCATAAGCAGAGATGAATATTATAGAAGGTAGAAGAAACAGGGGAAGACCAAAGAGAAGGTGGAAGGACTCGAGAGAAAAGGAACAGAATGCGGCCACGCAAAATAGGAATGAATGGAAGAAGAAAATCAATAAAACGACTCCTAACGAATGGGAAAAACTAAAGAAGCAGATGCCAGTATCAAGTGCAATTTACGTAGTTAATTTGTGGAATATTTTTTCTGGACACATTAGATGCTTGTAACTTGCAAATGATACTGTTTAAAATTATTAATTTATCATTTGTTTCAGATCTGGACTACAAAATTGCAACTTTAGATACAGTATGTTTCTGTAAAGTTTCTAGATAATTACAAGAAATACAAGATAATTTTTTGCGACATTACAGTTATAATCATTCTACATGGTTTTCTACAACGATTACCCCGATCTTATTGCATCTAGAGTGATAGTAAGAATGTGTATCAGATATGCAAATAAAATATTTAAATATGAATGCACAGACAAGCTAAACAAGCAAACAAATATCACATTTCATCGGTGATTTCCGCACTAATTCCTTAGCATAATAAAATCTTTAAGTTCCCGATGACATATTTACCCATATTTCATTCAGAAGGTAACAGATCGGCATATGCGCTTTTGAATAGTGAGTAACAAGTCCAATTGAGGCTGCATTTAACGCGTCATAAACTCTCGAACTGGGAGATAACATCGGAACTGTCTGTTTCAGTTATCTCTCTATCTAAAAATAACAGGACTCGGACTCGTATGACCACCGGTTCAACGACACAAAAGCTGATATCTCCTGGAAAACGATGCTAGCTTTGTTATATGAGCTAGTTTTCTTTATGCGCCTGCTCCAGTTCTGGAATTGGTTTCAGGAATTTAATTACAACTGTGGTTAGTAATGTGTCAAAGAAGAAGAGCACATAGGAACCTAATGAAGATAAAACCACAAATAGAACAAACAATTAGAATACAATTAATTCCACTAAAAAACTCTGTTGTGGCCAGCACAATACCTTCCGTCAATCCTGTGTATTATGTATAAATTCCATACATAAATTTTCTAGCAAAAGATTCTAAATTTCCAGTAAAATTGTTTCATAAACAAACTATGCAAATTGCACTTGACACTAACATCTTCTTTAGCTTTCCTCATTCGTTAAGGGTCGCTATTTTTTATTTTCTTCTTCCACTCATTTCTGTTTTACGTATCGTTCTCATTCAATTCCTTTTCTCGCAAGTCTTCCGCAATACCGTCCTTCCATCTTATCTTTGTAAATGAATGTCCACTTCGAGCATTCCAGGGAACAATGGAAGACTACTTTCAAGTTACTCCAGAAGCTATCGTATGGTTGAACAACATTGACTTGGACCTATAATAAATATTTATTTCAAAATTTTATTAATTTTATTACAATATTTGTGTATGTAATGCGAAAAGCTAATAATAATAATCTTTGGTCTTTGTCTGTTTCTTCAACCTTCTATTACTAAGCATTCATCCAATATATTCTTCATTTCTCCTCATGACATTTTAAAACCAATGTAATCATCTCGCTTGTATCTTTCTAGAAACTTGTAGCACAAAAGTTATTTCCTTACCTATCTTTCCGTGTCTTCCCCAAAATCTATTTCAACATCCTCATCTCTGCCATATTAATTTACTTTTTATTTATACTGACATCTGTCAATTTGAATTATATGAATATATTAGTAGTTTCCTTGTTTAGCATAGCTGGCTAATTTATAAAATTTAATTTCTTTAAAATTCTTTAACTCTATATCTATTGAATATGAAGTATAAAATGCAATCAAATCGTATAGAGAATAATACATTCTTTAAGTTACAATAACGTTAACTGTCAATAAATCAAATTTAACTGTTAAATCTTCAAATGAAGCTACTGCCGGTTCACCAATTATAACCAAAATCTAATTAGTTGTTCTTCTGGATGTAAACTTGAGGAATCACATACACACACACATACATACATACAGACATCATCGTAAAAATGGTAAATTCGTATTATAGGGACCCTAAAACATGCTTATTCACTAAAAACTCATCGTTGAATTATTTGACCAAAGACAATACCTTCCTTACCTAAAGGTGACGGAAGGTAAAAATGCAATTTTCTGAAAATAATTTGAAATCACAACAATTACAAGTCAAATCATATTATTTTGACAAACAACCAGATGAATTGAAATGTTTTCTATTTTAAAAGAAATGTTATGTAATTATACGCATCACGTTTTGACAATAAAAGTATATTACATTAAATTATTATGACATAAAACGTCACTTTCTGTAAAGTATTAATAAAAGCAAGTTAATCATCCGAACCGTTTTATTACGAAATGATTTTATAGATTTCTAAAAAAATACATATTTTACAGTTCTATTATTTTGATACTTTGTTGTTTATAAATGACATCTTATTTATAAAACAACATAATCGACTTCCCCTATTACTTGGCGTCAATTTTTTCCCTGCATTTTTGGAAGCCATTGACAGACACTTAATAACAACCGGTGTCCTGGTAATTGATTTAATAGCTCAATACTCTTTAGTTTAAGGCTAAAAACGTCGTGATCTTAAATTACCTTCGTTCTACACAAGAACTTGAGGATTGTGTTTTTGTACCTACAAATTGTTTCTCGCCGATTACTTGGAATTTTTTGATTTCGACTCTTGTGGCAAATTGTTTTATTGTGTAGCATTATTTCTTCATTTCAACTTCACAAGTCTTCTTGCAGATTAAAACAATATAGGTATATGACGATTTAAAAAAAAATAGTACGTTCTACGGAGAGACATACATAATTACCTCCCGCTACCCTTGGTAAGGGAGGTATAGGGATCATGCTAAAAATTGCATATCGAGACTTTGAGAAATGACCACGTTTCAAGGTCCATAGAATTCGATTTTAACATTTTCACAATGATATCTGTGGGTGTGTATGTGTGTAAGTGTGGATCTTCTGGTCGCTCTAGCTCAAATACTATCAACCTTGTATTTCGACCTTACTCTAATATGGAAAGAAGCCATTAGATTTTGGTGTAAATTGGATAACTGGAAAGGCAATTATGTTATAAAAAAAATTCTACAGGCATGCATTAATAATGTTTGTATATATTTTATAGATAAATTAATAAAATAATCAATTTTATAAATCCCAGAGTCTATGTTTTAAAGATAAACACAATTTATTAGTTACACAGTTCATATTTCAAATGTATGTAACTGACATATAAATGTCACTGTCAAAAAATAATCATTTCAAATAAATAATAGAAACGTTTTAAAAGAAAATTGTAAATAGAACAATAGTTATATGGGAAGAAACTTAATATACATAGTTTCCAGCATTAGTAAATATACAGGTTGTATTTATATATATATATATATATATATATATATATATATATATATATATATAAAATATATATATATATATATATATATATCATCACAGATATTACCCATTGTTGGGTGTGCTAATCTGCTTTGTACACAGATTTCGGTAATGATGATGACATATTTGTATCGTGCGGGCGATTACCAAGCGTCGCCTCACGGGTACTCATTTCTGGCGTGGAGAGTGCACCACAGGGGTCAATTTTGTGCCATTTAAAATTCGAAATATTTGTTGTTGGTAGGGATTGAATACGGTTCACCAGATTCGCGACCAGACACTTAGGCACGCGGCCAGGAGACCCCATAGGTATTGTGTTGGTCCCATCAGATTTTTTTCTATAGATTTTCTTTGGTAAGTCAATGAATTTAGGAAATTAGTTGACAAAACAGACTTCTGATATAAACAAAATTGAATTATCTCAAATTTCATTTCGAGAAATTCGAGTTTACTTACGTCGTTTTTTCTTCTAAAATGGTATACTAAAAATAATGCAACGAACTCTCAGAAGAACCGCAAAAAATTGTTTATGGGACTTCTGCAGCTGTTTTAAACTTATTAACAACGTAATCTAGAATGTTGTACCAGGCAGCCTATAACGTATATTAGACAAGCGAATTGTTAAAATAATATAAACTCCCTAGGATTTTATTTTGATATATTGTCCGTCTAGACATAAATTGTTTTACTTCTATCATGATTTTGACAACAGAAATATCGATTTCAAAAAAATATTGTTTGGTCTGTATTCCTAATTAATTTCAGCCAATAGCAACACAATAATATGGCGATTGTAGCTTCTTTAAATGTTAACAAAAATGTCTGTTTCTTTATGAAATATTTAGTGGGTGATGAAATTATTTCCAACTTCATATTCCTTCGCTACCGTGTAAAATAATTTGAGTAACTGGTAGCTACAATTAAATAATGCAGGGGAATGAGTGTAAAACTATTATATAGTTGGTTACGTGCTGACAGCGGGTCTGGTCTGGCTAATCAGCCGACAATTTCCATGTATGTCGCGGCGTGCAGGGCTTAGAGAAGCGCCGTGGTCTGAATAAGGATGCACACGGACTTCATAGTCGCCTATATCACCACGGCTTTGTTCTTTGTCATAACAGGAAATATTAAATAAAGACAAATACATTCTCATATCACGGGGAGGAAAATAAGAATTAAATTTGCTGGTGAAAAAAAAAACTACAATTTTTAATTGGATAAAGCAATTCAAAACTATTTCGTATATGACCAAAAGAATCATGTATACTCAGGAAATGTAGCTTTCGGAATAATGCATTGAATGATTAAGTAATGAAACAATTGATAGAATGCGTTTTTGTAATTTTTCCTAATACAGTTTGGTTCATAGCAACATTTCATGTTAGAAAGAGAAAAGTTATTTGACGTATGTCTACATAATTTATGTTGTGTCAGATATACGTAAATGGTGACATTGCTATCTAACACACTACAATAATAATGACGTATGTCGTAGAGTTAATCTAATTATCTACTACATTGCCTTCTGTGCTGGTCTTTACCCTGGGACGACGTTTAAATCAAATTATGACTTCATGGTTTACGTCAAGTCTATGTTTTTGTGTTTTGCAAAATCTTAGGTGAAGAACGTAAATCATTTGAAAGGCATTATTTAAAAAGAAACATTTTTCAAATAAATTACATCAAGTTTTTGAGTTAAAATGTATCCATAAATATTTCATGTTACACGCCTATGCATAGGAAATGCAGTTGAGTTATCTGCAAGTAATATTATATCAGACGGTTTATAAATGACCTTGAATAGTCATCTTTTGTGAACCAAACTATATATGAATGTGTCTTTACAACCAGTTATTTGGTATTCAGATTGGTTTTTAACTATACCTATTATTAATCTTTTTAGATTTCTCATACCGTTCATATTACGAGTATATTGTAATTCTTCCGCAGAATTAGCCAAATGTTATCACCAGCAAGGGTCATACGGAAAAGGCTCGTCTTCTGCAGATTTGTACTCGTTTACCCTGAATGGAACTTTTTTTATGTTTGTTGACTGACTTGGATTATTTCATGAATTAGATGCCTTAAATGATTTCATTATTTTAGCTATTAGGAATTAGATTTTAGGGTTTTGTAGGAACAGAAATGCCTCATATCTTCTATTTTGATATTAACCTTTAATAAATTGAAACGAACTGAATAATACAATTACTTGGTTCAAAGTGTTCCCATACAAACAAACAGATGTCAATTTGTATTTATGTAAAAAATAACGAAATCCTAAATCTTCCAACTTCTTTTGAATTTGTAATCCTATCTCTTTATTTGCAATCATTTGCATTTAATGTTCATGAAAAGGACGTACAGTTGTACTTTAACACTATTTCAGTATTAGGTATTGAAATTTCTTGTTTTGGTCTCCTTAAAAATAACAACATAATTTCTTCTTGTATGCATATTTAACCTATTAATTTTGTTGTTTCTAGTTCGTAGAAAACATATTCTAAATTCCAATACCCTAATCTTCACTTTATGGTCTTGTATGCGGAATAGACACTTACACAAGTACAATTTGCACATAGCACATCTATGCATGTGACGTCGATTCTGTGTCTGTAAAATGTAAAATGTTTTTTTTTTTATTTGTTATCAATTTCTCATATTTTGTGAATCTTCGATGGTGAAAATAACCGTCCACTATCCTGTTCTCTTTTCGTTTTCTACATGAATATCATGGAGTCTATAATCCTTGCACCTTCTCTCGTGCTGATGGTGCTGGTGCATGATGGCTCGTTAATTCCGTGGCGGAGTATAAGTGCGGTTATCTCGGGCGCTATCAGCTGCAGCGGCTACTGCTGGCCAGCACCGTGTGCTGAGATAGCGGCTAATGCACTGCCGCGCTCAGCGCTGAGTGACTCGTCGCGGGTGGACGTGCACAGGGCTGGAACCAGGAGGAAGACGACCAAGGATGTATTTGCCAACAAGAACTGTTCATACTAAAGCATGACTTCCAACAGAGTAACAAACCAAGAACCAAGTCATCAGGGAACAATTCAAAATAACATATTATGTCGTTCGGTTCGAAAAGCAACGAAGCCAAGACTGAAACAACTGTAATATCAGAACAAACAAACATTCACTAAAAAAACAGTACGTGATAAAATATTACTAAGTAAAAGAGTTCCAGGGCGATCCAAGAAGAGATGGATGGAATCGTCATTCATTGAAACAAAATAAAAAAAGTGCGATGAAAAACAAGTATTAAAAGGGAAAGAAGAAGAAAACTTTTAATTTCATCAAATATGCAACAAGTAAAATTCGAAGAAATGTTAAACTAAGTTTTATCTGAGACATTTTATTTTACAACTGGATGTAACCCAACCTGTGTAACAAAATTTAAGGGTGTATAGTATTGGACGATCATGAATCGAAACGAATTTTGTTGAAATTCGTAAAATTAACAGTAGTTTGTAAAACAACATCATTTTGGGTACCACTGGTTGTCACATTTAAATACAAAAAAAGTTAGAAAATAGTTATGCAGTATTTATTAGCCTAATTTATCATAATTACATTAAAGTAATAATAATTTTAAAAACAGGAAAAAATGAAATTTGTAGGTACTTACAAAATATCACAATTTATAAAAAAAGAAAAAAAAACAGCGACATTGTTAACTTAGAAATTGTTCAAAGTTGTCACCATTCACAGCAAAACACAATGCAGCACGTTGTAAGTTCACCAAGTTACTGCCAAAAACTTACTGATAGAAAAAAATATTTGATTAATTTGTGTATTACTGAATAGCTATTCAATCTTCTATTAGGTACTTATTAATTATCTAATGTTTCTATCAAATATTGTAATATTAAAAGTTGCTGTCAACCCAGTGGCCCAAAACTGTTCATTTGCTTGGACCCATTTTTTAATTTGCGAATTTCAACAAAATTCTTTTTGATTCATGATCAGTGCGTCTAATACTATACACCCTTAAATTTTGTTACACATGTTGGGTTACACCCTTGTATAAGCTAAATCATTTTTGATAATGGTTTTTTTTTCGTTTAATATTATTAGAACATATAAGTACTAGGCAAAAGAGGTATTACAGATATGAAAACGAAAAAAAAAAATACAGGGGTATGAAGGGGCAAACATTGGAGGAGATCAACAACGTAGCCTACAAAACGTTTAGTGGATACATGGCAAAGAAGGGTTATTAAACAGCATTATAAATACGAAACAGAGATAGAAGAGAGGTAACTAAAAAAATGACAGAAACCAACCGGTCGAATTGAGAGAAGTAGTTTGATAAACACGATCTCAAAGCTTAACGAATTAAAACAAATATAAATACGGATATCATCCCGGCATATAACTTTATGTAGGAGTGTCATCCTATTTCATTCGTGGCCAGTTTCACCAACATCAAATAAATCTCAAAATAGCTTATTCATCGAATAAGAGAAAAATATCGCACGGAAACGGTCACTTTTGTGCTAATTGTAAATAGGAAATATTTATCAAGTTTGACGAATATTTATCGGCCGGATTTGAATATTGATCAATAGAATTGAACCAGTATATTCCATTATTATAAAAATCCATCACTATACTCTTGAATGATCTTTTGTAAATTCTGTTGTTCTTACGGTCCTGGTGCACGTTGTCTCGTATCTCCGTGTGTGTGGTGTCGCAGCTCGCAGCAGCTACCGTGTTACCCGTAGCAGCAACTTCTCTCGTATGCTAATTTCCTACCCCCGTTCCTTTGCCCTTCGCAGCTCCTGGAGCTGGACAGCCGGCAGCATCTGACACCGCGTGGCACGGCGTGCTGGGTTATTAAAACCGGACCGTCCACCCAGTGTGCTGTGATGAGCTGGTGTAACGTGCATACACGCTAAAGAAAACTACATCAAGGAGAAGAGGAGAGATGGTCATACCCTACAGAGGCATGAGTGGATTATGATTGCGACAACTATTTTAACCAAAATATAGCGTTGTGTTCAATTGGGTCAAAAGATATAAAATTCAAAACCTTTTCATAATTTAGGCATTGGTAAATTTAAGACCAAAACAAAAATTTATTACTGCAGTACATCTGTATGCAGATACAGCAACGACATATCAATGTTATAAGAGAAAGTTCGATATCAGCTTTTGATTATATATGTTCTTATAACAGGGGGCGTAGCTCAGATGGTAGAGCGCTCGCTTAGCATGCGAGAGGTACCGGGATCGATACCCGGCGCCTCCAAAAATCTTTTAATTTTTCTTCAAAACATACTTGTTACATCTCTCCGGGGGTGGGTACAGTGACGAACCAACAAAATTAGCGTTACTATAACTAGGTACACTGTAACTCCGAGTTGATCCCCAAATCATTAATTTCTGATGCAAGAATTACTAAACTTTTATCTAGCATCTTTGTTGTACACTTTGCATATATGATATATTTATTCGAAATCTCATTATCGTCGGTGTATACGTTATCACCATCCAACCAACAGTGAAAAATGAAATAAAAACTGTATTGTAACCGCGGTAAAAATGTCGTTTTTAAATATATCAATTATTTGAATAATCATGTCATTCTGTCAATCATATGATAAAGATGATTTTGGCGTCAATAATTTAAGTTTCGTTGTGTATTGGTAGTTTTTCTAATTTTTGGTATTATATTGTGCATTTTGCTATTGTAAAAACGGTGTTTCTAAGATGGCCAATAATTATTGCAACATATTAATTTTGGACAATAAAAAAAGGCATTATACTTATATCGTATTTATTCTATTAGTTTATTTTTGCAAAATATCTATTTATACTTCAAATTTTGATAAATAATAAAACTGACACAATATAGGTTATATTTATTATAATACTGTCAGTTTTGACATTGCATCATTATTATTCAATTGATTTGTTATTACAAAATAAATGTCTTACTTCGAATTTTGTTGAATAATAATATCCATTTGGTATTAGTTATATATTATACTATATACTGTCAGTTTTCAGTTTAGATTGTATGAATACTGCCGAAATCAGGCGATTTCGCCCGATTTCACCCGATAACATGACATCATCTATTACACCCCCTCCCCTTGGCGATTTGAATCATATGGTTCCGATTGAAGACGTGGGGATCAAGTCGTGGAAACAGACTTTACGTAATTAATTAACAATAAAGCTTTTTTGCAATGTAAAAAGTTTCAAAACGACCGGATATGTGGAAGTGAGTCAAAATTGGATGAAAATATTTGACTCTAACAAACAAGTGGTCAAAAAAAAACCCTGCAAAATGAAGTGTAAATACAAGTATTAGCCAACTACGCTAAACTTTTCACTTGTTGACAAAATAAGAGTTTACGCAATTTATATCATAAATAATTGTTGTCTGACAATTTCATTAAAAGTACTTCAATTGAAATGTGACTTTTAATCCAAAATTCTTCAATTAACACAAATATAAGCTACTGTATCCAACTAATAAAATTCAAGTAAAAATTGTTACAAAATAGGAGGAAGTCCTGATCTATATACATATTCTGTAAATAGATAAAATATTTCAAACCAAAAATATTTCGAGAAGACAGGCTCAGATCCTAAACCCAAGATCTGATCGAATGGGAAATCATCGTCGGAAAGATTTATAAAAAGGAAAAACACTCGATACTTATTAAAGGAGATTCAAAAATGTATTTAAGTATATTTTTAGTATTGAGAATATAAAAAAATCTCACTTTTAATTATTCCTTTCTATGAAATCCAAATTTATGGATGAATTAGTCAATAACTATTTGCTGTTTAATTGTTGCTCCCTTGGATTGGTAGCCATCTCTTACAAGCAGCAGGTAACTCTGATATCTAATGATCGTTGGGAGAGGCTTCACCGTACAGTAGCAGTGGCTCAACAACAAAACAAATCGAGCAGTGCATTTATCGCGGCGGGCATCCGACGAGCCGGACAAGCTGATCAGGGCGAGGGGCAACAGTAGCCGAGACGAGACTTGCATCTCAATCACAACAACATGGACGCTAGTCTATATCAATGTGTGTGAATTGTCTCTATTAAACTGTCTCAAACATATAGTTATAAGTGTTGGAATTGTACCATTGTTTGTCATGCAAATTCTAAGAATCTAAAAAAATTGAAATGACAATTTTTATCTATAAACCAATTCGATAACCCTTCTATCTAAAAACTAGGAACATCCCAAAATCATGTCACCTAAAAACGTTCAAATCGCCAGCAAAATTATATTGTACAGGAATCTGACCATGGAATATGAGGAATATGTTGATATAATTGAAGTGTCATCTATCAATAATAAAGTTTCGTTATATTTTCATATATAATTCTCTCCTTTCCTACAATAAGTCAGAAGTGGGTTATAATCGGCCAATCTGACATCTCAAACGATGGGGGACAAAGAGAAAGTAAATGGGAAAATCAAAAATAAATATAAATGCCAATGAAGGCAAAAGCGTTGATCAGTCTGCACTATTTATTGTATTACAACAAATACAATAACAGTTATCTGAATTACAAAATACAGTAAGAGAACATGCAGAAGAAATTACCAATACACGGTTAGCTCATATCGTTTCCATCATCTCAGTTATTGATAAAGAGGCTGTACACCGAAATACTGATGAGTTAATGTTACTTCTCCACAGATAAGGTCTAATAATTTTATTGCACCAGAATTTGGATATAGTATTCGTGATACCGTTGAACATGTAATACAATTTCATTCGATACAGAAGTAAACGTACATCGAATCCGTAAAGGTACTATACAATTTGTCAGATCTAAGAACCGTACTATGTGTTATTTATCTGTTGGCACGTAGCCTGTCCGTTTCTTCTGTTCTAATGATCGAGACTGGAGACGATACTACTGCGATCTGTCTGAAGAATCTCAATTTATATTTGAAGACATTCCATTCAGCGACCGATCCCAGTTAATCGCCGTTGTACAAATGGTTGCACAACTACTAGCGAAACCAGTATTTTATAAATCCATAGTGAAAGACAAATACCCGTTACCAAGTGTGAAGAAGAAGAAGATAAAGAATGCATCGGGACGCCGCGCATTCAGAATGGTCGAACTGTAAAGGAATCGCCTACTATAGATGTACATATGTTTATGTTTTGTATATAATAATTGATATGATAATATAATGGGGACTTATAATTTTGAGGTCATCTGCGGCGGATCGGCAGCGGATCTCCCTCCACACAATTTAGAAAAGGACAAGAAATTTTTAGAAAGAGTGAGGTGATATACCATGGCCGAGTTGATCAAATGCTCTCCCCTTCAGCACTTCTCCCCGTTGATCCCGTTTCCTGTCATTTGTTATTTAGTCAGTAAAATTTGGTGAAGTTATTTTGTGTAGTGCCTGTTATTATTCTCTCCTTTTAAGAAGCAGTTGTTTTGATCACGTGGGAACACGTGGTAGATCACGTGATAAACGTCAAACTTAGAGCTAAATCTTGTTAACTACATAACAAATTATTAAATACTTCTTTGCTCACTAGATAGCCACCAAAACATTTGAATTATGTAAGTCCCCACTGATGTCATTTATCAATAATAAAGTTTTATTATATTTGCATATATAATTCTTTCATTTCGTACAATATTACCTTCTTGTCATCTTTAATCGATTGCCAGACCCATAGAAATTGTTTACCACTAAATTTCAGTGTAAAATATGACAGAATATCTTTTCTGTTTTCGTCCATTGCTCTTTTGTTGAGAATTTTACAAGCATAACGTTGCTTCACTTTTTTTTATTCAAACCTCTGCAGAAACTAAAAAACTCGTTCAATTTTAATAAAACGTAAGTAAGCAGACTAATATTACAGTAAACTGATAGCAAAAATCGTACATCTTCTCAATATCAGTGATACTTATTGTCGAATGTGAAATTCTCTTTTCTCGAAGTTAGTTTTTAATCTATTCCTTCCACTTCTTTCTGTACTGTGCCAACTTTTTCATTTTGTCTAATTTTTTACTTCTTTTTTCCGAGTTCTGCTAATCGTCCTAATCAAGTTCTCCTCGATCTTCCTCATTTTTGGTTCGTCCAAGTTGTACTACTTTCTTACTAAGATTTTCTGACCCATTCTTATTATGTGTCCGTACTTTCTATTCCACTTTGGTTATAATATCTTCTGGGTTTTGATTTATCTTTATGTTTTATTTTTCAGTGTTTGAATTGCAACTGTCACTATTTATTTTCATAGTTTTCATAATTGAGTTATTCTTTACAGACATATTTGTGAAGAAAATAGCCATTAAAAAAAGAATAGTACCAATTAGCAAGATATCACATTCATTTCATTTCCCCTCAAGAAATGAATAATCGGTGAGTGTTACTAAACAACACAATGGATAATTTATCACCGAGAGAACTGTCTACCAATCAGTTAATTCCAGTAGAAAAATAAAGCAAGACATTGACACTTAGACATCCAAAACATATTAAAGACGCATGTATCGTGCGCGTAGTCGTTTCTTTCCCAAGCATCCAACACGAGTAACCAGCAGCAGTAGCTGCAGTCGTCCGGCTACTGCTTGTCTCAACTAATGGACCCGCCAAAAAAAATCTCCCAAAAACAGTTAGCCAACAGGCCCAGCCCTCGCGATAAAGGCCTAAGTAATTCTATTACAGTATATGTACCATTAATTCCTTTATAATAAGTCTATTTAAATGCAACCTACGAAATGACAGTTGATGTTATCGCTGCTCTGATAAAATAATCACAAATACACTAATTTAGATGACTGTAAAATGTGAGACTGTATTTTGGAGGAATTTATTTTTTAATTAACCGCAGACAGAATCGGTAGACTACGAAGATTTTGTTGGTGATTTTCCCTATTTGGTAATATTTAATGGACTATCTATGATAATATTTTCTACTCCTGTTTAGTGTTTCGTTGTTAGAACGGTACAAATACAACAGTTCGGTTTAATTTGACACATGTTTTGAAATGATACAAATGCTACTGAATTACTAATGTCTGTAGGTTACAGTTATTCTATAATAGTATTTGATATATTTGAACAGTTGCAAAATTGAAATTAAAAGTTTATTTTTATTGTGTTTTGTAATTTTCATGAACAATTATTTAAGGGAGACAATTTTGAGTTTATTTATTTCTAAAAATCAGCGGGTATACCCATATTTTTTGGGCGTTTTTATTATATGTAGGTATATTTGGGGCGATGGAAGAAAATATACAACGAATCTTGAAAAAACTGGAGATATTAGATGAAACAAAAACTGAAACAACCAATATAAACATTAAAATCCATCACGCCTGTCTGTGGAACCACCAAAGAAAACATGTTATTACAACCCAAAAGAGACTCGCAACAAAACAGAATATCCTTCTTAGAAAAACAAATTAAAAAGCAGAATCTCATTTTTATCGGTTTAGCAGTTAAGAATGAACATGAAACCCTGGGAAACAAAGTCACGATAAAAGAAAAATTAAAGGTATATATTCAAAACCCTGAAATTAGAAGCGCAAGAAGATTAGGACAAAAACAAATAAACCTAGACCAATAATAGTCACTTTTCTTCATAAAAGGGGAAGATTTGTATATTATGGATGACCTACTGCCACAGAAATGGGAAGTTCGCAAGCAGCTGATAAAAATCAAGAAAGATCAAAAAACAGCTGGAAACCAAATAAAGCCAAATAAAGCTTGCCCGTAATAAAATGTATATAAATGATAAACTAATAGAAGACTACGATTAGCTCAAATCTGCTGGATTCTTTTCTGCAACTCAAGAGTAGCACCCCAACCCTCTGCCTAGAAATCTCTCCCCCATTATCACGGATCCTACACCACCCCAAATAAAGTTAAGTAATAACAACAATAACAAAGTAAACAAAATTAGTGTAAAAATCACATTTTGGAATAATTAGTTATTTAACTATCAAGTTTGTTAATGAGGGCGATTAATGATCGAGACATTTTATCGCCAATTAACACACGTGTTAGTTACAATATTTTTTCGTTGACCGTATCTTACTTAAATGAAAAATCTAATTTTATTCCATGACAAATTTTTTTAGGTTAGTAATGGTTGACCGAACGTCAAATTTTACGTCAGAAAATCAATAAGTTTTGTTATCAATTGTTTTCAGTGGGTGCATTCAGTTTACTTAATGCCGGACAACACAAGCGGTTTTTTATGTTGACGAATTTTATTCTTTCAAATTCATTTTAAAGGTATGCTACGTGAATAATACCTAGCTAGTAAGTGTCAAAAGCATGACTTTTAATTCTGTCTACCTTTTTGCTACAACTAGCGTTAGCAATACATGCTGTATTCCATGTGGTGAACGCACCCAATAAATCGTTTATTAATAAAAAAATCATGCATTAATAGGGGTCATTAATGACTGATTTTCTATACATTAAGATAGCCTATTAATAAACGGTCGACGGAAATAGTTATTTAAGTATTAAGGGCAGTAAGTGCAACTTACCGGTTGAGGATTCGCTTCGATCTCCAATACATCCGATACCGGTAAGAAGCACTTAATGCCCGCAATGCTTATTATATTTTTTGCACGATCGTCCCAATAATAACAAATTAAAATTTAGAATTATTTAAAAATTACTTTGGCATTTAAAAAAATTAGTTGTCATTTTTAAGTAAGATATGATCGTTGTTTTGTTATCGTTAAAGCTTTAAAGATTGTACCTTTATTTTTTATTTATGTAATTTTCACCGCCTCCAGATCGGTAGGTAGTCACATCACTTACCGGTCAGTCACATCACTTACTGATCAGTACCACATTACTTTCTGATCAGTAATTTGTAAACAAAACTTACTGCCTTGAAAACCCTATCGGTAAAGTTTAAAAAAAAAACGATTGTGCAAAAATAATATTTTTACGAGTAAATTAGAAAATAACATAAAATTAGTAAAATCAATAGAGGAAGCTGTTGGCACTAGGTGAAACATTTTTCTTATTCATTTTATAAAATTAGTACTCTTAAAATCTGAGGTTATATGATTCTGTGAAATTTGGCACTACACTGACTTGCAGTTGATTCCATATGATTTGAAATTAGGAAGTTTCTACATAAAATGAATAATTAAGTACTCTATCTGTCTTTGTAATAGATTCTAAAAAGAAAATTTGTGACGAACTTAAAAAAGTATGTTTAAGTACGAATAAGAGTATTTGTATATATCTATAAATATAAATAAGTGCACATGTAGTTTAACGTAATTAGTTGTATATTAAAGTAATGTAACACAAGAACTGTAATAACAATGAACCATAACGAAAATGAATTGTAATCACTAAGTTTATCTGAAAATTTGGGGCAATTTATATTGCCTTCATTTGTATGAGATCGAGCTATCTATGCAAAAATAAAAAAAAATCTGATGTGGCCAGCACATAACCTCTCGCCGTATATTTTACCTGGCTGTATGCATAAAACAAAGAATATTTTTATAAATACAAATAATATATTCATATAAATCTATGACGTATAAACTTCTTTATTATTCAATAATAGCATGTCTCAACATGAAGATATTTTACCATAAATTATGTTACAATAAATTACAAAGTAGAGTTTACCATATATAAATATTAGGCTGGTAACTGCAATTTTCAATTCGAACAACGTTGTTTACTTTCTCTTCATATTCTTCTAGTAAAAACATTAATTTTGGGCGGTCTAAAATGTATATATGGATTGTGCATCTATTCTTACATATCTTCTTTTACATTTTATTTTTTCATACATGTTATATCTAAATAACACTAATTCCCTTTAATAAAGTGACGGATAGATTGCACTCCGATTATTCTTATATCGATATGTAATTTTGTCAATATTTACAACTTACTTGAGAAGAATTTGATAGCTTTTTCGCAATTCAAAGTTACTCTAGTCTATAGTACTGGTGTACATTGTCCCATAATGTTTGAAACAAATTTAAGTCCTTCAACCTAGACTTGTCATCTCCATAATAGTCACAGATTAAGGGATTCTCCAAATACATTTTTCTTTCATTATTCATTATTTCTGACACTGACATTTATCTGTCAGTTATAAATAATTTAAATTATCCACTATTTTTCATGGCATCCTTTCGGTTGTAAAATTAATTACAACATTATTTTATATATTATATTCCTTTTATCTCTAAATCTATAAAATATGTATAAAAATATTTAAATGTATCAGAAAGAAAATTTATTTTTCTTTAATATTATCAAGAAAAATTTTCAGAAAATAATATTTAGAAGATTTTTTTTCAAGAATCTTCTACTTCCGGTTGTCCAATTGTTACCAAAACCTTTTCAGATCTTCCCATGAATGTCCGATTGGGAAATACGTTGTTAAACAAATTTTAAGTCTTATAGTTTTTGAGTAACCGTCCTTCCAACATCCCACACACACACATCCACACACACACACACACACACACACACACACAGACATCATCGTAAAAATGTTAAAATCGGATTGTAGGGACCTTAAAACGTGCTTATTCAATAAAATCTGGATATGCGATTTTTAGCATGAATCCAATACCTCTCTTAGCGAGAGGTAATAATAATAATATGTACATGCTGGTAAAATAAGATTTTTTATTAAATTAATTTGGAATGATGTCTTTATGTACAACTTTTTGTATGCACGTGTCATGATTGTCCGATTACATCTTCGAAAACAATTTATTGTTTTTTTGTTACTGAATGGAAGTGTTTATAAATTGGTAAAAACAGTGCGTAGGTGTATAAAAATAAAGAGATAACCATATGCATGATCGCCTGATACAGCCATCTTTAATAATTAATCGAAATAAATCATATGGACATGATTACATGGATCAGAGACAAGCTGGAGGAGAAAACACGAGAATGATTTATCACCAGAGAAACCAAGTAAAGTATGTAGCACGCGTTTGCAGCGCACACACGATAATTTGCGAACACCCAGTATGTAATAATAATCACGTAAATATACATTCATTTCTACATGCGATGTCTCTAAATGGACCGGACAACCAGGGATAGCTGTTATTAAAACGGTTCTCCACCACTTAACCACGGTTATGTTTTAATTTCGAGTAGTTTCTTATTAAAACACTCAGCACCAGCACGCGATTTTCAAAACACAAACATCCAAAGAAATATCTGATTGTATAGCAATATTTTAAATTCACTTAAATTTGGATAAGCAGTCAATGCACGTCATTAGAAAATGTAACTAGATTTATGACGTCATTAACTAGTATGTTTTACAGCTTTGAGAATCGTAATGAAACAACATAAATAAAAAGTAGTAATAATTTTCAAAGATAATACCAAATTTGTTTACAAATTTAATAATGGTTTACGTCAGTGTTGTACAGACATCAGGTTATACATTTTTTTTCAGTTAAAAATATCTGCAGTTTTATTTTATTTACCAGTATTAGTGATTTTAATGCAGTAAGGTTTTTACTCTAACTGATCGACTGCTTCGTTGCTTGCCCGGTTTGAATATTATTATTATGCTTTTCGCTCCTCATAGAGCATAGGGTACTTTGTGGTGTTTCTAGGCTATTATTAGGTAGCCAGATTTGATTTTTTTTATTTCCTAACATCCTGTACTATTTTTTCCACTTAGTTTTATCTTTTACTTCTGTTTTTATATAATTCTAGGTTTTTTAAATTTCTTTGTGTTCTTTTTGTATTTCTCATTGCCATGTATTTTTTGGTTTGCTTTTATTCCTCTTTCCCATAATATTGTATTCTAATCCACTTTTAGTAATATCTAAATTTCCTTTTCTTAATATATAGTAGCGCACGCCGCCCCGACGAGCCGAATGCTTGCGCCGCTACTGATAGCATGTTTGCGAACGATGTAATCCCTTCGTCGGAATTACCCCGATGACGTAATCCCCCGGGGAAAACCCATACGCGTTCTGACTGGTCAATTACATTCAGTTGAGTGAATCTTTTGTGTTCGATGATGGTCGCGTCAGAGAGTTCTAGAAGGATAATGGGCTGTATAAATACCGGCTGAAAGAAAGCGGAGATATAGTCTGTGATATAGAAGCAACGAACAATGAAGTCGGTGATATAAATAAACAGTCAACGAGTTAACATAAATAAATGTAGTGATATAAATAAATGTAGTTATATAAATAAATATAGTGATATAAATACTGGTTAAATAAATAACCTTAGTGTTTACAGCGGTAATAATAAATAATTTCCTATTCCCAGATTAGGTATTCCGAGAATATCTTTTAACCCTGTGTTAAAATGACGTTTATGGAGGGTTTATTTTAGAGTTAAGTATTATTCCATGTTTATTATTATATATTTGTGGGTTAAACTCGTGATGAACTAGGAATAGCTATTCCTGTGTTAAAAAGAAGCTATTCTGAACTTAACACTTGTTTATTATTACCGCTGTTAGTCTTAAATTAGTGTTTATAATTATTTAATCATTTTTATTTTCTTTTTAATATTTAACCTTAATTATTTATCGTTTAAATAGACGTATTATTTTAACTAATAATATTTGTCTGAGTTTTACACTTTACCCATATAAATAAAACGTTACAATATAATCTATCCACCTCCATTTCCTTTTCTTAATCGTTATTTTCACTGGCTCCATATTATATCTTCTTCATAGCTCGTTTGGTACAATACTTGGGTAGTAGACTTTAAATTTCCTTCTAAGGCATTTGTTTATGAAAGTTTGAATGATATTTATGGTTTTTACATTTGTTGTCCAAGGTTCCGAAGCATACAGTAATATACTTTATATACAACCGGTAAATAATGTTAACTTTATTCTTATCTAAATCATTATATATAAACTACTATTTAATATTGCTATATTAAATATTTTATTCTTTAATGAAATTTTATTCGATCTTCATTTTCCATAGCAAGTTGAAGACATAGCGTGTTTTGTTTATTCTCGTCTATATATCTTTATCGCTTCCACCTGTCTCGTCTTTCATCTTCTATTTTGTTATGTCTTGAGTTTCATTAATTGTTATTAATTTACATTTCTTCACATTCATTTTTAATCCTACATTTTCTGCAATGTTTTCACGTTTTCTTTTGTAGATTAATTATATTTGTATATGTAGCCGGAAAATTCGAAATCTTCCAGTTCTTTCTCAAATTTCCAAATTATCCATTTGGTCATCCCTGAATCCATTTTGACTAATTTCGTCGTCACATCTGTACGTACGTACGTACGTACGTCCGTACGTACGTACGTACGTACGTCCGTACGTACGTACGTATCGTATCTCGCATAACTCAAAAACGGTAAGCCGTAGAAAGTTGAAATTTTGTATTTAGGACTCCTATAACATCTAGTTGTGCACCTCTCTTTCTGGTTATTATACAATTTCCAGAAGTGGCACTTTACATGAAGCCTATAATAGATTTTAATGAAAAATTGTTTTAAAATACAATCCAAAACTTTTCAAATTTGGTATACAAGACTTTTATGTCAACCGAAATAACATAATAGATTTTGGTTAAAATAGGCTAACCGGAAGTGGTACATTACTTGAAGTTGTTAACAGTTTTTCTTGAATAAAATGATTTTATTTTGATTAAAATGCTTCAAATAAAAGTTTTAGAGAATTAATTTCTGCATCTAGCACATCAAGTATTATTAAATTAGCCCTTTGTATAAGCGAGATATGTAAATTTAAAAATTATATACTTTTTTGTTTTTGTAATAAAGCTTCCTATGGATTAGGGCAAAAACATAAAAAAAATGTTCATGTCAAATTACGTTAAATACGTGCAATTTTATGATTCGTACAATAACAAATATTATATTTTTATTGTGAAATTAGTCATATTCATTGTTGTAATCAAATATTTCTTTGTTGTAATCAAAACTCTCTTTAAAAAGAACCGGGTTAGCTTATGGTCGCTATATATCTTATTGTTTTGAAGTTAAAATTAATATTTTGTAATTTATTTATTAAAAAAATATGTATAGTTTAATAATCGTACAAGGAAGTCGTGTGGTGTCTACATCAGATTTTTTATCTTTAGAGATTTCCTTATTTACTCATTTACACTTTAATCATTTTGATAATTTTTGTTTATACCTATGGTAATATTAATATTAGAATATACATAAAATAGAACATCATAATATTCTTAATATTATTTATAACACATATGTTAGTACATCCGCAATTTTTCTAAATTATTGCCTTATTTATGAATTTTCTAGCTCGCTACGTCCTGCCTGCCTGTAGATGTCTATATTAATCTTGAAGAAATCCAAGCTCCAATTCTAGATCATCCCATATGTAGCAAGACGTACTGTGCAGATTGCCACATTTAGATTAAAAAGCAACATATCATTTCAGCATTTCACTGACACACTCCTAGCCTAGACCATCACCATCGGCAATTAAGAAACACTTAATCAACCTCTCGCACCGTTAATTTCATGGCATCAATTATCCGTTTAATTACACCTATCATTAATTATTTCTAGGATTTTTTACCGTTTCTCGGTAACTCTCGATGCCTTCTATGAATCAACTGACTTAGACTATGATCGTGGTTTATCCAAAGCGATAAAAATTCTTGGCCTTATTGATGAGATACTGCACAGAATTGAAACCTTTCAAACAAAACAAAGAAGAATCCAACAAACACTTACAATCATGCAGAATGTTGGCATTTCTTTTAATTATGGTTTCTTAGCCAGCAATTACACATAAATAGATTTGCCATGATTTAAAATCTTAAGAAAGGTAATAGATATTTATACACCAAGTGAGTTACGGTAATGCTTATTCATTAAAATAAAGTTTAAGTCACGAGCTCGTCGGGCATGTGGGTTAAATTCTTTGAGTGAATAATCATTCTTAACTCACGTGGCTTATACATATACTTTATTCAATTTTGACAAAATAATAAAAACTATAATAAAATTTAATAATGACTATTTCACTCATAAATTTATTAACTAATCCAAAGTCAGGATTCTACCTAGTTACAAAGTTTTATTTCGAAAAACACCGTCACAAAAATATTTGCGCAACCTTTGAGCCAATAAGATGCTGTATGTTTACAAATAATTAAGTTTTGATAAGCGAAAATTTGTTGACGTTTTAAGAATGCCTAGAAACATATTGTTGATATACCTGTCAAAATGTGTATATTTCCAGTGTTTTCAGTTTTTATTAAAAATGAGTCGATTCGGAGAGGAATCTGTTCAGAACATTGAAAAAACAATCTTAAATATAACACCTCAAAGCAATAAAAAATAGATTTTTGTCAAGAAAAAAAACTATAAATTATTACCTACGTGTTATTTTGGAAATAGTCATCCGTATACCATTCGCGGTTAAATTTTATGCTGTTGCAAAATTGCTAGGCAACCAGCTCTCGTGACAATCCAAAAATTTTACCGGCAAAAAATTACCATTTATGATATTATATGTGTCAAAATAAAATACTAATCAATTAGTAGTTTCTGTATGACAATCGTCATTGATAGACGTCAAGACGTTTATTTATAAATTATAAAAAAGATTCATCTTCTGTCATTTTTGTCGTGAAAAATAATAAAAATGGCTGATCTGTGTGATAAAACTGTGGTGAAAGTGTTATTTTCATACCTGGTGTTATTTTAAATGCATTATTTGTTGCAGAGTGAGTTAATAATGACAGTTTAAAACGTCAAAATTGAGTAAAATAATTTTAAAATAATATATTACACAACAAGGGAGAGTAATGCATATTTTTTTTGCTACAAATACCTCGTCTGGTATACTACTTTCTTTATTACAGTAGAAACTTTCCAAGAATTAAAAGCATTTTAAAAAATTGACTGTCATCTTTGACAATTTAATGAATTTCAGAAATACAAACTTTTGTTATAAAAAAAGATGAATTTTCTCAACTTTATTTCGAGAAATTTTAGTTCTATGCTCTTCCTAAAACGGAATACTAAGAATACAACGAAGAACCCTCTGAAGAACAAAAACCCCAAAAAAATATTGATATAGCTTCTGCAGTTCTTGAGTTTTTAATTTGTATTATTATACTGTATTGTATTTCAAACAACTGAACTATCAAAATAATATATATTCGCTACAGGGTTTTATTTCTGCCATGATTTTGACATTCGAGATGTCTCTATTTCTCCTTCAGTTAGCAAAAAAAAAATTAAACAAGCTTTTATTAAAATGCACTAAAAATTACTTTTCTTAGATTTTCTGCTGTAGTTAATTAAAAACGTGGGCACAAATATCCCCAATAAACTATATCACTGTATTAGACGATTTATTAAACAAAAATTACTGCTTTCTCCAAAAAAATAAAGTCTGTGGTATACCATCCACAGAAACGTTGAAATTTTGAAACTAACTGAAACAAGTATTAATATGAATTTGCGATTTTGTTATAATTTTATTTATATCAGTATGTCCTTGTGTGTACTTGAAAATTTCTTGCGTTCATTCCACTTTTCGTAGGCGTATTTTTTTGACTAAGATACCATCTCAACAATGATTGTGCGTATGATTACAGTATTTGAATTAGATTATTCTTCGTTAAGCTCCTCGAGCTCAAAGTAGCTACAATTATAATTACTGGTATTTAAATACTTGAATCAAGATTACAACTAATCTCATATAAATATGAATAGCAGTACTCGACGTACTTATCATATCAATAGATATGATCACTTGAATCAAACTTAACATACGTATATGTTGTTGATAATCTGTATTATGTGCGTATTTGTCTACTTAAACATTACTCAAACAAACTCTAGAAGATCGATTTTTTACCTCCAGTCAGTTCCGTTTACTATAGGTAACGAAGGTAATGTTTTTGATTAAAACATTCGATGGAGATTTTTAAAGAATAAGCATTTTTAGGTGCATAGAGTAGGATTTTACTATTTTTACGACGATGTCTACAGTATTTTTTTTTAAAGATGTTCAACCAAGGTCATCTGTATCATGAACGAATTAACAAATTGACGTACATATATCTCTCTCATTTGCCAAAGACTACACGGATGTGCGATAAGGATGGATATAACACACTTGTGTTTCAAACATACATATTATTTCGACTAAGTTAGAACATTCCATTTGAAAACGAAGCTCGTTGTTGACAATACTTTCGCTGTAGCGTAGGTATATTTATTAATTCAGATACTTTGATTCATAGCCGTATGAATAACGTGTCAGTGTCAGTATCTTATTTTTCACATATTTGATTTTACATACACACATACATACATAAATACATACATAAAATCACACGAGTCCCAGTTTGTGGGTTCGCACAAACCCGAAAATAATAACAACAACATCAACATCTTACAACAAATCCTTACTCTTAAACATATTAAAATTACCGATTTTCAGTAGCGAAATACCGCATCTGGATCACAATAGTTACGAAACAATCATCCTCGGCCATACTCATAATCGCATTCATACATGCTCTTCTTCTCTTCTCACTTGGAAACTGTCTCTCCTTAAACACCCTACTAACCACATCCATCCACTTACACACTGGTCGGTCACGCAATCGAAACCCTTCAACTTCACTACGCTTAACAAGTCTTTCACTCGCCATTACATTACATTTACTAATAAACTTACGAGTTGACTTAGTTTTCAATTTTAAATGCTTTTACTGTATATAATAATAAAATAACAGTAGTATCTTATGTACCCTCATAAAAACTAAGTAAAGGACACTATTGAAATTAATAGAATGGGCAGAGCTACAATTCGCAGACGACTTTGATCGAACAACTTTATTGTATATGTGTACATTTCTAAGTGCAATTTTTTGTTTAGAATGCGAAGCAAACTTTACCGAAGGAATATGTCAAATAGGTGACCGCTTCATAACAAATAAAAATAAATTTAAAGTAGGTAAAATATCCCTTTTATTTTAATGATCGACAATAATTGTAATGCACTAATATGCACTTTTTACTAAATTTGGTTTGCTTCTGTACTCGTAGTCGCAAATTTAAAAACTATCTACAATCTTCTTTTACAAAATTTCTTCATTCTCTTATTCAGCCTGTGTTTGGTCCCTGACAAGATCCTTCTTGTGAAGTAAGGCCAGTAGCCTGTGTGATCGTGTCCGAAGCTGGTGTCTTAATGAGAGCCGGACGCGTGGTCATATATCAGACCCGGGAAATCCCCTCACTCTGCACCGCACGCACTCTTGCTTCATTACTACACTGACAATCAGCGAGGGTGGCACGCCACACACATATACACGTGAATAAGTAATTACAGAAAGAAAATAGAAAACAGGAAGATAGGATTTCGAGGAAGGTATAAGAACAAAATAAATAAACTTGTATATAGGACATTATGAAAATGAGTGACTGGTTGTTGTTACTATCTATGTATAGATGAGGCAATGGCGGTAGTGACGAAATACAGTGTCCCCTGAGGAAAACCGACAAACATTTACCATGTATTCTAGGGACTATTCTTACTTAAAAATCTGTTGTGGCCAGCACAATACCTCTCGCCATTTTCATTTTATGTTGCATAGGGCGCGAACAGTTATGTGACTTTGTTGGCCTTGGGAAGCAGATATGAGGGTCCGTGTCAGAATGACAGCTAGTAATAATATACATAGGTTTCAAGTTTCATAAGTTTTCATTCAAAACATTATGATTTTCCATATACATGTGTATTACTTTATTGGACAAGTATATTCCATACTATTGATGACAAACATCAGAATATTTTGAAATTTTGAATGAACAATTATGACATGACAATTGTGACATCTATGCAAATAACTACTAGCCGTCATCTCACACGAATCTTCATATCTGCTTACCAAGAGTCACATAACTGCTCGCGCTATATAAGTAACGAATTTAAGATTTCTTGTACACACAACTAATTGAAATTGTATCTCTTCTTTCGTTGTATGAGAAATTTTGTCTTACTATTCTATATGTTCAAAATTCTTCAAATTCATTGACGGTATTAGAGGTATTTTTTAAGGATATATGTAATATTACCATACCTATAATTTAAATACATATTTAATTAATACAATAATATATATTAAATGTACTCGTACCTCCCAGAAAAAACTTCCAGTATTGTTATTGAAACATTGATTTTTGACACTGACATTTTGCATTTATCTGTCAACTACAAACATTTAAAAATCTCAACTGTTTTTTACCTTCCGTCACCTTTAGGTAAGGAAGGTATTGTCTTTGGTCAAAAAATTCAATGATTAGTTTTTACTGAATAAGCACGTTTTAGGGTCCATATAATACGATTTTACCATTTTTAAGATGATGTCTGTATGTATGTGTGTCTGTGTGTCTGTGTGTCTGTCTGTGTGTGTGTGTCTGTGTGTGTGTGACAAAAGTTCCGGATTCCATAACTTCAATACCACGATTCCAAAAATTATATTTTTTTCGTATTCCTCAAGTTTACATCCAGAAGAACAACTGATTAGATTTTGGTTATAATTGGTCAACCGGAAGTAGTCTCATTTGAAGATTTAACAGTTAAATTTGATTTATTGACATTTAACGTTATTATAACTTAAAGAATATATTATTCTCTATACGAATTGATTACAATTTATACTTCATATTCAATAGATACAGAGTTAAAGAATTTTAAAGATATTAAATTTTATAATTCAGCCAGCTATGCCAAACTTGGGAACTAGTAATATATTCATATAATTCAAATTGACAGATGTCAGTATCAATAAAAAGTAAATTAATGTGGCAGATATGAGGATGTTGAAGTAGATATTGGGGAATACATGGAAAGATACGGTAAGAAAATAACTCTAGTGTTACAAGTTTTTAGAAAGATACAAGAAAGACGATTACATTGGTTTGAACATGTCATGAGGAGAAATGAAGAATTATATTGGAACAAAAATGAATAGTTTAGTAATAGGACGTTAAAGAAACAGAGGAAGACCAAAGATAAGATGGAAGGACTATATTGCGGAAGATTTGAGAGAAAAGGAACTGAATGAGAACGACATGCAAAAATAGCGACCCCTAACGAATGGGAAAAGCTAAAGAAGAAGAAGATGCCAGTGTCAAGTGCAATTTGAATAGTTTGTTTATGAAATAATTTTACTGGAAATTTAGAATCTTTTGTAAGAAAAATTATGGAATTTATACATTATACACGAGAATGACGGAAGGTATTGTGCTGGCCACAACAGATTTTTTTTTTTTGGCAACGAGATTTATTACAACAGATTATTTTATATTATTATATCCTATATCTCCAAACATTTACGAGATATAATAAAAAGTTTAAATGTGTCAGATTGAGAATTTAATTATTTTTAATATTTGTAGTAACAAAATTTCAAAAAATAATATTTAGAATTTTTTTTAGAAACTACCACTTCCGGTTGTCCAATTGTTACCAGAACCTATTCAATCGTAGTCATACAGGTCTTTAGTCTTATAGAATTTGAGAAATCGTTTCTCCAACAACCTAACACACACATCCACACACACACACACACACACACACACACACACACACAGACATCATTGTAAAAATGTTAAAATCGGATTCTAAGAACCTTAAATCGTGCTTATTCAATAAAATCTGGATATGCGATTTTAGCATGAATCCAATACCTCTCTTAGCGAGAGGTAAAAAAAGCTCATATAAACTATGGGTCAATTTTTCTCCGTTTTAGACATATCGACAGAAACACGCAAAAAAATTAATAATCAAAAAGTATATTCTATAAAATGCTAGGCATTGTATTGAAATTATTTTTTGTTTGCACGTCTCAGCAAAAGTAAAATAATTAATTCTTTATAAAATGGCGCTAAACAATATTGCAGTGCAGGTTGGAATTATTAGTGATAATTTATTAAGTGAATGAGAACATTTTGTTGGGAGAAAGAGGAATATGATAAAGAGATGTTGTTGGACAAAAACATGAATACTTCAAAGAAATGTTTTAGAAACAGTGAGACTGTTAAATATAATTACAGAAATGTTAAACTATAGAAATATATTTGCTACACACACTGCACAAAATAGTAGCCGACAATAACAGTTTTAGGGGTCATAACAAGGGTGAGATTCTTAAGTTAACACTGGAGTGAATATAAGTTTAGACTTTAGATTTAATTTCATTCACTGTTCATCTTATGTGATCACATGTAATGATTTATTGATCATGGTGCATTTACACGGTTTACTTTGGTTGATTCATGCGCGATGACAACCCAAAGTGATCCGTGGAAATTCGGCTTTATGTTTAAATTTGAAATCGAACCCAGGCCGTCCGATCCACAATACGCATTCAGCCATAGGATAAGCCAAAATATCTGATAAGTACAATATCTAAAACATAATGTCTAACATAGTCCTAATAGGAACATGCTCGTATTATATTCCAATATTTTTTCTTCAGCTTGCTCTCGTTGGAAATCACTGCTTAGTAGAATAGAGCACCTAAGTTCCAAGAATCGTGGTTATTTGCAGTATTGTTGTTAGTTTTATCGAACAAGGAGTTGGAATCTACGGAGTGCAGTTAGAACGGGTTTTTTTTCTGCGGTTTAAAAGTCGCAGGCAGACCTTGCACACACTGTTTTATTAGAAGTTGGAGCGTCTGCTTGCTTTCACTCTGTGGATTGATTTATTTTGCGTACTACGAACGACGTTACATGCAACCAAACACTTATAGTCTTTTTTTTATGAAATATTTGCGACTTACTAGTTATGAGCAAGAAAAATTACGAGAAAGCTGGCACTAAATACCAACATCAACATTCTTTCAGTAAAATATTTTTTAGATTGGGGAATGCAAGCTATTGCACCATTTACGGCATTTGATATTTTTATTTGCACTTAGAGTGAACTAATAAATGAAATACATTTGTCTTGTCATATAATAAATACATGTAGTTAAAATATATAAAATCGAACTTTCCACGTTTACATAAAATATACATATATACAGGGTGATCACGCGAGAATGAACCAGCAATTATCTCCGTTATTAAGCGAGATAGTGATTATCTTCAAATAAACAAATTTACTATAGACAATATCGACAATAATATATCGTATCAAGAAGCTTTCTGTTACTTCCGGTTCGGGAGTATGTGATACCAACTTTGAAATTTCAAATGGAACATTCTATATTTTTTTATATTTTTGAAAAGTACCTACACAAAATTTGCTTTACAATGGTTGTAAATTAGTAGTACATTGTATTATTAAAAAATAAAATGGCGGACGTTTGAAATATGAACATATTGAATAAAAAAAAATCAAGTGGGTGAAATTTTATAGTTTTTTGTCATAGATGATGATATTTTTTGGGATAAATTCATTTATATTACGTAATCTAGGCAACAAATCCAATAAAACAAAATTCCACACTTTTTGGCTTATTTTGTAAGATATTGCAAACGTCCGCCATTTTACTTTTTAATAATACAATGTCCTACTTATTTACTACCATTGTAAAGCTAATTATATGTACTTTTCAAAAATATAACAAAATATAGTATGTTCCATTTGAAATTTCAAAGCTGATATTACATACTCCGGAACCGGAAGTAACAGAATGCTTCTTGATCTACATCTTATTGCCCATATTGTCTATAGTAAATTTGTTTATTTGAAGATAATCGCTATCTCGCTAATAGCGATAATTGCTGGTTCATTCTCGCGTGATCACCCTATATATATATATATATATATATATATATATATATATATATATATATATATATATATATATATATATATATATAAATAAGACAAAAGCCATTATAACATCAAAATAACAACTTATTCTTCAATATACATTTCTTCTAAATCCACATAGCGCTTGGCGCGGTTCTCCAGTTCATTCAAAATGTTCTGGAAGAGTAAAACGGGGAAGCTGTTAAATACCTTCATCACGATGGTTTAAGTGTGTGTTACAACGTCGTAACGGTTCCCTTTCAGTTACAATTTTATTTTGGAAAGGAGAATACTCAGGCTAAATCAGAAGCATAGAGTGGATGAAACAACATAATGACATTTTTGGTGGACAAATATTGACGCACGACTGTTACGATACGTTGTCGGGCGCGCACAACTCTTGTTTTTCCTTAAATCTTCGACGATAGTCCATCCTGCTGTTTGTTTTTTCGATGTTCAACTACTATGCAACCATCTTAATCGTATCTCTTCGTTCGAAAATCAACAGTTGTAGAACTGTATCGATGTTTTCGGCGTTTCTGCTTGATGTGGGTAAATCATTCTTTAAGTGATCTTTGTTTTCATCTCTCCCATCGTGAAAGCGCTCTTGCCAACCAAAAACGTTGCAACAACACAATGAAGCATCCCCAAATGCTTTATAGATCAAACCAAACGATCAGGTTGGTTTTTTGCTCAAGCAAACACAAAATTTGATCACGTACTGCTATTCGACGGATGAGGTCAACAAACTACGTCCATACGAGAACTGTACTGAACCAGTTTTAATAAAACTTGAGGGGATGTTTATGAAAGTTAGCAAAGAAAAACAAATCTGTTGTGGCCATCACAATACCTCTCGCTCCTTCCATTGTGATATATATATATATATATATATATATATATATATATATATATATATATATATATATATATATATATATATACTCGTATATATATAAGTATTGTATTTAACATTTCTTGTACACACAAAAAATTCTAATTACACCTATAATCTTTATATTTACGTATTTTCTATAATTTTAAAATCATTCTATGAGTAAGTTTTTCCATTTCTTCTAAATGTTCGTTTTTCAAATTCATTAACGGGATTGTCGGTGTTTCTGAAGGGTCCATGTAATATACCTATAATTTTAAATATATAATTAATAATACAATAAGAAATATCAAATATCGTTCCCAGAAAAAGCCTGCAGTACTATCTCTGAATTTTTGACACTATGACATTAGTGACATTTATCTGTGAATTACACACATTTAAATTTCTCAAGTAGTTACCATGGAGATGTTTGGGCTGTGAGCAGGCTGTGAGATTTACTACAACAGGTCATTATACCCTTAAATCTATAGAAGGTATAATAAAAAAATTAAATGTGTCGGATAGAGATTTTTGCTTTTTGGTATTTTTAATAAATATATATTAAAAAAATAATATTTAGAAGATTTTTGTTAAAATACTACTACTTCCGGTTGTCTAATTGTTACTAGAATCTCTTCAAATCTTCCCATTACTGTTAGAGTGAGGAATCCGTAGTTACACAGGTCTTTAGTCTTATAGAATTTGAGAAATCATACCTCCAATAACCTCTCTCTCTCTCACACACACACACATATCCACACACACACACATCCACACACACACACACACACACACACACACACACATCCACACACAGACATCATCGTAAAAATGTTATTATTGGATTTTAGGGATCTTAAAACGTGCTTATTCACTAAAATCTGGATATGCGATTTTTAGTATGATTGCAAAACCTCTCTTAGCGAGAGCTAAAAAACTTATTAGAATAACAACCAATATATCAGTAATTTTTTTAAGGGCTTTAGATAAATTCAAATAACAGTCTTATTTTGTAACCAACATTAACAGTACAAAATAAAATTTGAAATTTATTCTTGATTTTAAATTAATCATTCTCAAAATTACAAAATGTTAAGAGTAGTTGTTCTTACGTTAAACCAGAGATTTATATTATTTCAGCATCTGATCAAAACATCAGAATGCAGTCATTTGATTTTATTGAAGTATGGCTAAGAACCGATAATGGTGTTAGCTAAATTGAAAATTTCTTCGTTCTAGATTGTCTAATGAAGATATTAGTTTAATTATGATGATTAAGTCATGCATTAGGTGCCATAAATTTCATATTTGCGCAATATACATTTATATATTATGATAATAAAATATTTAATTTGCCATACATGTCATACACATATATTAAATTTATATTTTATGAAGTTATTTCAGCAATTTACAATAACATTAAAATTATATTATAGTTGAAGTCGTAAACAACACACCCTATAGAATTTCATTATTAAAAAGAATAATTGTTTGAACATCACTTTCTCCAATGACCTATCTAAGCAATAAATTCATAAAATATCAGGCGATATTCAAAAGCATGTCTTAAAATATATAGCAGCCTGCTTCTCATAAATTTGTAAACGAACAGCAGTAGTTAAGTCAAGTAAGTATTCCTTTTAATTTTACAAGTCAACAAGAAATAATGCAGTACAGAGAGTACATTTTATTCTTCACTATTAATGTTGATTACAAATGTCACTACTTATATGATTTAACTGATACAAATAATTCTCAATGTTCAAATACACTCGTACATTCATATTTATTATTACATAAATGTGATTGCCGGGAGGTAATATATGGGCAGCATGAGATTTTTAATTCAATAAATCAAAGTGCATATTTTTACTTATAAATAATGTGATATCAATTCAATATTGTATACTATGCTACAAGTGGTATAGGCAAATAACATGGAGACTACAACTCTTGAGTAGACGACAAACTTTTACCTATACGTATATTATTTTTTTAAAATATAAACATTACAGTAACCTCATCCCTATTTCATACTAAAAATGTATATAATTTATACAAGATAGATTATACAGATTGAGACAGAAATTAGTCAAGGAAATTAATTAATTTGACTTGAAATGTCTTATTTACACTGTTCTTTTTTTAATTCGACTGACCAGTTTCAATCATTTACATGATCATTTTCAAAGTCCGGTAGAGACTATAAAATACAAAAATATACAAATAAGGTACAATAGACATGACAAAAATTAATACAATAATACAAAAAATGTAAAACAAATACTTACACATTACAAAGTACAGAAAAATTACTACGAAAAGGTAAATGCATATTTTGGAAAAATATGAAAAAGTAAAACGTCAGATACATACAACTAGTAATGAAAGAATAAAGGAATTAACAGGATAATGCAGAAGGGAACGGAAATTTATCACGTGATAGTGTCGAGGTTTAATAGAATATTTATATTCGTGCTTTTATTTAAATTAGTTTTATCATTTAAACACAAGGCTTCATTAGGGTACCTATATACTCAGGGTATGGCCATGACGTGGCTCGCGTTTCGTCCGCCATGTGCGGGCCACTGTGAAATTCGTTGTTGTTGCGCAAATTATTATGTATTTTCGTGGTTGTTTGTTTTATTTTAATGGAAAACACATTTAAATATACTTCTAATACTTATTTAAAGTATAAGTAATACTTTTATTTTATTTATTTGTGTATTTTCTTGAGATACTGATTACGATGACGGGCAATATTGAAAACACATAAAAAATACCAATATTAAGCACAAACATTTAAATTTTTAAAAGGTAAGTTTAGAATATATACTTATTATGTAAATAATAACTACAGTTATTAAATTAGATGTGATAATAACAACCTATATCCTATGCTCTACATAACCTCTAAATCTATGTAATAATAATAATTGTGTATCTCTTAAATACATGAATTTTTATTACCTTTATAGATCCATAGTGTGATTATTTAATATTCTGTTATAATATAATATCACATTTCTTACAAATAAATAAGAAAATGAATACACAGTATGTTTGACATTGGCCCGCAAATGGCGGCGATCTTGGCCCATGACCATACTCTGTATATAGAGGTACCCTAGGCTTCATTGTCAATGAGCGACTATTTAATTTCTAAATTTTCCAAGAAATCGAGAGCTCTGCTGTTGTCTTTTAAGTGTAATATTTTAACATCAGTTTTAACGTCGAATTTGTGTCCAGAAATATTTATATGTTCGGCAAATGCAGAATTATTATATTTTATACATCTTATATGTTCGTTTATTCTAATGTTAAAGGTTCTACCTGTTTTACCGACATAATTACACCAGCATGAACAGTTTAATTTATAAACGCCAGATCTCTCTAGGAGATATGTATTGTCTATTTTCTTTTTCATATTTTTCCAACATATGCATTTACATTTTGCGTAGTAATTTTTCTGTAGTTTGTGATGTGTAAGTATTTTTTTATTTTAATTGTATTATTGTATTTATTTTTGTCATGTGCATTGTACCTTATTTGTATATTTCTGTATTTTGTAGTCTCTACTGGACTTGTAAAAATTAAAAAAGAACAGTGTAAATAAGATATTTCAAGTTTTTCTTTTAAAAACCTTTTGCCAAATATCTATTTTTTTCACTTGGGTATCATTAATTTTATAATTAAAATAAATATTTTCAATAGACACTTACACAAGTGCAATTTGAACATAGCGCATGTAGCGGCACTGCTTAGAAGTAATGGTTGCTATGGTTTACGACAGTACAAACAAACATGAATGATGGAAAAGAAAATGGGCGGGGGTTTGTTAGTAACGAGATGTTCTATCTTTCTCTTGCGTGTGACGTCAATTGTGTAAGTATCTATTGAGACTTAAGACTTGAAATACACCGTAAACAAACATTTTTGAGAAAATCTCATTTTTACACCAGATGACATTACTTAAGTACTCTATTACTCTAAAAATAAATTATTTCCATCATTTTCATTATTCCGTACGTTACGTATTACCGAAATCTGTGAATAGAAGCGGAATAGCACTTCCAGAAATGGATAATAATACTTGATATATTTCATTTATACACGCAATTTTGATACTTATTAATTTACCATAGCAACATCAACATTATCAACTCAACAGCATTTTAATAAAAATTGAAAACCGAACTTTAGGCCAAACTATCTACATAATACGAAGTCTTCTACCCTTTCTTATCAATTCTCCCTCAAAATCCACCTACTTTTTCATCGAAATCTCCTCGACCCTCAATGTGGTCTACGTGTAGAATCTTCGTGACCGCACCCAGCGACCGGCCAGGCTGGCTACATAATGACAACCACTGTCAACTTCTTGCACGTCTGGCTACCGCTTGGATCTCCGCGGTCGCAGCTCTGCGGCTACCGGTGGGCGTCGGTTGATTAGAACAAGATAAAAATACACGAGAGGAGAACAAGTGGGGCTGGCGCAAATGGACAGAAAATAGAATAAGAAGAAAAGTGTTTGAAATAATTTCGTAAAAAAAATATGTACAGTGGTGATTGGTTGTGGATTGAGTTCGAATCGCAATATTAAGTGAAGTTATACTCGTAAATTTATTGACAAAAATGATAAAGGACCAAAACGTACCACGACATATATGGGGAAAATGTACTTTCAATTTTACAGTGAAGTTTTGATGTGGATTAATTGCTTGATATCTCGTCTTTTACCTCTTGCTAAAAGAGGTATTTGGATTCATGCTAAAAACGCATAGGTGCTAAATGAATAGATACTATTACAATTCGGGTTACTAATACGTCAAATAAAACAAGAGGTGAACAATAGTTACTTATCTAGCATTCTTATTAGAATAGACTTTTTGATAATTAAAGAATTTTTTTTGTGTTTCTGTTGATATCTCTAAAACGGAGAAGATTTAACCCATAGTTTATAACTTTTTTCCTCTCACTATAGAGGTATTGGATTCATGCAAAAATCGCATGTCCAGATTTTAGTGAATAAGCACGTTTTAAGGTCCCTAGAATTCGATTATAACATTTTTACAATCATGTCCGTGTGTGTGTACATGTGTGTGTGTATGTGTGTGTATGGATGTTGGAGGTACGGTTTCTCCAATACTATACGACTATAATATAAGTAACTATGAATTCCTCAATCTAACATTAATGGGAAGAACTTTTGTGTTAAAAGGTATTATGTGAATGTAGTTTCATTTGCGAATTTAATGACAATTCAAAATGAAGGTAGTTAATGTTTCGTTTGTGCATGTGTAATAAATGACGTTATTTTCAACGTTCCGATGTAAGTTGGGTATTTGAGTTGAAACGATCCCTCTTTAACGAGATTGATCCCAATGATCATTTTACCCACACAATTTTTATTTTATTTTTAGGGACAATATTATACAATGCCGCGCTTGTATTAAAAGAAGACTTCACGAGAAAGCTGAAGTCAAGCTTCAATAAATAAATAAAAGCTTATACATTACCGTGCTATTAAATATATTTTTATGGGGATCATTTTGTACATACCCTAGGGATCGTTTTATACAAATAGGTGTACAAATGATCCTTTACTATGCTTGTAAAAATATAAATTAAAAGTATAGTTAATGAGGTAGCTAAATTTAATTCGAACCGATCTGTAGATAAACGAATTAGCTTACGAAAACTAATTTAAATTTATCGAAATAATTGCAGGTGTACTTTTATATGAATTCCCCGGTAAACGGATAATTTTAGACCCATTTTCCCTAGTCTTGGTAAAATGGACACCTTGTAACTGTCATCCAACACCGATGATGTAGTTATGCAGTTTATTGATGTTTAAAAGTTTATGGTCCAAAAAAAATCACACAGATTTATATTTGTATTTGTTATTATTTTATGTTATTTTATTCCATTTGTGGGTTATTATTAATTAGTCTTGGATACAATGTGTAACTAACTACGTAGAGACATTAATACATGTCATTTTATTATATACAAAAATTAAATATAGATGCAACTCCATAGATGTTTTATTGGAAGCCGCTCTTATTAATATGAACATCAATAGAACAACTATATGACTCAATATACACTGTTTTCATACTTAATACTCGTATTTAATCAAAAATAGAAGTTAAATTTTGAATTTTGAACGAAGAGTAAAACTATCAAATCATTAACGTCGTGTATGTATCACGGTCTATGAGAGCTAAAAAGTCACAGCAGTCATTGGTCTCCCGATTTTGGATCTCTCATTTAAGTTGTGTAAAAATAACTGAGAGTAGTGTTTGTCGGGTTGGGAAAGGCAGACTTGAGAATCCACACAACAAGAACAGCAACAGTACAACGAACAGCCTTTCCAGCAGCTCCAGATTGACGGATAAATCAATCCGGTGTCCGTAGACCGCCCACCAACTTTTTACATTCCTTCTCTTCGGAGACTTCTTTATCCGATCATTGTTAGGCAAACCCTCCCGGCTTCTGCTTCTGAGGTTGACGCACCGAGAATCTTGGCTAATGAATTGAGGTGAGAGCGCGGTTAATTACTTCTGATTTGGACGAACGATTGGCTCAGGCCCTGTTATAGTAAGTTGTCAGACGCGGAGATAAGATTGTTAAGTGAAACATAGAAATTGAAATGTACGAGGCTACTGCGCGTTATCTCGCCAGAGAACCAACTATCAGTAGCTGGACCACAGATTGATTGAAATATTTTTGAAATGGATCAATTAGAAACACTAGCGGATGATAATCTCTATATGGAAACAAAATTCTTCTCCAACGGTAAACAACTAAATCTTGGTTTAACTTAGCCGCCTAGCTACCAAATTCTGTTAATGAAGATATTAACATTTAAATAAAAACTAATAGTAACTATTTCAAAGCGTTTCACAATTTTTATGATCGGTACCGAAAAATCTATATCGAAAGAACAAAAAATAGAAGATGCACAAGTACGATATACAAAATAGATTCGTGGATTAAACATGCGTCGGTTGCTATGCGGTTATAGAAAAAATTATAATACCAAAATTAAGGTTAGAAACCGGAAAAAGAGCAGTCATATATGAAGACTAAATGGGAGTAACATAAATATCAATTGTACAGGAATGTTGGAAGATAATTAGAAGAGCAGATGAAGATAAAAATAGATTAACAAATGAAATAATATTACAAAATGTTAAAATCGGATACTAGGAACCTTAAAATGTGCTTGTTTACTAAAATCTCGATTTGCGATTTTTAGCACGAATCCAAGTAAAATTACTTTGTACTCTAAGTAGGTTCATAAAATTTTCAATATAGACTTTTCACACAACGTCAAAATAAATAGCGTGCACGTTAAAACTCATTTTGCTTTCAATCCATATGGGTACGTAATTTTTTTACCGTATATAAATATATATATATATATATATATATATATATATATATATATATATATATATATATATATACTCGTTTAACCCTATTTGTCCAGAAATAGTGTCCGTCGAAAACTACTTTATATTTTACGTTAAAGTATAAATAACCTAATTTTAGAGAGATATAGTAACAGCGTTTAGACATAAAATAACGCATAAGATATTTGAAAACATATTTTGATATACATAATAATGTCACGTTATCTGGAATTGAACCGTTCACCCTATCTATTTTCACGTTTTGTGAAAACTCTCTATTAAGGCAGGATATAAATACACGAGTAAAATGATATCATTAATTATAATTCCTATAAATTCAAATAATCTTGCAATATTCTTGTATTATAAAAATCGCCATCCTCCATGTCCATGTTATCTTGGTGGTGTCCACAGCAACATGTTGACACTCGTATCGTTTGGCTAATTATATCACAGATTTCACGCACAGATATTTTTAACGATCGCAGTTTGAAACCTTAATTAATAAACGATTTTATCGAACGGGTAAAAATCCGTTTCCTTACGAGCTCCGGGACAAAATACTGCCTCGACGGTGGAGTTGAACGCGTTGATAGTATAATTAACGTATAGAAGCCTTATAAGGCGCCAGGACTTTTCAAACTTATGAAGACGTATTGCGCAACGGATGAAAAACAAGGAATATAGACTTGCATTGCTGTTGCTGATAGCTATGGAAATAATGAGAGATACATCTCAAACTGGAGTAGAGTGGTTTGTCACAGATGTAAATAAATACTGTTGCAATTAGTTCATACCAGGAAAAATATGACAACTTGGAGATATGACAAGAAAATTATCAATCATACATTAACATACACTCTGTATCTCCTAGTTGATCCCTACGTCATCAATTTCTAAAGCAAGAATTACTACACTTTTATCTAGCATCTTTATCATACATACATGGCATATATGAGACTTTTATTCGCTATCTCATTATCATCGGTGTTTCAGATGGGTATATGCTATCTCTATCCAGCCGACGGCAATAAATGAAAAAGAAACAGTATTGTAACTACGGCAACAAATGTCATTTCAAATATTTTGAAACCGCGCTGTCTTATTTTAACGGTGTGAGAGTGATGAATAAAAAAGAGTAATGTAATAAGCCGATTTGATATGTGTCTATAACCCGCAAATAGGCACGTGGTCTTTAATACAATTACAGTTCTGTTGAAAACCATTGCAAAAATATTACAAGGAATAATATTACTAATACTATGCAATTATTTAAAATTATAACGCATGCCTGGAAATCTATAAACCATAAAATCATCGATAATTTACTTAATTCGATGCTACGACGAATTCAAATTATTATAAATAATTATTAAAATCTTAAATATGCAACATTGTTATTTTGTCTAAATTAAGTTTTTTCTTAAATTGTTATTCTGGTTAATTTTTTTAAAGAAAATATAAGATTTTTATACAGTCGCTTTATTTTTGTAGCTCCTAACATCTGTATTGAAATACATAAGTACTTGTAAAATTTAATACGATACTTTTGAATTACTTATTCAACCTCCATAAGGTTTTATAAATATATCACCTTTACATAACCTATATAAAAAAATCTGATGTGACCAACACAGTACCTCCCGCCATTTACCTATGTATATAATTTTTATATTACTTTATAAATTTATCCATACAATATATAGAAAAAGTATTAAAGCAAACTTGTAGAAAATGAAATAATAAATAGCACGATCCCTATACATCCCTTACCAAGGGTAACGGGAGGTAAAAATCTGATGTGGCCAGCACATTACCTTCCGTCAATCTTGTGTATTATGTACAAATTTCATACATAAATTTTCTTGCAAAAGATTCTATACTTCCAGTAAAATTATTTCATATACAAACTATTTAAATTGTACTTGACACGGGCATCTTCATCTTTAGCTTTTCCCATTCGATAGGGGTTGCTATGTTTTATTTTCTTCTTCCAATCATTTTTTTTTTGCTTGTCGTCCTCATTTAGTTTCCTATCAAGTCTTCCGCAATACAGTCCTTCCATCTTATCTTTGGTCTTCCTTTGTTTCGTCTGTCTTCTATTACTAAGCTATTCATTCTTCCAATATACTCTTCACATCTCCTCATGACATATTCAAACCAAAGTAATCGTCTCTCTTGTATGTATCTAAAAACTTTTATAACTCGAACTATTTCCCTTATTCTTTTATTCCTTATCCTATCTTTCCGTGTCTTCCCCAGTATCTATCTCAACATCCTCATCTCTGCCACATATATTTTCTTAATTTAATAGCTGTTTCCATGGTTATAGCATAGGTGGTTGATTTATAAGTTTTAATTTCTTTATAATTCTTTTAAGTCTATATTCATTGAATATGAAATATAAAATGCAATCAATTCGTATAGATAATAATATTCTTTAATATTTATAATAACGTTAAATATGAAAAAAATATTTAACAGCGTTTTCAAGAAAAACTGTTAAAATCTTCAAATGAGGGTACTTCCGGTTCAACAATTATAACCAAAATCTAATCAAGTATGCACACACACACACACACACACACACACACACACACACACACATACACACACACACGAATACACTCATACACACACACACATAACATACAGACATCATTGTAAAAAGAGTACATTTGTATTATGGGGCTCTAAAACGTGCTTATTCATTAAAAATTCACCATCAAATTTTTTGACCAACGGAAGGTAAAAAGTTTGAAAATATGTTGAATATTTAAAATATGGGGGAGAATTCTTTATTAGTTACAATGGAGTCGCTCAATTTATGTCCGCTACTAATATATTAAAAAATCATAATGCTGGACCAAGTTTTGGGTCGGTGCGAAATAATAAATATATAAACTTTATTAACGTTGTACTTGTAAAATAAATTGACTCAATAAGAAATGAACAAAAGCTGCTATTTATTTATAATTTTTATAAAAGAAAATAAAAGGCACTCTCTCCAAGCTCTTCTGTCATGAAAGACTTGTCAGAGGTGTTAAAAATCCCTTTGAATAACCACTAGTGTGTGTGGAGATAGTAAACAAATACTCAACAAAAAGCTATTATGCAAATGATTTATAATTCCCATCAATTACTTCAGCGACGCTGGATTAAAGTCGCGATTCCACTATCACACACTTATAAGCTCATCAGTCATACGCGCAAATACTTTAAACCTTTCGCTTGTCCTGCTGCTATCTAAGTACATCCTGCTCAAGACATCTAACATTGACACACACACTGTCGAGACGATGGGCTTTTTCAAATAGTTTTCTTGTAAAATCAATAGCATTTTCGTTATAAATAATTCGGATTTGCAGAAAATTGGTAAAGTTTATTTTATTGTTTCATTAAACAGAAAAAGTTTCCTGATCTGTCCTAATTTTCATTAGCAACACTTAACACCTTGGTCCCATTAATTTTTTTGGTGGATCTATAAGTGTCCAGTGGCTGTGGCAAGGCCCGGTACCAATGTTCCCAATAGCGGTAGCGTGGGGCCGAACCTTAGCAGGTGAAAGATACAATCCAAGATAATGATTAATTATAAAAGAAATAGAGAAATTATCCGTTAAATAGACATGTACCCTTACAATCGGTCTTGTCACTCGGAAGATAGTAGCCCAAATGCTTTCAGCCTACACTGTTACCAAGAAAATGTAAGTTTTCTATTATCTGTACGCACTATACTCGTACATACCTCCAATATTAGTGAATATTTGTATTTATATATACAAGTTGTCCGTCTATACTTAAACCAGCAATTAATTCGCTTGTCATTATATACATTTAGCGATTTAACTATATAACATATATTACAATATGTAAACTCCTCTATATAATATCAAGTAGTTCTACATTATTACTTCCGGTTCACGAGTAATTGATAGCAGCTTTTAATTTTCAAATGAAACACCCGATATATTTCCGCTATTATACCGGTTGTAACAGAAATACGTACATTAAATATAAATCATCGAGTGCAACAATGACCCGTATTCCGAGTGCACTTTTATAATAAAAGCACTTTTATGGAGCGCGATTTTACATTATATTCTCCTGAGGAGTGTGCTCCATAAAAGCGCTTTTATTATAAAAGTGCACTCGGAATACGAGCCATAATTTCTTAATAACTTTTTCTTCTAGATATTGAATTAAAATTCTTCGAAGTTTTGTCACAAATTTCCTTACCGCCTATATTCTGCGCGTGCGTCTACAAAGTGTTGGACAATCAAAAAATGGCAGGATATTTATAGGACGTAGTCGACCATGAACAAGTCTACAATTGACGGAACAAGAAAACGCATAAAGATATAGACGAACACCCAGTATATACAGGGTGTTTCCTTTAAAACAACCAGCGCTTTTTTGGGCGAACTAATGACTTTAGAGAAAAATGTTATATACAAAAAATTACCAGGAAAAAGGGCTTAATTTATGAGGAATAATAAATAAAAAATTCAACCAGTGGTTCTCAAACGGTAGAATAAAATTATATTTTTTTAAATGGCAACCTATATCAATTTTTTGGCCATTAGATAGAGAATTTTTTTCTGATTTCAACGATATAAATATGATATGGGTTGTATAACAATTATTTCGAGAAAAATGATATTAAAAATCAGAAATAATTTTACAATATTGAAGTAGGCTCTGCAATAAACAACTATTAATACGAATATTGCCTAGGTTACGATAGTATATTATTTTCTTATATCTAAAATAACTTGTTTTACTAAGAAATTCATAATAACAAATGAACTACATCAACTATCTGTCACCTGTATCATTTGTTTGCATTTGTTTATTGCATAGCCTACTTCAACATTGTAGAATTATTTCTGATTTTTAATATCATTTTTCTCGAAATAATTGTTATACAACAAATATTTATATCGTTGAAATCAGAAAAAAATTCTCTATCAAATGGACAAAAAATGTATATAGGTTGCCATTTAAAAAAATATAATTTTATTCTACCGTTTGAGAACCACTGGTTGAATTTTTTATTTATTATTCCTCATAAATTAAGCCCTTTTTCCTAGATAATTTTTTGTATATAACATTTTTCTCTAAAGTCATTAGTTCGCCCAAAAAAGCGCTGATTGTTTTAAAGGAAACACCCTGTATATATATATATACAGAGTTTTAATTAAAATCGGGCCATAAGAAAATCAGTTTTCAATTCCGCAAAACTTCCCGTTTAATTTTATACAAAAAAATATAGAGAATTAATTACATTCTACACCTAAATCACTGAACAGATTTTATTTTGCTTGTTTAGTAACCTATACAAAATCCAATTTGAAATTTTATAAATATTGCGCATTTGTAGTGATAGCCATGGAATTAAACAAAATTACAAAGGAATGCATATAGTTTGAATTGTCAGAATGCCGATATTGTTGGTTACAAAATACAATAAAAAAATCTGTTTAGTGATTTAGATGTAGACTATAAAAAAAAAATTATTGACACAAATGAGCAATATTTATAAAATTTCAAATTGAATTTGCAAGTTACTAAATATGTAAAATAAAATATGTTTAGTGATTTAGGAGTATAACTTAATTCTCTACAACATGTAAATGATATTTTTTGTCTAAATTTAAATGAGAAGTTTTGCGCAAGGAAAAAACTGATTTCCCATGTTAAACGTCTATGGCCGTCTTTTTAATTAACACCTGTATATCAATAGAATTTGTTTAATTTTTAGTACTGCAGAAATCTTTTAAATTATTAAATTATTTAGCAGTAAAGAGTAAACAAATACGTTACAGATTTCTAAACAATTACTTTTTACAGAAGTACAGAAGTACTTGAAGGCAAAATTAAATGAGGTTTTAGTGAAATTAATTAAAGACCAAGAAAGAGTTAAAAGAGAACCACTAGGAATCTTCCGAATTTGGTGAGCAGGAAACCGTTGACTTCCGCGCAAAGTGTATCCACCTCTTACAAATCGGAAGTAGGTAATTTTTTAGAGAAGATAAGTGTCCGATTTCTAAACCTCGGTTGGCCAAATATTTTAATTGCTTGTTTTATTTTTAGTTTAATTAGCGAGAAACAGTGAAGTTGGAAGTAATTGGTTACGCCTAGCAACACATGTTCGTCTCGTTATTAAGAAACGTTGGTTTTATGAACGTCCGAAGGATACATTCGGTGATTCAGTCCGTTTTGTAATAACGGATAGTTCACTCATTATGAATAATGGCCAGTGCTTTGTGATGTAAAGATGTGTATTGTGAGATCACATATTGTGATTAGTCATTTTAATTGGGGTCCGTGTAGGAAATAATTACTTACTTTGGTAATTATTTTAGAGAAATGAGAGCGCACTTTAGAACTGATTACTCATCATCTCCCGAGTTTATCTCTGCATCTCTCATTCTTCCAGTCCACTTTTTAAATTGATATACATATGTATATGCGCATCAATCTCAACCAACAAATTTCTTTCCAAATAATTTTTATGGCACATCCAAATAGACATAATATTATATGACCCAGAGCGATTGAACAGGAAGCTAAATATTTGTAAGTGGTAGGAAAACAATAGAAAAACACAAAAATATTTAAGTATGGGTAAGTAAATCATGAAAAGTAAAAATTTTCAGCATCAAAAGTATAAATCGATATCTCTGATATCAAAGTAAAACATTTTGCCAAAGAAAAACATATGTCGAAAATTAGCAAGTTTATACAGTGCTCCACCTTACCGATTCAGTATTGTAGAGAATAGGGCATAGTTTTGAACTCTATGATTGGCTGAAATTGGAGCCAAGTTTACACAATTTTAGCCGCTTTCTTTTTGCCAAGAATAACAATTCCGAGTAGCACGTATCTACCCTAAACCGTTCTTTTTAAAACGGAATAAATGATCTTGTACTACCCATTTTCTTTGGCCCTGCCCTGGCGAAGCACAACATTTGAAATAGGATCAAATAGATTCTGAACTGATCCAGAATGTCAATATCATGTCAATGTGACTGCCTGCTATGTATTTTGTGTTGTTTGTTAGCATTTGATATTAAAATGACAGATATAGAATAAATTAGTTTGTTTGATTTAGAAACAGAAACGTTGCATGATTCATTACCATAAGAAATATATTCATATGTAAATACTCAAAGGTAAAATAATTTATTGTGTCAAAAACAAATCACATATACAACAAATTATATCCACAAGCACTTTTTACTTTTTATTTTAAAAAACATACAGTTCTTTTTAGGATTAGTTCAGTTCAGTTCGGTTCAGTTCGAGGTAAGATCAGTTCATTTTCTTCATAAAGAGAAAGCGCCTGTAATTTCGGACAAGTGTCAATGTACATGACATGTGTCATCTCGTGTCATTTTTATAGGCAATATCAAGTATCATTCTTATCCGATTTGGAAAGCAGGTAGATAATACACACTGGCTGACTAGAATATATATAATTTCAAAGGCATTATGACACCTTTTTAATAAAATGCCAGATGACAGAAGTTTAATTTCTTTAATCTCCTTGGTGTAAAACTAGCGCCGATGTGAGCGCCATCTACTGAATTGGTCAAGTGAAAGAGAGAAGAGAGTATATATTACTTTGTCAGTTTAGTTGTCTAATATAGATTAAAGGCTGCATTATACTAAATTTATAATAACTGCAGAAGTTGCATCAATAATTTCTTGGAGTTCTTTCGAAAGTTCTTCGCTAAATTTTTGATACTCTTTTTTACGAGTAGAAAAACTCGAAAAAAAAACAACTTAAGTTCTCAATAAAAATTATACTATTATTAAAAACAAAAATCAAAAACGTACACTTAATATTAAATCCTGTACCTAATAATTTGTCTGAAATACCAGACAATTTAAGTAAAAGATGTCATAAATATAGGTCCTATTCCATCAAAATTTTAAAAATACCAGTTAATTTTTAAATTATTGTATGTAACAAAAGTTTTGAGAAAAAGTTAGACCTCTTCATCAAATAGAAAGAAATTTTGTTGAAACATTGACATAAGGGGTTGTTCCTATAAACGAAGATAAGAAATCTAGTTTTACAACACTGATAGGGGACCATTATCTTCAATGCGACACAGATTTTAATACCGTGTCTCATTTGTCTCTGCATGAAGTTAAATCTTCTTCCTGGGTCGTCTGAAATATTCTTGTCCGTAACTGTTGTTCACTTTGATATTCCCACCTATTAATGTATATTTCAATCAATTGCGCCTGAGAAACATTTTGGAGATTATACTCTTTCTCTCTCTCTCTCTCTCTCTCTCTCTCTGTGTGTGTATGTGTGTGTGTGTGTGTGTGTGTGTGTGTATTTTCTATAAAATATTGGCTTCTTAATGCTTTGTTGTATCTGGAGATTCACTTCAGCTAAGCCAGTGTCTAGTTCGTTACAATATTTCTTTTATGAAATTTTAAATCATTTCTGACCAAAGTTCTGCCAACAATCACCTTTAAAATTCTACAGCATCTAGGAACTTAAAACGTGCTCATTTACCAAAACGTCGATATATGATTTTACCACGATCCTAAACCTCCCTTACCAAGGGTAGCGGGAGGTAAAAATATCCTTAAACGTACAAAACTTATCCCTATCGAAATATTATTAGATTATATTCTTGTAATATACAAATCTAAAACCAATTACATATTAGGCGTTTTCGTTTATTGTCTCGGAGAACATAAAAGGATCCGGAAGGATCGCAATCGTTCGTTTATTGTCTCAGAGCGTACCTATCTACGTTAATTTTTGTATGTATGTATGTATGTGCAGAATTAAGTTAAGAAACCATTAATCTCCAATATTTCTGTAATGCATTGATCAAGTTGTGCCCATATTTCACCTCCTTCTAAAATAGTCATAGCCATAAATACGATACTGCTAGTGCATTAACTGTACCATATTTAAGATTTAGATTTACATATGCTTGCCTAATCGCACCTACAAAACTGTCCAATAAAATCAGATCAATTTCTCTCTTTAAAATATACATCCGGTGAGAAATGAGAATTATGAATGAAGCAGTCTAGGCTGATAATTTTTTGCACGAGAGCGTAAGTGAGTAACTGTAACTGTACCAGTTAGGTTAGACGGTTAGCTAATGATTGACTATAAGCGGTCGGGCCAATGTCTATACTTAATTTAATTGGCGCTAATCTGGCTGTGAACAAACCTAATTTCTCGCTGATAATCCATCTCGCATGTTTCGGTGTCAATGTGATTCCCACGGATGATGGAAGGAGAATTAATCTCCGTTTAAGCGACTTCCTGACTCAATCTGGTGCAGTGATAACTCCGCACCGTGCGAAAGTTACTCATTTTGCCTTCCTACGCACCTACATGAAAAAAATATTTAAAAAAATCCTACATATTTTATATAAATAAATATATGTATGAAAGTTACTGTTGGAATGATTACAGCAAATTTGAAACTACAGAAATCGGTATTTACCACTACGAGTACCTCTATTTTTTGTTCAACCTTTAAGCTCATTCGACACCTTGAAAATAACATAAAGTATAAAGACAAAATACGATGAAATATTATATATACAAACCCTACGTCACTTACTTCGTACTTCCTTTTACTGAATAGAAAATTTGGCGTCATTACTTTTACGGTACAATAAAAAACAGTTTTATTTGTTATTTTCCATATCTTAATCTTAAGATAGAATTAATGTATTTATTTTTCTATAGGAGGTAGTATGTCATGTAGGGCTAACTTCGACAATCCTGACAAGTCGTTTAACTTGGGAAAATAATTTTTCTGAAATAATTACCCCAATTCCAACAAAGTTACTAATTCTTAAAAACAATCCTATAGCAAATAACCAATAATAATTGCAAACCCTGAATTACACCTGAAAATGACGGGCTTTACTAATTTCTATTGATTTTTGGGTCACAAACTAATGTAATCTTATAATGAAATAAAACAATATTTGGGTTTAGTTCTGCAATTTTTTTCTAATTATTTAAACGACGTATCGACAGCGAAGTGTTATCTTCATCAGGTAAATAACAAAATACATGTACTTTGTTATTTACTTGATGAAGACAGCACTTCGCTGTCGAAACGTCGTTTAAATAATTAAAAACATTTTTCTATTTTGGTTCTTTAATATGTACTTTATGAAAACCATTTGGATGTCATAAAGTACTTTTTAAAAGAACTCAAACCTAATTCTTTTAGGTTGGTACGTAGTACCTACATTTCTAGACATTTGTCATTTGAAAGTAAATATTATTTAAATTGTAAACAATAACAATGAAACGTCATAGTTACGAATATCAATCACTGTTACTGTTACCAACAATCAAATAAAAATTAAAATATTCCTAAAAATGAAATCACGTATATTTGTAAATATTTTTTTGACAAAAGGACCAAAATAGAAAAAATAGTATAAAATACACGTTTCATAAGACATTTCAGCGCACTTGTCCCGTTAGAAAACTCGCGGCAAGCCGCTCGTTTCTAACAAAGACGCGTGCGCTAAAATCATGTCTTACTAAACTTGTATCTTAATGTACTATTATAGAACTAAACCCAAATATTGTTTTATTTCATTATATTATGAGTTCTGAATGCTTCTTTCAATATTCAAGTAATCTTAATTTAAAGATGTGGTAAAAATAGATCTAGCACGCTATTATTCATAAAATGAATGTCGAATTAACTGTCAAATCAAATAGAGACAAAAATTGGTATTTGGCAGTTAATCCGGTTTTTTATGTAAGACACACAAGATCTATTTTAACACGTCTTTAAATTAAATATGAAAAACTTTTGGTACCAAAAAATGTAGAATTTTACTTTTCATAATTCAACATATAAAGCTGCTTACAACGTTTGTTGGGACAGATAATACTTGAAAATCTGATTTCCCACCCATATTAAACGCATATCATATCGATTCTACCATATTACTAATATTATAAATTAGATATATTACTTCTGACGTGACTTTATATATTTCTTTTTAATTTCTCATTTGTCTTTAAATATATTTATGTCCACAAGCAAATTTTATTTCCACTTTGTTAATTTTTTTTTAATAATCCTGCCTGTTTCCTCCCATTTGGCCGAAAGAGTCCACAGTGTACGTCAGGCATTTCAAAGTTTAACTTAATGATTTCCTGATGGGCCTAGTTCATTTTTATTTGTTCCTTTTGATTTTTTATACGTTGGCCGCAGTGCGACGCGACGGGACGATATCTCTGACTGCCTGTGTTACACTCCAGGAATTTTCATTCAAGTCTAAGTGGATCCAGCTCATTAGCTAACATGCAACAAACCACAAGAAAACCTCCATTCTCAAAAGCTGAAGTAAATAAGTAATGGAGGCTTGTATTCATGAACGATTTTTAAAGGATGGCGTTTACAAAAAGGAAAAAAGCAAAATCTGTTTTCACAAATTATGTTAGACATTAACTTTGACGCTACAGAACAAATTAAAATTTCATATTGAATGCCTTTTTATGCCTAATGTTCGGAGAAAATTTACTACAGCCAACGATGAAATAATATTATTTGTTTCGTAAAAATTTCAATTTTTGAGAATGTTTAGTTTTTGTGGTTGTTTATTAAATTTTATGGACAAAATCTATTTACAAAGATTAATTTAATTATGTAAACAAAAACTAATTTCAAGTGGAAATTTATGGAATCTGCTTTCTGATTGGTTAACTTTAATAGTATTACAATGATCCTTATTGTAATACAAGTACACTTCGTGTAATCGGACCGTAGTCGAGTTACGCAAAATAAGACTACCTATTACAAATGGACATTGTAATACGCGTTTCTCATACTATTTTTCCTATGTCGCATTAATTTACTTTTTCAAAATTGTTATTGACAGCAATAATAAAATATCAAGGTTGGTAACACTGAGAGTTTCAATAAACATTTGAAAAATAATTTATTTTGACATTTTGACAGTTACAAGTTATGAGTTAAAATTTATATTTACTATGTTATGTACCTACAAATAAATACTGAATTTTAATCAATTACAATGTGCTTTAACTGTTTGATGTAAATATTTTACTATATAAAATCTAATTTCAGTAATTCTTCATGAATGTATTGACAGGTGATGACAACTAAAATAAAGAAAATTTATTTGACAGTAATACTTAGTTACCAACTTCTCAATTTAAAAAATCTGTTGTGGCCAGCACAATACCTCTCGCCACTTGTCGAGGAAAATAAACCACATCGGAAAATCAATAAAATTAGAATGAAAAATTATGATATTTGACATATATGTACATAATTACTAGCTATTATTCTGACACATTAACATTTCTTGTATACCTAAACTCTACACCAAAAATTCAACTTACATATATTTTTTGTATTCAGATGTTTTAATTTAAATTCATTATATGGAGAAATTTTGACCTCTTCTAATTTTTCGAAATGTTTCCAATTCATTGTCGGGATTGACAGTATTTTTGAAGGGTATATGTAATATATCTATAATTTTAAATATTTAACTATTATTACAAGAAGAAATAATATAATATATGTATTTTCCAGAAATTATCTTCAGTAATGTCTCTGGATTTTTAATACTGACATTTATCTGTCAGTTACAAACATTTAATTATTCAATTGGTTTCCATGACATTATTTGGGCTATGAAATTTATTACAACAGATTATTATATACCTTATATTTCTTTATCTCTAAATCTATAAAAGATATAATAAAATATTTATATGTATCAGATAAAGAATTTACTCTTCTTTAACTAGCAAAAACAAAAATTATCGAAAAATAATATTTAGAATTTTTTTTTTAAGAATCTGCTTCCAGTTGTCCAATTATTACCAATTATTTCAGCCCTGCCCAGTAATGTCCGATTGAGAAATACATAGTTAAACAGATATTAAGTATTATAGTTTTTGAGAAATCGCCCTTCCAACGCCCCACACACATACATCCACACACGCACACACACACAGACATCATCGTAAAAATATTAAAATCCGATTGTAGGGACCTTAAAACGTGTTTAATCATTAAAATCTGGATATGCGATTTTTAGCATGAATCCAATACCTCTCTTAGCGAGAGGTGAAAATCCCCAAAAAAAAGTGTACAAAATTGTTCATTGTAACACTGTTTTCGACAAAAATAGAAAATATGAATTCAATAAATAAATAAATATATCACCACGGCATATTACCCATTGCTGGGTGTGCCAATCTGCTTTGTACACAGATATCGGTAATGATGAAATATTTGTATTGTGCGGGCGCTTACCGGACGTCACCTCATGGGTACTCAATGCTGGCGTGGAGAGTGCACCATAGGGGATTCAATATTTTCTATTATTATGTCAATCAAGATTAGAAAAAAAATTGCAAGCTACTTTTGCTAGAATTTATTCCTGTTTAATTGATTTTAAATTATTGAAATTTTTGTGTCAAACTAGATGCCATGTTCATACTTCCTGCGCTTTTAAGATTATTAAAATTCAGTAAATGCAAATCAGTTCTACATTTGATAAATATAATCAAATAAGGCGAGTTCGTTAATCGTCGAATCTGCGCCTGCAAATTAGAGACACAGAAGTCCATTTTAGGACAATTTTTTAACAAAGAATCATTGTCTTTTGTCGCTAGTTGGTCCAATTTAAATCCAAAGTATTTTGATTAATCCAGAGCAGCGGTCGAAGTATTTTATCTCTAGGTTATCGATGAATAAATCTGCACGGGTTTCTAGAATTAAGTTCTGATCAAACGGCCATAAATCTTAAAATGCAAGTAGGATATTTTGTCTAATTGCCCATTAGCACAAACAAATTTATAGGTCCCCATGTGTTACGCAGTGAATTATGTTTTTTGTATCCAGTAGTCGTTATTATACATTCAACTGTCTGATAACAACCGTTGCTACGCTACTGTCATTAGACTACTGGATACGTTTTTGGATCGAAGATATCTGATGAAACAGTTGGCACGTGATAAAATTAACTACTTGAATATTTATTTTTTTCTGGTGTTTTCAGTTAATTAAGAGTTTAATTGCGGCTAAAACGAGAGTATATTGAGAGATGTGAAGGAATTTTTATGGATATTAAAATATAGTTTGAGATTAAATTGTAATAAATTTTCGGTGATAGAGGTGGTTTACGCTCGTGAGGAATTTTTATTGTGGGAAGAGATATTGCATTTATAGGAGGTTCAGATAAATTACTGTTACATATAAGGAACTAATCACTATCTACTAATTATGGATCTTTGTATCATCAGTAAACGAATAATAGGTTTTCGTTAATGAACTAAAATGTATCAATTAGACGATTTCTTCAAAACACGTGTATTAATTTAAATACTTCTACTTTAAATTAACTAACTATTTATTCTATGAAAATTTGTTTATTTTGAAATTTTTAATTAGAACCTGTAATTTCATAAACAGTAAATAGCACAGCTCATTAATTTTTTTTATTCAATCATTATCAAATTGCTCCGTAGAATAAAAAAAATCTGATATGGCCAGCACATTACCTTCCGTCAATTCTGTGTATTATGTACAAATTCCATGCATAAATTTTCTTGCAAAAGATTCTATTTTCCCAGTAAAATGATTTCATAAGCAAACTATGTAAATTGCACTTGAACTAATATCTTCTTCTTCTTGCAATCCAGTCCTTCTTCTCTTTCGTCATCCTCTGTTTTTCTATCTTGTACTACTCGGCTGTTCATTCTTCTTCCAATATATTATTCATCTCTCTTCATGACATGTTTAAACCAATGTAATCGTCTCTCTTGTATCTATCTAGAAACTTCTACCACTCCAACCATTTCTCTTATCCTCTCATTCCTTATCATATCTTTCCGTATCTTCCCCAACATCCATCTCAACATCCTCATCTCTCTGCCACATTCATTTTCTTTTCATTGAAACTGACATGTCAATTAGAATTTTCTTAATATTGTAGCTGTTTCTATGGTTATAGTATAGCTGGCTGATTTACGAAATTTAATTTCATTATAATTTCTTAACTCTATATCCATTGAATATGAAGTATAAAATGCAATCAAAACCTATAGAGAATAGAATATTCTTTAATATTCATAATAACATTAAATATCAAAAAATCTGATGTGACCAACACAGTACCTCCCGCCATTTACCTATGTATATAATTTTTATATTACTTTATAAATATACAATATATAGAAAAAGTATTAAAGCAAACTTGTAGAAAATGAAATAATCTTATAGTAACAAATTAAGAAAAAATTACATTTAAAGGTATTTTTGAAGAAAAACTATCTTAAGCTTCAAGTAAACTGCCATTTCTGGTTATCCGATTGCCACCAAAATATTAGAATAAGGTAGAAATACATGGTTTCAAAACTTTTTGAATGATATTATTTGAGTTAGAGCGTATACACTATACAGGATCCACACATACATACATACATACAGACATACACTGGCTTGCAAAAAAATCGCGTACACCTTAAAAATCAAGTAACCGAGTTTTTACCTTGTTTTAGCTATGTAAATAGGATTTTTTTAAAATAGGTTAATATCAACTGTCAATGAAGTTGTCACCGTTGTCACTGTCATGTCATTATTTTAGGTATCGTGGAGCAAGTTCTTCATTGTGCTAAGTTACTACTAAATTACGAATATATTCTAGAAAAATTAAAGAACAAGCAAGTATTTATTTTAAATGGATTATAAATAAGTAAAAATTATGACTGAAACAAATTATGGACCTCGTTATGGACGAAGTAACATTAATAATTTATCATCGCTCCATCAGCGTCCAGTACTTTATTTAATCTTAATGTTCTGCTATTGATCTGATTGAGCACCCCTCTTCTAACTTAGAAAGTATTACAACTTTCTCGTTTTCTGATAATTTTGGCATCTTAATTGACACTAATGACACTGACTTGTGACACTGACAAGTTAACAATCGAGACCGGCTAAATACAGCAAAAAACAGGTGTATGCGATTTTTTTGCAAGCCAGTGTACATACACACAGACATCATCGTAAAAATGTTAAAAATGGATTCTAGGGACCTTAGAACGTGGCCCTTTACCAAAATCTCGATATGCGATTTTTAGCACGATCCCTATACCTCTCTTACCAAGGGTAGCGGGAGGTAAAAATGCGTTTTTCAAGAATAAATTATTAAAATCTTCCGGTTGATCAATTATAACCAAAATCTAATCAGCTCTTCACATGGATGTAAAGAGAAGAAATACGAAAGAATTTTAATTTTTAGAATTTTAGTGTTGGAGTTATCGTTTATGAAAAAATCGTCATGCACACACATACAAGAAACACAGACTGACACACACAAACACACACACACACACACATCATAAAAATTGTATTCTAGGAACCCTAAAACATGCTTAGTCACTAAAATACACACGATTGAATTTTTGAGAAAAGACAATGGCCCATACTCTGAGCGCACTTTTATAAGCGATCTTATGGAGCACACTCCTCACAAGAATATAATGTTAAAGCGCGATCCATAAAAGTGCTTTTCTTATAAAAGTGCGCTCGGAATCCGGGCCAATACCTTCCTTACCTAAAGGTGACGGAAGATAAAAATAAATTTTCACCTTATTTATTTGTTAATAGTGTTTGTTGCAATAAAACAAATATGAAATATGCGCAATCACTAGGTCCTTTAGCAACATTTGACTTTTGTCTACCGTGTTCTAGATCATATTCGATTTTAAATGTTCTTGAAACCAGATCATTGCGTATATTTTTTTCTCTTAAAATATGTTCATTGAATGATCCACTACCATTCAAATTCCACAAACCCATACCAAATGAACACCACAAATACCATCGAAATACCAATACGGAGTGAAAAAAATCCCCATTGCGAAAAGTTGAGGCACATAAATCCCCATCAAGGCAGAGGACAAAAAACCGCCCAGATTTCGATTCAGGCCATAAATATCTCCCGGGTCCTCGGCTGTGCACCGCGGCATTCCTGCGTGTCCGTCGAGCGTATAAACATGTCCTCCACGTCAATCCACCGTGCCCAGTGCCCGCAATGAATCCACCATACTCATTCTTACAATCATGTCCGAAAACTAAATACACAATCGAGAATTCGACATCAAAACACTGGAATCTTAGCTAATAGTAGGTAGATAGTAACGTAAAAACGTAAGAATGTTTAGAATTTCTTTTTTCAATCTCTTGTAAATATTTACTTTTTTAAGATTTTAAAGATAACTATAATTAATAAAATTATAGAATTGTTTCACATGTATATTACGGACCAGTATTATCATTTCTCGTTAAACTGTCTGTTAACGTAACTGTTCGTTAAAACAAAAATTATCACAAAAGTCCAGATTTTAAATTTTATTTCCGATTTCTCAGATGCCTGCGCATTTCGTACACTAACTATATAGATTTGTCAGAGCTTTTGAACGCTCTCGGAGCATTCCTCTCTGATATATACGAGGTAAAAAAAAATAACGCAGATAGGTACGCTCTGAGACAATAAACGAACGATTAAGATCCTTCCTGATCCTTCTAAGCTCTCCGAGACAATAAACGAAAACGTCTAATATGTAATTGGTTTTAGATTTATATTTTATATGTATATAATCTAATAATACTCAGTACTTCGATAGGGATAAGTTTTGAACGTTTAAGGATTTTTTTTATTGTATGTGATACCTTACTCATTTCTGAAAATATTTTTTATTCAGTCCGACATCTTCATGTTTTTTGATAATATGGTATCTGTTAACATTTGCTTCAAAAGGCAGTTCCAAACAGATCTTCTTCAATCGGCTCTCATTGAAAAACGGACCACTCAAAATATTTTATTTTATTTATAATTATATATTAATTCTCTTTACATATTTGTAAACTAGGCTTATAGGCTCACAAATCATGGTATTTGGCATGATAGTAGGGCTTCTGGTTTAACAAGAAGAGACATTAACTTTCATATTTCAAATGGGATATCCTATATATTTTTCGTATTTGTAATGTACATAAAATTACGAATTTAATGACATGCTTGAAGTGAATTTTTATTAAGTAAATAAGTTACAAAAACGTAAGAGAAAAAAAAACTTAGTATAGTTTCCACAAAGATACCTATTGAAGGTCATTTATAAACCGTCTGGTACAATATTACTTGTAGATAATTTCACTGCATTTCGTAAGCATAGGCGTGCGACATGAAATATTTATAAATACATTTAAACTGAAAAAATAAGTGCAATTTATTTGAGAATTCTGGTTATTTTTAAATAATGCCTTTCTGAAAGAATTATATTTTTCACCTATGTTTTTTGCAAAACACAAAAACGTAAACTAGACAAAAAAAACAATGAAATAACAAATTAATTTAAATGTCGTCGATGGGTAAACATTAGCCCAGACAGTATTGTAGTAGATAATTAGATATCTGTAACTCTACGACATACGTCATCATTATTTATAGTGCGTTAGAAAGTTATGTTACCATTTACGTATATCTGTCAAACTGCATGAAATGTTGCTAAGCTCCTGCTACACAAAGTGCTGTGTATTCTTTCTTCGAACAAGTGACGTTGAATAGTCATCTTTCGTGAACCCAACTATAAGCCATGATATCAGATTGGCTGTGAAAAGAGTTGACATAATTGCTTACTGTAACAAAGTTATTCCTTGTCATTTAATTTTTTGCAATTGTTATTATGTTATGACAAAATTTTATTCACACCCTACCTGATATCATGGCTTACCAGTTTAATTATTCATAATTTTTCTCTTCCATTTTTGTAACTTGTCATGTAACACATCGATAAAATTTCACATAAAGCACATCGTTGAATTCGTAATTTTCCGTAGATTCCAAGTGTATAAAAACATATCATGTCCCATTTGAAATATGAAAGTTAATGTTACTTCCAGTTAAACCGGAAGCGCTACCATCATGACAAATACCATGATTTGTGAACCCTTAAGCCTAGTTTACAACTATGTAAAGAAAATTAAAAAATAACTATAAATAATATAGTTATTTTGAGTGGCCCGTTTTCCAGTGTCACCCTGTCTAGTAAGGCATATATTTCCTAGGGAAAAAGTCCCCTTATACTGCTGGTATTTCCTCAAAAATATTTTCTCGTCTTTCTGTTTTGAGAAACTGAATCACAGCCTGAAATTCAATTTTCCCCATACTTGCAGTTTTTCTAAACACTAAATTCCTTTCTCTGTGACTGTGATATCTCACAGATTAATTATGTAAATACATATAGTAATATTTAAATGACAATTAAATAAATGAAAAATAAGTATGCCTCCTTTTCTACAAACCCCTTCATTCCGAGAACATTTTGACAAATTTTACTTTTTGGTTACGATACCCAACAATTATCCCACAGATAAAAAACTCTTAAAAAGACTAATATATATCAGACAACACATGAAGAAAATTTCTAATCCCATGCATCACATAGAAGTTTGAAATTTCGAGCGTTGGAGACATTTTGTCAAATGTTCTCATCCTAACTAATTAAAAAGTAATCTCTCTTGCTCCTTATTTAAAGACAAGCTAGTGACCTATGTCTAAATAGAGCAAACAGAAGAAAATAATGAAATATTAGCATGACTTCGCATTTAAGAAACGTTTAATTAATACGTTGCGTGCTTGGAACAGTGCGTCTTCTTTCCTTCTTTCCAGACTCCGCTACGGGGTTCAAGTCTTGGAAACCGCTGATTGATCGCACCACTGTACGCCACATGGCGCCGTGGATTTTTGATAAAACTGTGTTCGTTGCCAGCACAAGATTAATTGCGAGAAACTCGCACAAGAATAAAAATACCAAGGAAATATTGCTCACCTTTTGATGTTGACAGCCGAACCTCTATTGTTCACGAGATATTAAATACTTCCAATTTCCAACTGTTTTTATAACACTTCACTACACTTAAACAAACAAAAAAACAACTATTTAAACTTCTTTACTGTTAATATTGTAAGATAACCTTGAAATGTAAGTCACCTTTACTGTTAAACCATCAAATTGAATAATATAAACATAATCAACAGGTATTATCAATAAAAAGTAATGTATATATAAAGTAGTCAATAAAAAACGAAACAAAAACAAATTAAATAACTTTTTATAACCTTTCTGCTAGATTACCTGTCGATTTTCAACAAAAAACTCACGCAATGTCAAAGTTCACGAAAAATTCATGACAAATGACAGCTACGTTTGTTAAACAAATTGTAGGTTATAAACTACTGCAATCTTGCGGTGACGTACTTAACTAATAAACATATGTCAACAAATGATTGTTTGTGAAGTTTGTAGTGACAGTAATATTGACAATAGTGTTTGTTTCTTTTGTTTATAATAACAGTGAATGTGATAAAGAACTTGTAATGAATATTTGAACTTATCATCTCTTCAGATCAGGTAAAATTATTGTTATGTTTTATTGTTTATTACAGAATCATAAAATTTACTACCAAACTTAAAATGTATTACATTATGTCAATTCGAATTTGTTTGTTTTCTGCAGTTGAAATCTGATGATTTCTAGAATTCCCGGAATGCGTCAATTTAAATATGTTCATGTTTTGTTTATATGTAAGCTTGTCATACCTACGTCCCGACCGAGACAGTCTTGATTTCAGAAGCATGTCTCAATTTCAGTGGTGTTATTATAGCACATACGTTATATACTAATTTGCGATTACTTTGCATTAATTGGGTTTCTATAAGTTTTTAAGAGAGATTTAAAAAAAATCCGGGTGAGTTTTTTAATTTGGTTTTATTTTAAAAAACCGTCTGATTTTTTTTTGGGTTTGGGATAATCAGCCCTGCCCTAATTTTGCTACATTAACAACAAATCCAAATGAGGGCACTAATATTGCAATGGAAAGGGAAATCCAGTTATTCGGAATTAAAGGGAACAAGTTTGATCGGATGATCGAAAGGCCGAAAGTGAAGGTCGGATGGGAACGTAAGTGGAAGAGAACACCGAGAAAAACAGTGTCCGTTTCCCTTGAAAACTATTAAAATTAAATTACAACCTTTGCTGTAATTCTTGTATATCTTTTTCAAGGTCTTTTCTTAATATTTTTGAGTCAAACAAATTGAAGAATTTTGTATATCAAGGCCGCGAAATCACTCTTTGGCGTTCAGAGAGAAAAAGTCGAGGGCACTATAAGAATTCGCAGATAAGTAGTACACACTATTTTTTGTGTAACGGTAAAAAATATGTAATTATAAATTTTATTGTATTTAAATAGTTTAATTTATTGAAATAGAAAGGCGGCTATGATGGGATTGACATTTGATAAACAAAACAATTAGTTTTGTAAAAAAATTTTGAAAATAAGGAAATGTTAATCCTAAAATACTACTTTACAATATTGATTGTATTTATTGTAAAGAAAAACAAATCAAGAAACTTATTGTTGTCATATTTTAGAAACATTAATATCATTTTCATATCCGTCATGTCAATTCTCTAGTGTCAAAGTGATTTTAGATTACATCGAATTTCGCGGCCGTTACCATAACAACGGCCGCGAAATTGGATCAACGTTAAAATTCCAGATAACGTGAACGTTATTCTGTACACCAAAATATGTCTAACTGAAACGTTGTAGCTTTCTCACTCTAAAAGTTAGGTTATTTCTGCTTTAATGTGAAATATAGATCAGTCCGAGTCCACAACAAATAAATATAGCAGCCGTCAGAAATAAATTGCACACATATTTTGGTCAATGATGGAGTCATGGAAAAAAATTATGGTTTAATTTTATGAATTAATTCTAACAATTTTTTTCGATATCTATCATAAGATATACAGAATGGTGGCTGTTAGAGGTTTGTGAAATTTCCTGCTCACCTGTTCATTTTTCGGCAAAAACTGTAGAGTACAAAGTTTTACAGAATTAAAAGTTGCAAACAAAACTGTTTTTAAATGTGTTAATGTGTTTGGTTTCTATACAATTTTAAAAAAATCCGTTAGGAATGGCCATGACTTATTACATTATAAAAAACAGTATTATTCTATTCGTCATTTTTTTTGTAAGAAGTAAATTAAATAATAATAATTATTCGAATGAGGAACGGATCTTTATCATAAAGAAATATTATGGTGAAAATACTTATAAAAGAATACAGGATTTATTTTCCATAAGTCAGGTTAACGTTTGACGTTTGTAAATAATTTATAAAAATCTGTCGTGACCAGCACAATACATCTCGCAATTTCCATTTTATGTTACAAAAGTAACGAGTTAAACATTTCTTGTACACACAAGTAATTCAAATAATTGTATCTTCGAGTATTCATTTGTTCTATGAGAAATTTTGTCCTACTCTTCTAATATGTTCAAAATTCTTCAAATGCATTGACGGTTTTCGTATTAGCGGTATTTCTTAAGGATATATGTAATCTTAATATACCTATAGGACGCAAGCAGCCATGTGACTTTGTTGGCCTTGGCAAACAGATATGGGGCCCGTGTCAAAACGACAGCTAGCAATAATTTACATAGATGTAATAATTTTTTTATTCAAAACATCATGATTTCCCAAATCCATGTCTGCTTATCAAGGACAACAAGGTCACATACAAATCGCGCCCTATATTTTTAAATATTTAATTAATAATACAATAAGAAATATTAAATGTACCTACTTCCTAGAAAGCTCTCAGTAATGTCAGTAAAATTGTTGATTTTTAACACTGACATTCTATATTTCAAAAAAAAAATATTTAGAAGATTTTTTTTAAGAAACTACTACTTTCGGTTGTCCAATTGTTACCAAAATCTATTCAACTCTTCCCATTACTGTTAGATTGAGGAATCCGTAGTTACATAGGTCTTTATTCTTATATTAATGATAGATTCAGAATTCCGTAGTTAAGCAGGTCTATAGTTGCATAGAATTTTATCGTTTATCCAAAATACACACATACACACACACACACACACACACACACACACACACACACACACACACACACACAGAAATCATCGAAAAAATGTTAAAATCGTATTCTAAGGACCTTAAACGTGCTTATTCACTAAAATCTGGAACAAGTGCCATGGCTGTTACTACTAATTGAACAAACTTTTTAAATTTCATTTAAAATTGTGATGAAATCAAACACGTAATAAAAAATGTGAAAACAGTTTTGCATGCAACTATTAATTCTTCAAAACTTTTCATTCAACTGTTTTCGCCGAAATTTGAACAGTAGAGCAGGAAATTTCCTAAAAACAAAATCCATGTTTAATCACTATGTTCACCCCCCTGTATAATTAAATAATTTTAAAAAATATTCAAAAGTGAGGTTAAAATCACATCTGCTCTCTGCTTATGATGTTATGCTGGTTTACCTAATTAAGTCGTTTTCGACGGACGCTATTTATAGACAAATAAGGTTAAACGTTATAGATACAACGTAAAAAAATAACATAGACATGCGCATTGAAGAAGAAATGAGCTTTTACGTTCACGCTATTTATTTTGACGTTATTTGAAAACTCTTTAATATCATTTTTCAACATTAGTTAAATATTTGCAAATATTTTATAATAACAATTAATTTGCAACAAACACAATTCATCTTTCTGTTGATCCATTTAGCTCGTGTATGATGGATTACTAATCACTCTAGTAAGCAGCAGTCCCAAACAATCATTAGCTGGTTCCCGGGGCCAGTACGTATATTCCATAGCATAGCACATCTCATTACCGTGTACGGTGTGCGTTAACGTTAACGTGAACGTGAACGCAGAGCCACACACGCGTGTTTGCAGACAATGATTGAACACTGAGGAGCCATATTGATTGAAAATATAATTGACTTGTTAAATTGAAATTGGTCTGACAGCGCCGACTGCGGGGAGCCACGGTATTAATCAATTTATTTAACAGTACGGTGATTGATTAATCCGATACAGAAATGCAGATTCATAATTAATTTTGTGATAACGAACGGTGGAATTCTATAAACGTCATTCGGAGTACAACTTCCAGCGTAATTGAGTTGTGGCTATGTGAGCTTTGCCCTACGCATTTTACACCGGGTAATTCCTCGCTATTCGCATTCATGATCTCCAATAAACATCATTCAAACACCCAAATTAATCATTCGTGCTTTAAACTCATCATACAAATGCCAGTATTCATCATATTTAACAAAAAATAGCTGCCGCGAAAATTGATTATTGAAAGCAGGTTTAGTGTTTCTCCTATCATATCACATGACAAAACACTACAAATGACAAAAAATTATAGACAATAATTCTTAATACGAATTTTATAGCAAATTTTTAATTAAAAACTTTGTTTCCAAATTTGTCGAGTTTGTCATTATCATTTTGCATTTTTTCATATCATATTGAAGTATTGTTGCTAGATCCGGTATTTTTTAATGCTTACCGATAGAGTTTCCAAGGCAGTAGGTTTTACTCAAAAATTACTGATCAATATGTGCTTGCGATTACATACCGATCAGGCGATAAGTAAATAAAAACAACGAACAATGCTTACTTTAAAAATGATAACTAAAATTTTTTAATGTACAAAAACAATTTTCAAAACTTATTTTTTAAAAATTTCTGCGTCCATCGTCCAAAAAACGTAATAAGCATTGTAGTTAGTAAGTGCTCTTCTACCGGTGTCGGATGTATTGTAGATCTCCAACTAATCATCAACCGGAAGGAAGCACTTACTGCCGTTAATACAGGGCCGGATAAATAAAATTTGGATATTTCTTTAAAATATTCTACTTCTATATTTAGAATTTCTAACGCATCCACTCTGGATCATAAATAATTTTTCACGCGTTTTAAGCATGAAAATGCAGATGCATTTGTAGCTGGTATTAATAATCTTGTAATAATTTATATGCGGATGATAAAGAGGGAGTCGTTCCCGTCCTATATTGTTGATATTGTTTCTATTTTCTCACTGTTTCCTGAGAGAATAAAAATTTAAAAAATTGGGGCCTCGTTGTCATGAAACGATTATATACTTACGATATTTGTGGCTCATCTAAAATTTTCTTGCCACTGATGATGGTTTTTATCCTAATTATTTCTATTTTTTTCATTTCTCTAATTTAATTTCATAGTTCTCTATTTGGTTTTTTTTTTCGAATTAGTACTAATTTTTATGCCCAATAAATACATTATTTCCATATATCTTAAACGATTTCGGCAACATAAGCCAAGAAAGCGCTAGAAACGTCAACTTGCTACACTACACTAAAATCTTCATTCTTTATACCTTATTCGAGAGATGCATCAAAATTCGTCCAGTGATTCTCGATATTAACTCCAACAAACATACAGAAAGAAAAACGACCACGGTAGATTTTATTTTAGTCTGAAATTTTAATGTTTCATGCCTGGCTTTTCTTTTCTGGCTAAATTATCTTAAACTGCCAGTTATAAGGAATAAAAATATGGCATCAACGAAATGACACGTGTAATTTTCACAACTTAAGCTATAATAACGATGCAATATTTTTCATTAACTTACAATTAAGTAGGGATGAAAATACAGACGGTAAGGTCTTATTAATAGTATATTACGTAATGAGAGATGTAAGAAGCAGATTGCGTACGAGTAAAATGATTGACACACGAGACGCGTAGCGTCGAGTTTGTAATTTTACGAGTGAGTAATTGCTTTACATCTCGAATTATGTACTATACTTTTTCTACGACCACTCATTAGTATTTCTAAATTGAAGCAAAATTCAGACACAGAGTTATAAATTAATTATTTTTTTATTGCATTATTTACAAATTACAAATAATATTATCAACTAATTTTGTTTATAATAATAATTATTACCTCAGTATATGTATTTGTAATCACACAAAAAAGCAGCAGTTCGAAACGTCAAAAAGTTTAGTGGGTTTTATTTACAAAAATAAAACTGGGCAACGATGTTACCATGGTTACTGCTAAGCGTAGGGATATACGATGAAAAATAGTTCCCTACTGCAAATTTAATTGAAATGATATATGTATTGTTGACATAATATAATATTAATATAATAACCCAAAAAAAAAATATGTATTTTTGTATGTATGTCAGATAAATTTCATTCTATTATATTTAAGTCTTAAATTTTATTTATCAAATTTTAATCATTTCTTACAGTTTGACAATCAGCCCTGCCAACTTAAATTTGCTGTTTATTACGTAACAGTGTTACGTAATGAAATTTCATTACGTAACACTATTCATAAGCACGAACTTACATTGTTAGTAGTCTGTTCAGTAATGACCCCCTTACAGTAGTGGTAGTAGAAAAAATATATTAAAATACTACATTAAAAAAGAAGAAAGCATAGTAAGAATGTAACATATTTTTGGTACAAAAATGACATTCATAGTAGACAAATTATTTGCACAGTAAAGTTTTCTTTTGACATTAAATTAAAAATGTAATTTTAAAAACTCATCCTTTTATTAAGAGACAATTAAGCATGTCAGCTTCAGAGAAAGCCATGTAATGAAAATGAAGACCACGACATTTAAGGCGAAACTAAATTATGATACGTTGCATAAAAGATCGTTTCTTCCTACGATTTTTATGTCTGAAAGAATTTGCGTAGGGACGACGTTTTTGAATCAAATTGATTGAGACATTTGGAAAATTTGTTACTAGGTGTGGTTCCTTTATTAGTTTTTTGGGGAATTTTTGTTCTGATCAACATGGAAATTGTTAATTAACTCGACAGAAATGTTTTGAGGTTTAATTAATATTTTGTGTTAGATACCAACGCAGCAATTTGCTTGGATCATTAAAATTAATTTATTGGGCGACAATTTTTTGATGTGTTTATTAATAATTAGTTATAAAATTGGAGGCAATTTTCTTAACAAATGATTAAGATATTAATATGAGATAATTTAATATAATATATTGAGATGTACATTTAAGATAATGAGACGGCATTCGTTAGTAGAGCAGAAAGAAAACGTTATTTGTTAGTTTTACATGGAATTAATTAATTAGACATGAAGATCACATAGATTTATGTAATTTATGTTTTGTTTTTAATTGTTTTACGATTATACTGATTTGGGTTTTGTACATTAACAATTGTTCCACGAAATGACCGTTGTTTAACTGTCAAATAATGATTTATGTTACTTTTTTCGACAGTTTACATGGCGTTTATCTTTTTAAATAAAATGAGTAACAAATGTACAAATTTTTATACATGGTCACACCAGTTATGGCGAATAAGTACGGCCGCGTATGTTTGCTAAACGAACCCGGTGTAACCGTGCTGTAGCGTACGGTCTTATTGCAATGATGCAACCTAATATTATTTTTATTCGGGACGTCATTATATTAAGTTTATTCGAGTACCAAAAGCTCAGAAATTTACTCTCTAAATTGCTATGTTTAAAAATGGCTTAAAGTTTTATGGGTCTGACAATTTTTGCAAAAATTAATTTCCCAAGTTAAACGCATGTCACGGATTGTCATGTTCATCCTATATTTATGTCTTATGAAACATTGTAATTTATTGAGTTTTTCCACATTTTATGATAAATATTATGAAGATAAGAATAACCGTCTATACTTGGTTTTTCCGCAAATTTTTATAGGTATTGTGGCGAGTACGGCCACATACGCTCGTTTCACTCATAAACACATAACACATACATAGTACAGACACACATATTTATAATCATAATTAATTATTGTAATCTAATAGTATATTGAAACATAAGTTACAGAGGGCAACGTATTGTAACGTTTATTTTTTGGGTAAAGTATAGATATCAAAGAAATATTATTAATTAACATAAAATTTTACTAACGATAAATAATCAAGATAAAAATAATAATAGATATTAAGGATACAAGTTTGATATAAAGCATTCATAATGTGTGTTTTAATCACGCAAGTTTCATTAGGCTATATCAAATGTGTATCCTTCAATATTTTATCTACAACAGTTTAAATTGATCTTAAAATATATTTTTTATTTAATTTTTGACATAATGAGAAACATTGAAATGTTCATTCGTAGCCTACGTTATTAATACGTATGGGTGATTTAATGGCACTGAGTGTCATTATGAGTTTCATAATAGCACTGAGTGTCATTATGAAATTCATAATGACACTCAGTGCCATTAGTTCACTCATAAAGAAATTCAAATTGGTGTACTAATTTCATATTAGCGCACTGTTGTAGATAAAATAAATAACACTATCCAGATTTTAGTGAATAAGCACGTTTGAAGGTCTTTAGAAGTCGATAATAACATTTTTACGGTGATGTCTGTGTGTGTGTGTGTGTGTGTGTGTGTGTGTGTGTGTGTGTGTGTGTGTGTGTGTGTGGATGTGTGTGAGGTTGTTGGAGGTATGATTTCTGAAATTCTATAAGACTAAAGACCTGTGTAACAACGGATTCCTCAATCTAAATGTAATGGGAAGAGTTGAATAGATTCTAGTAACAATTGCACAACCGAAAGTAGTAGTATTTTAACAAATATTATTTTTTGAATATTTATGTTATTACAAATATTTAAAAACAAAATTCTCTATCCGATACATTTAAAATATTTATTATACCTTCTATAGATTTAAAGATATAGATATATAATCTATAAAATAATCTGTTGTAGGAAATCTCACAGTCTGCTCGCAGCCCAAACATCTCCATGGTAACTACTTGAGAAATTAAAATGTCTGTAATTGACGGATAAATGACACTAATGTTAGTGTAAAAAATTCAGAGATAGTATTAAAGGCTACGATATTGAATATTTCTTATTGTATTATTAATTATATATTTAAAATTATAGGTATATTACATGAACCCTTCAGAAATAACGCCAATCCTTAATTAGAAAAACCTCAAACATTTAGAAGAAATGGAGAAAACTTGCTCATAAAATAAATTTAAAATTATATAAAATACGTAAATATAAAGATTAGGTGTAATTAGAATTTTTTGTGTACAAAAAATGTTAAATACAATACTTACATATACCACAATTGAAAGGGCGCAAGAGGTATTGTGATGGCCACAACAGATTTTTTTATTTGTGGTTTTTATTGTCCGTCGTCTAGATATTAAAGTTTATTTATTGCAGTTATGCTAATATCAAATAACAAAATATCACCGAAAATCGTTTAAGAATGAAGCTTCTTCTAACTCAATATGCGTGTTATAATGTGACATTTCAATTCCGACACAGGGAAATATGTTTTATTCTGTGTCTATTGTAAATATTATCTCATTTGTGTATAGGTATATTATTTTGTCTCTATTTCTAACTTCAAAATCTAACTTTTCTCTTCCTTCTTCAACTTCTGTTTTTCTTACGTTGTCACTTCCTAGCCTTAATCATGTAGACATCTACTCTTTTTCCTTCGTACAGTTTCTCCTCTACTTTCCTACACTTTCTCATTCTTTTTTTTTAAATCCTTCAAACAAATGCGCCGTTTTACTGAATAATAATCTTATTTGAACACGCACGCACCTTCAGTATAAATAATAAGTGACCTATGCTTGAGCATCTTCGTAAGAATGTTTTTACTTCCTGAAAAGCATCATCACATCATCAGCATCCTCTTGACCTTGCCACGGCCTTGACAAAGTATCAGTAAGCACCCAGCGTCAGCTGTTATTATAATCATACACTACATAAATATGTATGCATGTTTTCGTGCTTACCGTAATTCTCTTTTATATTCCCATTCATGAATTCCAGCGTTTGTGCGCGGCGATGCTTCCTCTTTTTGTTATTATAATTCATTTAAATTTTCTACCTTTTTATGACGGCTAATTGCTCGGCTTGATGAATGAGAAAGACGAAGATGGAAGAATCGCGGTTTGATTCTTTCTCCCTTGCAGCCATTGACAGTTTTGGGAAAGTAATTACCTGATGGCTGACGTGAGCTTCGGTAATATTAATTAGAATATGTATATTAGGATGTTTATACGGGTATTAAAACATCTAATTGGTTAATGTCCTGTGGTAATTTATTATAATTTCCCGAAGAAAAAGCAAAGACAAATTGATTAATGTTATAAATGATGCCAGATACAGAGATAAACCTTTACTATTCAAATCTGATAAGCGTCAGTAGTTGTTTATAAATATTTATTACTGAGATTTGTTCCACCATAACTGATATGTTATTCTATAAATAGGCTAGTCTGTAATAGATATGTGTATATAGTACATGATAAAATTTTATTTTTCTACATGCATATTACATCATTTCTGTATAATAAAATGAGTAAATGCATATTATTATTTTTATGTTTGACTACTTTTATGTTTGTTTTTATTAAGTGTCAATTTTTATTTATATGCAGTTTGAGATGTATTGATATTTTATTGTATACTACTTGTTTATTATTTAAAGATTTACAGATCTCTAACACTTACAGTTTTGTAAAGAATACACCTATAAGTGAACTATTTATTTATACTTTGTATAACGTATCTAACTTTACAGTGGCATTTATGGATAAAATGAATGTAAAGTATTATATTATTTAGTCCCAGTTTATTTGAAATCACTGAAATTTATGTCAAAAATAATCTTCGTCCTCTTTGATGTGATAAGCCTTCCACACTCGTCATCCTCCTTAGATTCCCTATTCTATCGAAATTTCGTACACCAAAATTCCACTATAAAATATGAATTCATATCTTTTCATAGGTCATTTTTGGTTCATTGTCCTATTTGTATTTTGTCAAAAACTTTACAAATATAAAGCTGTTTTATTTGACTCATTTTCTTGTACTCAAACCTCTTCAGAAACTACAATAGTATATTACCAACCGGGGTGGAAAGTGTTTCATTACTGGCGAGGGAAGATAGCTAACCAAGGAGCGAAGCGTAAAGGTTAGCTATAGTCCTAGAACTAATGAAACTTTTCACCGAAGTGTGTATCTGTGTATACCATTTTATTCACAATCATTATGGTAATATGCCAATTCCTAACCTTTTAGAAGTTGGGAAATACGTCATTCCAAACTGCAATCACAATCTCTTGGGTGGGAAATGACAGAAAACGCTTGCACTCCACGAGTTGGAAATGTTTATATAGGTTGCCTAGCAACATTGTTATAGATTCCTATAATGGGTGCGTTCGGTATTTAAATCTGCGATTTCCGATCTGTAGCTTGAATAACCGAACGGATAGAGCGTTTAGATGTCATTTTGACAATAATAAATAAATAATAAAGAACTGTTAACATGTGTGCTCTGTGCGAGTTATGAACGGTTTTTTGATGATACTGATTAAGAAGATAGAAATGATTATGGACAACTTAAAGCTGAAAATTATGTAGAAAAATGTTTCCTAAAATGACTAGTTTCAAAGATTTTTGATTGATATACGAAAACGACAACGTTCATTCATAGAATAGACACTGTTTGCATTGCCGGCGAAAAACATTTTAAATTTGCGCTTAAATACCCATGCGCCAGACAATTGCTCAACATGCTCCATAGTTAGAGAACGAGCGAACAGATCGGACTCTGTGCACTCTGTGAGCTAATAACCGAACGTAGAGCTGAGCAAAAAAATCGCTCAGATGTATTTACCGAACAGCATCGAGCGCTCAGACCGCTCCGAGCATAAAACCGAACGCAGCCAAAAAAGTAGAGCTGTCAAAAATATGAAGAAAATTAAAGATTGTAACTCCATGATTTATTTTGAAAATGATTGATTTAAAAAACGATGATTGTGAGTAAAATAATTTATTCACAACCCTTCGACAGTCGAAGTTCGACTGCAATGAAACATTTCCCATCTCTGATGTAATATACTATTATTCACAATCGGAAATAAATAATGTGTAATTGATGATAAATAATAATAACAAATAAATATAGCATTAAGGCATATTACCCATACCTGTGTGTGCCAATCTGCTTTGTACACAGATATCGGTAATGATAAAATATTTGTACCATGCGAGGGCTTACCAGGCGTCACCTCACGGGCACTCTATGTTGGCGTGGAGAGTGAACCACAGGGGTCAATTAATAATGATCAATAATAATCTGACATAAATAAACGAATGGTTTGAGAGGTTTGAGTTTGTAAAATTCTCACATGAACAGTTAATTTGGTTTATAACCTTAAATTTTGATTTATTCACATATATTTGTAACGAAAGGATTATCTTTATTCGATAACCTAATCGTTACAATTGTAAAATTAGCACTTGGACAATTATGATGTAAATATATTGTAAATATTTAATTAAATTTGGTTAATACATTATGATATTATATTAAACAAGGAATACAAAATAATAAGTGTTTTGTTGTTGTCAGCTGTTCCCAAATAACCTCGAAACAGCTGATCAACAATGATCGAGGCTAACGTGGCGGATAACTTGATAAATATTGAAGTTTACTTGATCCGCCACATATCTACATTTATTTATAATATTTACAAATTCATTCGTTTCTTTATAAATGAAATGTAAAGAAGCTTTGTTTGTACGTAAATACCTCTCACTGATATATACTGATCTCTCAGTGTAGAAAATAGCTCTGGCCCTGAAACAGGGATTTGGTATCTTAGGGCGCTAAGGTTGGAAAGTTGAAACTTTCCAACCTCTGCAAACCTTACCATTCTCTTCGAAAAGTTTTTAAGAGTCAGAAATAGCCATATTACTAACCGATTGTGAATAAAACTCTTTTTATTTGATCAAATATGAAAAAATTGACAGCAAAACTTGTGACTTGATATACAAATATCTCCTCGTAGTATGATGATATATTTATTTAAATTAATTTTCTCATTATTGCAGAGTAAAATTAGCAAATCATGGATTCGTAGGAGGGCATTTCAATCATTTCACTTCCTCGGTCATAAATATTCATCATCGGTTCCTCCTCGTGCGGTTATCTCAGAGGACTGACCTAGGAAAACGTGTTCGCCTGGTTTTTGTTGCTTTCTGTGTATCGCATGACAAATAAATGCTTCCAAAAGTTTTGCATAAGTAATCAGCCGATACATAAACATAAGTCAGCATTTACATAAAATACGGTAGTATGGTAGGCTGGTGTTTAACATACGAAAACATAAGTTTCTGAAACGCCAAATAATTGCGGCGTTAATTTGTCGTAACTGGAAATTCAGGAAGACTTGGAAACTCTAATTGCTTTATTTTGTTGCATTAATTACACTTGTTGTTTTTCTAATTTACACTAGTTGTTGTAGAAAACTTTGATTAATTTATTGTGACATCAACCTCTGTAGACTTTCTTTATTTCTAGTTCTGTATTTCTCATTTATATATTGCACTATGCATATCATAATATATAGGAAGATAACAATTTTCTTTGATATACATACTATGGCAGTCATCCTTCCAGATTTTAACTATCCTTATAATTTTTAGATTTTCATGATCCTATGCTAGGTAAAAATGTAAGACTTTTTACCTCCCGCCATACTGTAGGTAAGGGAGGTAATGTTTCTGTTTCTTTCGATAATTAATAAACCGGAAGTTGTATTTTACTAGAAGCTCTAAACATGGTCTAAAACTTCTGAAATTTGGTATTTAAAAATCGTATATAATTTGGAACAGCATAATAGATTTGGACTATAAATATGATAAACCGGAAGTGGTACTTAATTTGGAGCTCTTAACAGATTTCCGAGGAAAAACATAATAAAATATAAACCAAAATTTCGTATTTTTATATTATTGAATAAATAATTTCATTTACTTTTTCAGTTTAAATAAATATAAAGAATGTTCCATTTGAAAATTAAAAGTTGCTATAATCATTTTACTCAAAAAATTGTAGTAATAATATTGAGCTACTTCCGAAATTATGTAGAGGAGTTTTTTTAAACCCTCAACAGGATTAATTCTAATTACAGAGTGAGTTCACATACACAAACATCTATGCATTAGTGGGATTCGAACCCAGAACCCTGAGTGCACTCATGACTAAGAGACGTTGCAGTAATTGAGCCGCCGGAACCTAGTTAATATAGTAGAAGTAGAGTATAATTTATGTATATAATTCATATACTTGAAATACTAACAATAAGCGAGATACTTCCTGGTTCATTTATAGTCAAATGGCACACCCAGAAATGTGTTGTTACACAAAAGTTATTAATTTTTTTTATTTTATTTTTTTCAGCGTCCAGGATCCTCTCAACATCTGAAAAACGAACCACAAGATCAGGAAAGGTTAGTTAACTTTCAAATATTTATATATATATATATATATATATATATATATATATATATATATATATATATATATATATATATATATATGTTTCTGTGTGAAATTATTTCTAGAAAGAGTATATTCTACTCGTTTTTTTAAATTTTATTCAATGAAACTATAGTATGTAGTTACCTACCTACTAAATTGTAAATTAATAGTTATTTATGTATTAAGAGCATAATTAAAAAAAAGTTTTTAATTTCCCGAGTGTTATATAATCTTGATTATGCCCGTGGTACATACAAACTTTTTATTTTATTTTGTTTCTCAAAATTTAAAGATTCACTAGATACAGTACCTGTAGATATAAAATTGTATGTTATTTATATTTAAACATTCTATGAGTTATTTGTATTTATACATAGTGAAATATAAAAATATTATGTATATTAGTGAATGAGAATCATAGGCAGTCACAGCTATAGTGGAGAAAGCACCGCAATAATTATTTTAAAAACATATAAAACACCATGAGCCTATAGTAGTATAAATTTTTGTTGCTTGGTGGCAGCACCAACGTGAAGAAATTTGCTATTTTTCTAAATAAATTCAATAAAATAAAATATTAATAAAATCGTGAAATTATGCTTCTCAGCGCGCGTTAACATTAGCGTGTAGCAGACTTGCATAAACCAAAGTTCCATTTTTAGATTGCTACTTGTTAACTTGTGTTTGAAATTGAAATATATAGAACTAATTTTTGTAGCTTAGAAAATATATTTAATTAATATGTATGAAAATTACTACGCGACGCAGAAATTTTGCACTATTTTCTATCAATTTTTATGAATGGAATATAAAATAATTCAGAAATGAACACAAGATGGTACCAGGAGTTTCAATTTTATTTTACATAGAAATTAATTAAATTGTTCATTTAAAAATTGCTATATGGGGATATTGGTTGTTTTCACAATAAACTGCAATAGTTTAAAATTATTTTGTGACAATAATACATAATTTCTTTCGTACGAGAAAGAATATGAAAAGTTTTTCGAGGAGCGGTGTACAAAAAATGAATTTATTATGTTGTGTGACATTTATCCATAAACCACAAATTTGATTTGTTTTTATATCTGTTTGATAACAACTTTATAGGCCCTCGGGCGATAAAAGTCAAATTGGGCCCGCTTTTAAATGCAAATAAAATAGTTTATGATTCCAGAATAAAATAATAACATAAATGTTTGGTTGTACCAACGTAACTTCAATTTTAAACATTGTTTGACAATATTACATCAAAATAATATAACAAATAAAATGGTGTCAACATTTCGATTTACACTTTTTGTTTGTTTCAAGTTGCTTCAAATTTAAGCATTGTTGTTACAACTGGATACAAGGCCAATTTAAAAAAAAAATAACACTAACAGTAGTAATAATAAATAATTTCCTATTTCCATATTAAGTATCCCGAGAATATCTCTTAACCCTGTGTTAAAATGACGTTTATGGAGAGTTTATTCTAGAGTTAAGTTTTATTCCATGTTTATTATTATTTATTTGTGGGTTAAACTCGTAATAAACTATATCTGTGTTAAAAGGAGGCTATTCTGAATTTAACCCTTACTTATTATTATCGCTGTTAAACTTTCAAAGTAAATTTAATGAAATGAACAAATGCAATTCGATTTTTTGACGGTAATGATTTTATGTCAAAAAAAACATGAGAACTGATTAGAATTTTTTTAATTAATTAAATTTACTTTGGAAGTAAATTTAATTGGACCTTTATGAAACCGGCCCTAAATAGTATTGTGATGTAGATATCTCTGATGACAACTGCTAGTAGCGCCATCTATAGATTAAATATGGAAACATTCTCATTTAAAGTTCCTGAGTAAAAAATAAATAGTAAATATTGACATACTCAAAACAAATGCTTTAAACTTCAATGAAATAATACAGAATGTACTCTCCGTAGGAGTGTTATTGAGTATGTAAGCAGTGTTCAACATTTGCATGATTTATATATTCCATGCGGTTTCATTCTTAATGCGTAGTTAATTATCTGGTTAATTGTTTATTGTCAGGTAAACGATTAAATACTTACACTATACTTGTCAGAATATTTAAATACTATCGCATAACAATATCATTAATAATGAATTTTAATATCGTTTGTTCTTTCTAATTGCATAGATCGACAACATAAATTATCTTATTTTTATTAAATAAAGTTCAGTTAATTAATTACGCATTGTCTATTAATTATAAAATTTAAATTTATTCCTACTAATAACAATAATCTTATGCAGCACATGGTGTTCCCAGACGGTTACCCATCTGAATATTAACTGTGTTTACAGTTGCTTAACTCTGTATAACATGTATGAATCGATAATTTATAATTAAGATGTTATATTAAGGAAACTTTATCAAAAATATTTTAATACTTTTAAAGAACTTATAAATTCAATTATAGGATCTTCTATTTTTCATTTCTGATAAGCTCCTTTCTAAAGCTACAGTACCTGTAAGAAATTTCCCTTGATAATATTTGTATCAGCTAGTCCAAGATTGAAAAAGAAAAAAGGCTTGACAGAAGATATTTTAATTGCTTTTATATGACAACGTGTCACGATTTTATCGATAAGAAATATTATTTCTCCTGCTGTTTTATATGTGTTTTAATGACTATGGCTTATTAAAAATATTTACTACGTTACGTTACGTTGCCTATCAGCTTATCCGTTTCTAACCTTTCATTCTTAAATAATAAATATCAACTGAGAAATTAATCACTACACCTTGCTGCGTAGCTACAATGGGTGGCACTATACATTCTCATTATTTTCTTCTTTTTATTTTACTAGATTATAATTAAAATTATTACACAGAATGATAATTATTTATACTTGTCCTATTTATAATATTCTGCATTTGTACTCACAGTATTTAAAAATTTCACTTTTACGACAAAATACTTGATATGTACATATTTCTTTCACTTGCAAAATACAAAAAGTACTATATATTGTAAATTTATTTTAAAATGCGACATATGGTTCATCACTTCCATGGTTACACAGTACTGTCAAAAAATGACAGCAATGTAATCCGGCCGAATTCACCATTAATCCGTTGATTAATTATCAGCTGATTAAGGAATCAAACTGATCAGTTGATCAACGTACGTTCTAATTCACCAACTTGATTTTTGAATCAAAGAATCATGATCAACAGATTTACAGTTTTGTTTTGATATTTGACAATTAATGTAACTGTCATGTAATCTTCAAATGAGGGTACTTCCGGTTGACCAATTATAACCAAAATTTAATCAAGTCTACATATGGATGTAAGGAAGAGGAATACGTAAGAATTGTAATTTTTGGATATCTAGTATTGGAGATATAGTGGCCGAAACCGCGGTCACACACACACACACACACACACACACACACACACACACACACACACACGCACACACACATACAGACATCATCGTAAAAATCGTATTGTAGTTGTAGAGACCCTAATACGTGCTTATTTATTGAAAACTCACCACCGAATTTTTTGACCAAAGAGGTGACGGAAGGTAAAAATAAAAGCTAATTTATTAATGAAAATCAATGATCAACTGATATGTGATATTCCGTAAACCAAGGACAGATCACATCTTTGAATCCTAATTTTGACATAGCTATGTCAGGATTCTGGCTGTTCTACTCATTTGTACGTACCTTTTTCTTATTCTTCTTCTTTATTTAAAACCGCATTGGTTTTATCATCAAATATATTTTTTTATGTTTCATTTTCATTATATTAAAAACACTCTTTTATTCGAATTAGTGTAATTTAACTTCTACGTATATCAAAATAAAAATATATTATTATAGGAAAATTATAAAATATATTTTATAAATAAATTAAAGACTTACATATTAATACTTTTTTAACGGGAAGTACAAGAACCACGAATAAAATTACATGGCAGTTAGTATATACTGTAAATTTTATTGTACAGCAATTTTACACATTATTTTTGCGTTTTTACTAGAGAAAATATAAATTTAATGCACGCTGCAATACCAACATTTTCCACTAGATTTAGTAAGATGTCATTGTATCCAATGAAACATAAAATACATAAAAACTCGATGATATTAAGAATTTTATTTATGGAATATTATTTCTAATTATTTCTGTACTTCGAGTAATGTCAGAATCCATATAATAAATTAATAGAAATCGAAGTCCGAAATATTATTGTAAAATAAAATTTTCTAAAGATATCCGATCAAGGTCATCTGTATCATGACCGAATTAAGTAACTGGCATATATTTATCTCGCAAAGACTACAAGCGTGTGCGATAAAGATGGAAATAACACGCTTGTCTTTCAAAAAATCATATTGTTTTGACTAAGTTAGGACAATCCATTATAAAATGATGCTTATTGTTAACAATACTTTCGCTGTAACGTAAGTTTATTTATCCGCAATTGTCAAATAATATACCCATATTTCAATAGATTTTTGTCAATTAATGACCTTCGTTACTATTGCTAATTGAATAGTATTAATAGTTCGATGGAATAATATTATTCAATCGTTATGTCAAATTCAAATCCTACTTTTCAAAAAGTACAAATAAAATTACTTTTAAATAATTATGTCCACAAAACCATTCAAAATTACACTAGTTTTGTCATTTATCATACTTTCATTTTCTTCTTAAACTTAAGCCGTAACTGAATAGTTAGTTTTAAGATTTTCTGTTAAAAGTCAAATTACTTCATAATGTTATTACAACAACGGTAACTAGAAACAGACAAAAAAATGCATTTGTCGGTGAAAAAATTCTACTTATTTTTTAATGTCACTGATATTATTTAACAATTGTGGATAAAATATAGTATTCTATTCACATGTAATGGCTATTACTCATTCGAATTATTTATATCACTCGCCTTCCGGCTCGTGATGCAAACTTCATTCCCATGAGTAATAGCATACATTATATGCTCATTGAATAATATACTATCATAATAATAAAATAAGAGTAGTATCTTATACACCGTCATAAAAATCAAGTAAACGACACTACTGTATTTGACAGAATGGGCGGGTCCAAAATCTTAAGTCATATTATTCGTAGATGACCTTGATCAAATATATATAAATTTGCTGTAGGTATGTTTTTAAATATCAATAAATTGAAAATTTGACATTAGATTGTTGCGAATCACATCGTACCAAATTTATTGTAAAAATACAGTTTGAATTGAGTTATTTAATGTTCACTTAGTGTTTCCATACAAACCAACAGATGCCACTAGTGCGCCAATCTAAGATGTTTTTATGGTACGTCCTAAAACTTAAATACTGAACAAAATGGTACATAGTACACAGTAGTAGTTGCCAATTATAATTTTACGATACTTGTTTACCTCTTCTACTAATTCCGTACTTCTCCTGCCCCTCGCTGTTTCTGCTTAAGATCCTCTGGTCGCGGGTTCAAATCCCTCGCACGTGGCATCCTGCGGGACGCGTGGAACGGTATCCTCTGCTCTCATTTGCATATTGATGGATTCAGCAGATAGCGTGCATCATGCCCCACACACGCACCGTGCGATATGGCCTCTGTGTCAGTGCCAGGCCTGCCTAGGCTATGTCTTCACGCATAGGCGACTCGTTGCCCATGCTCCATGCCCATGCCCGCCCGTCTAATTAAATACGTGTTAATTTATGCGGTGAGAGCGTAGGAGAACCTATCGGAAAGATATAAGATAAGATACTAATTAGATGGCTTTTTATAGCAGTGGGTAAGTGGTTTAATTGGGGTTTATTGCTTATTTAGGGAGAGAAAACTCAAAATAGAAGAGAATATTATATAGTAAAGGAGTTATGGTTATATCTCAGAAATCATACTAATTAATATCATAACGAAATTATAATAAATTTCTTAGTTTATTGACTCACTGAATATTATTATTATAGGCAGAAATGGTTACTAAGCGAACTGAATTATTAATTAGTTACTAATTTATTCCAATCTTTGTTAAGATGAACCTATTATGATCAACAGATTATTAGCAGAGGTTGCTGCAAACAAATATCCTAGGTACTTCTTTAAATAAAAATATTACAATGGAAACCAGTTTTAAAAATAATGCCAATAATTGAGCTATTTATGCGTTTATATTCATCACATGTATTTTTATTTACGCATTTACATTGTATCCGTGAATATCCAGATTATAAAATCTGTCTGTTTATAATATGCCAAACGCCTAGTTATTTCCTCAATCAGTGAATCTCAAAATGGGCGCTGGTTAGATCCAGGGGGGGCGATGGTGGCCTCAGGGTTAACAGGGGGGTATTGAAAGGCTGTAAGTGAGCGATGAGAGCTAAAAAGGGCATAAAGAGAACACTAAGAAAAAATGCCCAATTAATTTTTCTTCAATTTTTTTTCTCATGCATTGTCGCAATAGTTTTAAATTTCCAGTCCCAAAGTAATTTGTTTCCAAACTAGAATTTAGGAATTAAAATATAACACATACCTAGTTTATTTTTTTAATACCCCCTCATTTACGAATACAAATAATTCCGAATACATAGAATCCTGTCACTGGTTTCAAGAGTGCTGCACACAGTTGGTCTTCCTTACCAATATAAATTTTATTTTATTTTCATCACATGAAATAATAATGAAAACTAAAATTCTTTTCGAAATAGAAATTATCTGTTAGACAACATTAATATATATCTATATATCGATTTATGTAAATTTTGATACAGAAAAAAACAATTTGATTTAATGATAAATTCATAAATTTCAACTCTTAAAAATAGGTACCTACTTATATAAAAAGTGTCAGGCATATGCTGTTGCCAATATGTTACAAATAGAGTGAAAACTTCCAACCCTCGTTTATCATACAAATCTTATACGCATTAAGTAATTTTTGGTAAGCGTGCTAAGATATTTTTTCTATATATATAATAATATTCATAGAATGTTGACATACGGATTATGTGGATTAAAGTAAATTTTCTGAGGGGGGCATTAAAAAATTATTATTTTTGGAAAGGGGGCAATGAGCGCTATAAGTTTGAGAATCACTGTTTTAATTTAATATTTCACCATTTTCGCTTGCATTTTTTTTAAACAGGTACTTTAACGTAGGTTATGTTAAGGTATAGTGTATTTAGTGAAATTGTATCGAACACCGGCTACCATTTGTGTTTTTAAGGAAACCGGTCGGCAAATATGGCACTGGTCATAAATTATACTGGTAAGACCGAAAAATGTTTCAAAAAAGATACGAAGCAAAAATAGCAATTGCCCCTAGGAGCAGGCAATAGTTTATGCTTGTAGCAATGGGTGTATATGGGCCAAGCTAGATGTAGATGGCAGCAGAATTCTAGCCGTTTAAAATGAATTAGGAAATTAGTAATAGTAACTTAGAAAAGTGAATTAAGATATGTTTTTGAAAAACTTCTTAGCGCGTTCTATGAATAATACGTATAGTATGTTGTATTTAATAATTCCAAAAATGTACCTTAGATCTGCGGCGCCATATTTGTAAAGATACCACCACCTACTACAATTCAAGAATAGAAATCTAGAAACACTGGAGGGAAGTATAAATATAAAAATTAGTAGATATATGTGTCGGCTTTGTAGATAATGAAGATACTAAAATTTAATAGAATATAATTATAAATTTATGTATATGAAAAGTTAAAAATAAGAAAAACAAAAATATATGTAATCTAGTTGTGTGTGGTACGGCTTGGCGCGCCATATGCTGTGCTGATTCACTACTGCAAGTTGAAAATTCTGCAGAGGTTTAAAAAATTCACTCTATATTGGAATATATACTAGAATGGCATGGCCCGAGAATATGTCGACAAAATTTAAAGTCCTAATCATTATTATTAAGATAACTGTAGATGGTTAAACTATCGCACAAAAGCCCAAAAAGCTATACTCCATTCGAATTAAGAATAATAATTGGGACTTCAGATTTTGTCCACATATTCTCGGTGCATTCTAGTATATATTCCAATAATGAACGGATTGTAAGTTTAAGCGAGCTATAAACAGACAATGCTCGTAGTTGTAATAGATGTAAATCAATAATGTAAGAAGAAAAAAAATAGTTTATTGTTTAATTGTAGGATTTGGTATTCATTGTTACATAGTAATATAAAATGAAGTAATTTCCGTACACCTGTATTCTTATTTTTCAAGTACATTTTTTAAAAGAAAAAATGAATGACATGAATTCTAATTTTACGCTTCTCGAAACAATACAACTAATAGACTAAGTAAAAAATTTGAACAGGCTGTTAATTTATTTTTATATTTCTTATAACAGAAAGCATGTATCATTTCTAATTAAGTTTTTATAGCTAGTCAAATGAGAAATATTAAAAACTAATCCTTCTTTGAAGGAGTTTTAAAATACCAAGCGAGTTTCAGGTATAGCAATGTTACACACATAAAAATAACAAAAATATTACACCTGCAGCTATAATCATAAATCTGTCAAATATTTTATTTGAATGAGATAAAAACGTTTCAATATTATTAAACACGTTTTTCAAGTATTATCCACTTAGTATTAAGCCTGAATACGGTAAAATCAGCAAGGTTACTTCGTCAATAAATTTTCACGCGGTCCAGACGTTATATAAGCACAGTTTATTTGATTACACCGTCTTATGTTTTATATGACGAAATAAAATTTTATCCATGGCCTACTAGAAAAATATTTAATACCCGTTAGGTTTATATCTTCATATAGCGCGGGATATTTATATATAATTCCAATGTGACATTTGAGAAAAATAAACGATCGTTGCTTTACGTTAGTATTTTATTTCTCGTAGCTACGCAACTCCTTATTTGTATCGACATTCAAGTTTTTTACTCTGGATATAATTAATCAGAGAGGAAAAAATGTATGTGATAGCAGATAAAAAATTAAAACAATCTACTAAGCGACTCACTACCGGTATAACTTGATCTACTTATATTAAAAAGTTAATAATGTGTTTCATTGCGTAGATATATTTTAACATTTCTAGTTGCAGGCAACAAGTAGCTACCAGCGAGATGAAATATTGGAGTCATTGCTATTATTTGCATTAACAGGACATTAATTGATGGTGTAACTACTTTATTTTAAATATTGAATATAAAAACACTTAAGAATCTCAGATTTGTTGGTAAATAAATTTGGTGACATTGAGTTAACTCATAAACAATTAATTATTTTAGTTTTTGCGTAATTAATAATTTGTAGTTACAAAAAATGGCATTCTTCACATATTACTTTACTTCATTACATATGTATTCTCTAGTATGGTAATGTATTTACCTGTTTACTACACACATCACATAACGATTAAAAAAAAAAAGTTTTTAACATTTTTACCTCTCGCTAAGAGAGGTATTGGATTCATGCTAAAAATCGCATATCCAGATTTTATTGAATAAGCACGTTTTAAGGTCCCTACAATCCGATTTTAACATTTTTACGATGATGTCTGTGTGTGTGTGTGTGTGTGTGTGTGTGTGTGTGTATGTGTGTGTGTGGGATGTTGGAAGGACGGTTACTCAAAAACTATAAGACTTAAAATTTGTTTAACAACGTATTTCCCAATCGGACATTCATGGGAAGATCTGAAAAGGTTTTGGTAACAATTGGACAACCGGAAGTAGAAGATTCTTGAAAAAAAATCTTCTAAATATTATTTTTTGAAAATTTTTCTTAATAATATTAAAGAAAAATAAATTCTCTTTCTGATACATTTAAATATTTTTATACATATTTTATAGATTTAGAGATAAAAGGAATATAATATATAAAATAATGTTGTAATTAATTTTACAACCGAAAGGATGCCATGAAAAATAGTTGCAAATTTAAATTATTTGTAACTGACAGATAAATGTCAGTGTCAGAAATAATGAGTAATGAAAGAAAAATGTATTTGGAGAATCCCTTAATTCTTGATCTGTGACTATTATGGAGATGACAAGTCTAGGTTGAAGGACTTAAATTTGTTTCAAACATTATGGGACAATGTACACCAGTACTGTAGACTAGAGTAACTTTGAATTGCGAAAAAGCTATCAAATTCTTCTTAAGTAAGTTGTAAATATTGACAAAATTACACATCGATATAAGAATAATCGGAGTGCAATCTATCCGTCACTTTATTAAAGGGAATTAAGGTTATTTAGATATAACAAGTATGAAAAAATAAAATGTAAAAGAAGATATATAAGAATAGATGCACAATCCAGATATATACATTTTAGACCGCCCAAAATTAATGTTTTTACTAGAAGAATATGAAGAGAAAGTAAACAAGGTTGTTCGAATTGAAAATTGCTGTTACCAGCCTAATATTTATATATGGTAAACTCTACTTTGTAATTTATTGTAACATAATTTATGGTAAATATCTTTATGTTGAGACATGCTATTATTGAATAATAAAGAAGTTTATACGTCATAGATTTATATGAATATATTATTTGTATTTATAAAAATATTCTTTGCTTTATGCATACAGCCAGGTAAAATATACGGCGAGAGGTTATGTGCTGGCCACATCAGATTTTTTTTTATGGACTGAGACTGAAAACGGGCCACTCAAAATAACTTTTATTATTTATAATATTTTTTTAATTTTCTTAATATATTTGTAAACTAGGCTTGTCATATGTCAGAAATTTTCACTAAAAAATTCAAGATTTTCTAAATTCACGTAGTTAATTTGTCACCAGGAGTGTGGAATTTACTTGTCAAGGAAAATAAACCACATTGAATTGGAAAATCACTAAATTTAGAATGAAAAATTATGATGACGTCTATGTACATAATTACTAGCTATCATACTGACACGGGCACCCGGGCTTTGTCAAGGCCAAAAAAGTCACGTGACTGCTTGCGCCCTATTATATTTAACATTTCTTGTATACCTACACTCTGCACAAAAAAAATACTTATATCTATTCTTTCAATTTTAAATTCGTTCTATGAAGAAATTTTTTCCTCCTCTTCTAATTTTGCGAGATGTTTCCAATTCATTGTCGATATTAACAGTATTTCTGAAGGGTATGTGTAATATACCTATAATTTAAAATATTTAACTATTAATACAATAAGAAATAATATGTGTATATACTTCCCAGAAAAAGTCTTCAGTAATGTCTCCGGATAAATGTCACTGTCTTCTGACAGTGACATTTATCTGTCAGTTACGAAACATTTTAAGTTTTCAATTGGTTTCCATGATATATTGTTTCGGCTATAAGATTTATTACAATAAATTATTTTATATATAATATTTCTTTTATCGCTAAATCTATAGAAGATATAATAAAATATTTAAATGTAACACATAGAAGAATTAAAAAAAAATATTTAGAAGATTTTTTTCAAGAATCTGCTACTTTCGGTTGTTCAATTGTTACCAAAACCTTTTAAATTCTTCCCAGTAATGTCCGATTGAAAAATACGTAGTTAAACAGATATTTAGTATTTTAGTTTTTGAGAAATCGTCCTTCCAATATCCACACAGACACAAACACACACACACACACATACATCCGGCACACACACACACACACACACACACACACACACACACACAGAGAGACATCATCGTAAAAATATTAAAATCGGATTGTTGGGACCTTAAAACGTGTTTATTTATGAATCCAATACCTCTCAGAGCGAGAGGTAAAAACTATATCGTACTAATTTTAAATTTAGCGGTTATTTTCTAGATATTACTAACCGGTAATAGCGCTATCTACTGATGAAATATAGGGATATCTTAAAACGGTAACGTCGAAAATTCTTCATTACAAATTGTGAAATGTAACTTGATTCTAATTTATACATATTAATGACACCTTATCAATTAGGGGAAGGCTTTTGTTTGTCATATAAAATTCTGCATACTGAAAACAAAATTTAACTAAGTATATATTGTTAAATTTATTACAAAAAGTGGTTTCGATTTTTTACAAATTAATTTTAATATCCAAAAAAAAAAAAACTATATCGAGGTCATATGAATTAACTTACAAGTATATTATTCATCGCTTCCTGCTTGAAATTATCTCTGAAAGTCTAAAGTCTTAGCCTGCGCTAATGGTCCGCCCTGACCTAGTGCAACAAGACATGAAGCATGTGTTTATGATATATCACATCACTCCCGTCCCGCCATCACCAAGCCGTACGTACATCGCGGCATCTCGCTAATGTATTCAACTATGCGTCGTTTATGTGCTCATGTGAGCCCGTAGCCAGTCGGCCAGACCTCAATCATGCCATTCACAAGAAAGTCGAGTCGAGATGGATGGTACAAAATTAAGGCTAGGAAGGAAGTCTATGAGAAAGAATAGTACGAGTAGAAGTTAATAGTTACGTTACAATTAATTGTAAATTAATTTTTTGTGCAACCGGATGCGAACTAAACATTTCGCATACGCAATACAGGCCGCGGAATTCAAATTCGTGACCGTTGCTATAATAGTGTCCATGTATTGAGATGACAGATAATATGACAATGACAATGACGTTTTTAAAATATGACAACAATCAGTTTTGGTTTGTTTTTTAAAAAAATGTTAAATAATGGCCGCGTTCAGCAGTATATCTATTGGAATTATTTCGACAAAAAATGTTACTTAGTTGAAAGAAAAGAAATTTAGAGAATAGTTATTTGTACATCAAGCCCTCGAAATCTCTCTTCATCGTAAGCATCGAGAGAAAATTGTCGACGCAGCTAGCGACCGTAGCAGGACAATCTCGAAGATGCTAAAGGATTTCGCGAACAAGATGTAAAAGTGTAAAAAGTATGTAATGACAAATTTTATTGTATTTGAACAGTTTACTGGTTGAAATTATGATCGACTGGTTTTAGAATGGAAGAATGGAAGAATGGAAAATAATCGGACACGCAATCTTATATAAATTATTTATTTTCTGGCCGACATTTCGACTGTACAACAGTCTTCTTCAGGGCTCTAACAGGTATTCATGGAGTCAGAACAAACCTGAAGATTACAAATATTATACAAAGTACAATAATGATCATAAAACATAAAAGAAAAATAATAACATAATTGTTTCTACTTACAAAAATGGTCAATTATGAAAAGGTTTAACGTAGAGAAACCCCATTTACACTTTGGGGAACCGACGCCAAATATTTCAAATTTTAAATGGAACAAAAGTGACCCCTGTGAAGTACTCTCCACGCCAGCAATGAGTGACGTCTGGTAAACGGCTGCACGGTCCAAATATGTCATCATCATTACCGAAATCTGTATACAAAGCAGAATGGCACACCCAGTAATGGGTAATATGCCGTGATGATATATTTGTTTTTATATATTGTCAAGTTTTAAAATTATTTGAGTTTTCTGCGTTCCAGCTAAAAATAATTTTAAAAATTGACATTGCCCTAAAGAAGACTGTTAATTTATTGAAATAGAAAAGCGGCTGTGATAGTATTGGCATTTGTTACAGAAAACAATTAATTTTGAAATATAGTTCAAGAGATTAAATAATTTCTAAAATAACTATTTTAGAATATTTATTGTGTATATTTAAAAAAAAAAAAAACCAAGGAACTTATTGGTCATATTTTAGAAACGGCATTGTCATATTATCCGTCATGTCAAGGCTCAAATGTCGTCTTTGCAAGTATCAAATTGGATTTCGCGGATGTATTGCGTCTGCGGAATGTTTAGTTCACGGGCGATTGCACAAGTAAGAGATCCAACAGAAAACATAATAATTAAAAAAAGCAAATGCAGGTTTATTATTTAAGAGGGAAATCTGGTGAAGTCGATGTATCAGTCAAATCAAAAGCTTTAATATTTTATCAATTTTAGGCTCACACGCTTTCTTAAATTTCGACAAGAAATATATAATGATATATCAGTGCACATTAATCTTTTCAAATCCAGAGGAAATCTCAAATGATATAAACGCAAACAAATTTTTGCATTTGTAATTTCCATCTATTAGACCTAATAGACTAACTTGATTAATTTGATTACAAACTTTTAGCACTAGATCAGTAGAGCATATACGGCAAACGTGAGACCAGCTGTGATAGAAAGCTCAGATAGTTAGATAACCTGACTTATTCTAGAACAATTTCCGGTCTGCCTGCGTGGGATTCGAACCCGGGACACATGGCTTATTGACATGTGATCGCCTGTCGATAAGTTTGATTTTAATGAACTTGTTGAGATATCTGATTGAGATTTAATCGATTGAGATATGAAGCGATCGCAATTTTGATTTTTTTATATATGTAGCAAGTTTATTAGTTGATTGAGAATGAAATAATTAATTATAAATTCGAATAATTTATTTTGAAGCTAATAAATATAACACCGACTGGTTTTTTTTTCCTTAACCTATATTAGGAAATACGATTTGCATTATTGATTATATTTTATTACATTGAGGAAGTGCTGTTCTTTCGACATTTCTGTCAAATTATAAAAAAGTGGCTACATATTTTACATCTATCAACAAACGTGGAAGAAAAAATCATAAACTAAATTTTAATGTGTTTGTATATTTCAAATTTTTTCACATTATACGAGGGTTATTTTAAAAATAATGCACAGGTTTGCAACACTGCGAATTGGGTGTTGCAACAACAGTGACATTTACGTCAGTTGTAGTAGAAGGCTAGGGGAAGTAACGTGAGTTTTGTTTTCAACTAACGTATTCTGTTTTTTACAAACGTCAGCTAAAGATGGAGCCTACACGTGTCTTGGATATTGTCACTATTGAAGTTCTGAAGTCGTACATTAAGATCAAAAATTTCTGTGGCAGAAATCCAACAGAAATCCACAGTGTTTTAAATGAAGTTTGCGGTGGCTTAATTCGTGTACAGTGTCTCGTTGGGCTAGTCGTTTTCGTGGTGGTCGTGTGAGCATAAACGATGATCCAAGACCAGGAAGATAGAAAACATCAACAGATGAACGAAGTGTGAATAAAGTAGATAATGTTGTATTTGAAATAATAATATTATTCTGGACTTTCATTGTCTTTATTTAACTAAAAGTAATAATAACACACAACGTTTCAATTGCTAAAGTATCTGCAATCGACAGATACTCTTAAAAAATATCGTCGTGAAACGTCTGAGAAACTTTCTGAAACCACATGGATTCCACCAACGTCATTATTTCAAATTTTGATAAAAGACTTAAACAAGAGAAAAATTTCTGCGCGATGGGTCCCTCACTGTTTGACTGCTGAACAGAAGCAAAAACGCTTGGACATTGCAACCTTACTGAAATAAAGAGTAGGTCAAGCATTCTTGTATCAAATAGTCGCTATTGATGAAAGGTAGGTTAGAGATTTTAAGCCGGAGTTGAAATCGCAGTCGAGTAAAGAGGTCCAAATTCCCGACGGCCAAAAAAAATTCGGAGAGGTCAAACAAAAGTCAAACAAATGATGATATTTGCTTATCATTACAAAGGAATCATCATGGCAGAGTTCCATGTGGAACAAGTGTCACATCAGGTAAAATTGCACAAAATCCGACTTCAGTTGTTCCAGGCTGAGTCATTCATTCTCCATGACAATGCGCGTCCCCACGTCGGGAATATCGTAACCGAAAAATTGCGTGAATACGGTTGGGAATTGTTATCTCGTGCTTCCTACAGTCCGGACATGAGTCCATCAGATTTCGACCTATTCCCATCAGAGTTAGATATGCGTGGACATCGTTTTCCGTCTCTGTAAAAGCTTCATACTGCCGTCATCCAAGCCACTCGGTCATTGAAAAGTAGTGAGACTATAGTGAAGCATTGTAAAGAGATAGTGTAATAAAAATAAACAAATGAATAAACTAACATTCTGTACAATTTTTATTAAATACCCATGGATTTTTTTTTACTTGTCATATTCTTAATGTGCGTGGTGGAATTTGAGTGCGTTCTAACAAAAATATTACCAATTTATTATTCAATTTTAACTAAAATTTAGAGATAATGACCCCATAGATAGTATTTGTAAATGATAAACTACGATTTAACCTATTAAAACTAAAATTAGATAAAAGAAAATATTGCTAAACAATCAAATGCAGCCTGCAGCACGCATAGGCAACGTCGTATTCTCTCTGTACTTAATGAATGGCTACGATTTGTGTCGAGAGTGAAATAGAAAACTGTAGAGAGAGAGGGGGAGATAACAGCCTGTCATTTTGTATTTACTACATGTTGTACCTGTGTTTAGGCTGTTAAATTTAGTATTTGCGGTAGTGGTTCTATATTATATTTTCTAAAATGGATAGAAAATGTTTTTTTTTTACATTGTCCACTCGTCCTGGTAGGTATAATAGTACCTACCTAAAGACATTAATACTTCAGAGAAGTGGTGGATTCAAATTCCGCGAAAAGACTGAATTTTATCTGTGAAAGACTTTGCATCATCTTGTTTTTATACATATTGTATATTCGCAGAAAAAAGTGTACCAAGAAACTATATTATCAATGATGGAAAATTACAATCTTTCTTTTCCTTGAATGGAACATAATATTATCATATTCTTTTTCATTGCACACGAATTAATTTTATTAATATGAGAGTACGACAGTATTATCATGCAAAAATTAGGTGATCTAAATCGTCTAAATCCAAAGAATATTATTTGAATTTATATTCCCAAATAAGCATATTACAGTGATAGCCATGTTTGTGTATAAGTGGTCTGCAGTTAAACCAGCGAAGCCGAGAAACCACGCTAATTAGAGAAATTGCATAACTTAAATTTTCATCGAAAGTGAATAAAAAATTACTAAAGCTCCAACGCGCATAAAGAACACAAATGTTCCTATACTGGAACAACTACGTTGTAAAAAAGATTGCTTATGAACATAATTTATGTAAGTGTCAAATTCGAAGAACCTCTAAAGATGGGATGTGAGCTGTGCTCCATTCAGAGAAAAAAATAAAAATATTCTTTAATAGAAATATGTCTTTACAAAAACTTGTGAAGCATATCACCACACCCAGGAGCTTATAAAGAACCATCGATGACATATTTATACTTATCCTGTTATAAGTAACGTTTTCCTCAATGTCCACCTTCCATCTTCCATCCTACCATCCTTGTCCTCACGTACACATTCTTACGCACGTCTGCGTGGGTCAACGTCCATGGCGTGCAGGTGCGGGCGTGCGGGGAGCACATACACATCAACTCTTGATATGTCCACACATGTACAACACATACGTGCTGTGTACAGCCCAGACAAAACTCTAGGGAACACGGTGCGAAGCACTCCGATTCAATGGGACTCACCGAAAGAAAACGAAACACCAACAGGGACATGATCATAAAATGATCATTTTCATGTACCAAAGGATCAATGGATGTAGGAGTGGATGGTTTTATGGAGTAGTAGTGGTACATTCAGGAAATGAAGGAGTGTACATGCAGATATGCCTACTTAAATAAAGAAATGTTTTCAACGGATTTTTTTCTAAATAAAAAAAAAAATGTTGCAAGTAAAATTGATTTCATGTTCATGAGTGGTTATAAAAGTACATCTGATGATATATATATTTGGGATGGTGAGAAAATAATCGGAATGGTAGAGAGTACCATGATTTTATTTCATTGCCGACATTTCGACTACACATCAGTGCTAGAAAATCAGGGCATCGAACCCAAACCGTAACATTTTAGCAAACCGAAACCCAGAACCGAACCTCAAATATATTTTTCAATTGAACTCGTGTCGGAACCGAACCGAGTGTTAAAATCGTAATACAGCTGTTGTGAAAATTGTGTTCGTGTTCTTGTCTTGCGTAAATCCCGGTTCGCATTTTAAATTATTTCTTTATAAAGATTGTTATTCCAAAAACATTAATTCAGTTTCCTTAGGTCGAACCGAACCTGAACCCGAAACAAAACCGCAAAATTTATTACTGCTTGAACCAGAACCGCACCGAACCCATCTCTCAAAAAATAAATTAACCGGAACCTGGACCGAACCCAGATTTTGGCGGGTTCGATGCCCTGCTAGAAATGGTTATACGGAGAAACTAAAAACTAAGTAATAAAAACAGAATACCATACCATAAGGAACAATAATTTGAAAATTATACATTTATAATACTGTTGTCGACAAGTTACAGAGTTGGAAATCGTCAAATATTAAAACAATAAATAAGTAAATAAATAATATAAAATTGTACAATAATGAAGAGTTAAAAATTATGAAAAAATGAGTACACAGAAAAGTTGGCAGTATTGTACCTTGATATGAAATAAATACATAAGAAGCTTTTCTTATACCTGTCTTCTTTTACCCTCTCAAGTGTTGAAGTTACATTGGGTTGCAGCATGAATGGTCATTAGATGACTAGGGAAGAGATGACTAGTATTGTTTTAACTATGTCAGTCGTTTTAGGAGTTACAGAAAATTTAATTGTACGCAACTTTTATATGAAGTATTTTTCTCTAAAATGAATCATAAACGATTGACAGAGTTAAAACACTGCTAATCATCTCCTCGTCAGTCTTCTCCTAATCACCATTCATTCTACTACCCAGTATGTTAAGTTATTATATAATTTATGAGTTTGTTCCATTTCGCTATACCTTTTATTTTGTCTAGGTATAGGTATTCATTCTTCCTTTTTACCTTCCGTCACCTTTAGGTAAGGAAGGTATTGTCTTTGGTCCAAAAATTCAATGATGAGTTTTTAGTGAATAAGCACGTTTTAGGGTCCATATAATACAATTTTACCATTTTTACGATGATGTCTGTATGTATGTGTGTTTGTGTGTGTGTGTGTGACGAAAGTTTCGGGTCGCATAACTTCAAACCACGATTTCAAAAATTATAATTTTTTCGTATTCCTCAAGTTTACAACTAAAAGAAGAGGTGATTAGATTTTGGTTATAATTGGTGAACCGAAAGTACCCTCATTTGAAGATTTTAACAGATTTTCTTGAAAAAACTCAGTTAAATATTATTATAACTTAAAGAATATTATTATCTTTACGATTTGATTGCATTTTATACTTCATATTCAATAGACATAAAAAATTATAAAAATATTAACTTTCATAAATCAGCCAGCTATGTAAAGCATGGAGACTGCTAATATATTCAGACAATTCAAATTGACAGATGTCAGTATCAATGAAAAGTAAACGAATGTGGCAGAGATGAGGATGTTGAGATAGATGTTGGGGAAAACACGGAAAGATACGGTAGGAATGAAAGAATAAGGGAAATATATCTAGGTTATAAGTTTCTAGAAAAATACAAGAGAGACGATTTATATTGATTTGAACATGTCATGAGGAGAGATGAACGATATATTGGAAGAAGAATGAACAGCTTGATAATAGAAGGTTGAAGAAACAGAGGAAGACCAAAGATAAGATGGAAGGACTGTATTGCGGAAGACTTGAGAGACAAGAAACCGAATGAGAACGACACATAAAACAGAAATGAGTGGAAGAAGAAAATAAAACATAGCGACTCCTAACGAATGGGAAAAGCAAAAGAAGAAGAAGATATCAGTGTCAAGTGCAATTTGCATAGTTAGTTTATGAAATAATTTTACTGGAAATTTATAATCTTTTGCAAGAAAATTTATGTATGGAATATATACATAATTCACAGGACTTGCGGAAGGTATTGTGCTGGTCACATCAGGTTTTTTATGTAATACGATCCACCATTAAAATGGTTTCCTAAAAGGGTAACATTTATCGAATTTAACCGACTTTGTATCTTTTATAGTTCTCGAGATCATTATTCGTTGGACATGTTATCCTAGCTAGACGCCTTTACTCTTGACTTTCTCCATTTTATAAAATTTTAGTTTTCCCTGTCTTTAGGACAGGGAATATTCTCATATATTTCAATGTTCTTCAATCTTTTATTAAAACATGCTTAAAGGAAAACTACTTAAGTCTGCAAAGTTTTAAGTCGTTCAAATATGTGGAAGCGAGTCAAATCACAACTGGATTAAAAATTTCACCCTAACAAACATACAAGGGAATTAAAATAAAAGCTTGTAAAAACGGGAAAGACAATTATTATTATAAATATAAATAATGTAGGTCTCTAAGAAGCAATTACTTTTATATGTACAGAGAAATTACTTCTGTAAATTTTCTTGCTCGATATATCATAAATCACATATGATTTATTTCGACATTTCATTTTAAAGAAAAATCTAATTATAAAATCATATTTCTATAATTATTACATTTAAATTCCAAATGAAACCAAAACACTTTCAGAATATTATTATAATAATTATTAATCTATAGATCTGTAGATATGTAAACGATATTATACATAATTTGTTCATTAAACATGACAATAAAATAAGTAAAAAAACCTGATTTGGCCAGCACAATGCCTCCCGCTATTTAATTTTTGTACAATACATACCTACATAATAAGTACCTTTGCTTGATATAGTAATATAACTATTGTTCTAATTTTTCATGTATTATCCATATTTTCTTCTTCAGAATCTTACCATAATTTTATTTTGTGATAGTGACGTTAATTTCTATTCAATTACAAACATATGAAAATTAATTTATTTATTAGATATTTTATAAACTCATATTTTAATATTTTCTTTTTAAAATACTACGATTATTAATTTGAAATTATTAATTTATTGACAGTGGCATTTATCTGTCAGTGACATAAATTTGATTCCTGAATTGTGTAACCAAGACTTTATAAAATAAATTATTTTATATATTTTTTTTTTATAAAATATATAGAAAAAGGTAAAAATGATGAAACATATATTTATCATTCTTTGGTATGTCAACATGGTGTACGTATGTTATAAATATTAATAATTTCCATAATATTCGTAAGTTCTTCTTGCGAAAGACTCATATTAATAAATTAATTTACTTAATCCCACTGTTATTAATAATAACCTGGCTAATGAAACTACAGTCATTACTGCAATTGTTTCTTATTCAAAAAACAATATCAATGGCATACTAGATTTAATTTTTAAGTGAATATATAAATTTAGAGAAAAATGGTGAAAATCTCCAAAATTATTGGTTTTAGGCATGGGATACCCTGAATAACATATGAAGATAATACAAAAATACACAAAACTGAATAATAAAATATAGGGTGTTCCATTTGAAATGATGAGTTATAGTCATTTGAAATTGAGCACATTTGATTCGCTTTATTGAACAGCCTGTATAATTACATTTAAAAAAAAATATGTCAGAACATAGAGTATAATTACAGTTATACAGGAAACAAAATTCTTAATTCTTACTATTAAAATAACTTCAGTAAGCCTTTATAAAGCAATGCGTGTATTCGGTCTTTTTTAGAGAAAAAACGGAATAACTTGGCAACGCCGTGGAAAACTAAAACAAAATTTATATGTTCGTATAGGTGAATAAAATACAATTCAAAATATATAAAAATATATAGGGTGTTTCATTTAAAAAAAAAGACAATCAATTCTCGCCGAGCCGTAATGCAACACCCTGTATATGTGAAAATAATTTTACGTTATGCTCCTTGAGTAGACGAATAAATTCTGTTAATAAACTTATGCTGTATTTCTAACGACAAGGGAGATATCGAAGACGGCGATTTCGGTGACTCACCCTGTATTATAAAAGTATGACAAATTTTCCAGTAAAAATAATTTGATATTGTTATTAAACTATCTGTCACGAGATCTTTCACTTTTAATTTTCTTAATCCCGATATTTTCATCTCTGATTAAACTGTCTACTATCTGTTAACTACCAGTTAAAATAAAAAATGTCGCACTTAAAAGTGAACATGTCTGTAATTTTTACAACATAGGCTTGTAATAATATCGATGCTACACTTTCCATTTTAACTAATAGTTAACAGTCAATTTAATTGGAGATGAAAATATTGCGCCTAAACAAAATGTAATGTTACTGTACTTTTTATTAATAGTTTTGTAAAGTACGATAAAAATCATGAGACATTTTTTCCTAAATGAATGTTTCTCATGAAAAGAAGGCTTTGAAAAACAATAATTCAAAAGCATTGCTAAACAATACCCAATTGAGTCCAAGGTACAACGACAATGAATCCCTGTAGACATTCAGTGTTCACTGGATTCTCATACACAGTATTAATTAACTCTAACTAGCGCCAGCCAATGGAATTAATTCATTTTCGTGTTTGCTTCGCGTGCATAAAGAGAAATTATCCTGTGCGCTTTCAATTGTTTCAAACAAACCAACGCAATCTACGATTTTACAAAATGGACGTCACGGTTTCAATGTCAGTTGAACAATTTATTTTTTGTTATACAACTAGATAAAAATCAACAGAATAAAAATAAATCTGCCGCTGATTAAATCCAGTTGGAGTCGACCTATTTTTCACACTTTGCGCCATTAAATTTGACACTTGAAATAGTAAAAAGTAAAATTTATATCTAGGTGCAGTAGAAAACAAAAAACTCGAACAAACGGAAAGAAATACAATTTATTTGAAATATCAAGGTGGCTCAGAAAATCCAGGTAGCTGGCGACGAAAAGAATTATTTAATTTTAATGTTACTTTAGATAAGAACGATTTTAATTAATATAGCTTCGCAAGGCCGTCTGGGCAATTAATTAATTAATTAATTAATTAAATTGATACGGGTTACTAGTGCACTTTTCTATAAGCTCTATATTCACTTCTATCTACTCGTAAAAACATTTGTTGTAAATAAGACATCATTCGCAAATTAGCTTTGAAAGTTTTTTTTTTTCATATATGATACATGGGATATTAGTAGGATATTGCGTAGCTATTATCTATTATTTTTCACACAATCAAAAGTGAACAATAACATAATTAACAATAGTGATTAAATAATATTTTGAACAATAACAAGTATACAATTAACACAGTTTCTTGACAATAAGGAATAGGTTGTTTCCTGACAAATCAGGTTTATTAAAAATAACGCAAAAACAAATACATTTTCTACAATAGCGGTATTTTTTTTTTTAAATCTAACCATAATCGGAAAGTTATGGAACTAGTAGTGTTCCTTTTTGAATGTTTGACAAATCTAATAACAAACATCAGCCCATATTGTAAATTACGAATTTAATTTTTGCGCTATTTATGGGGTCTTATGGCCGTATGCCTAAATATCTGGTCCCGAACCTGAGAACCCGGGATCGATCCCGACCGACGTCAAAAATTAATTCGAGTTTTAATAGCACAAAATTGACCCCTGTAGTGCACTATCCAAGCCACCATCATCATTACCGATATCTGTGTATAGAGCAGATTGGCACACCCAGAAATGGGTATATGATTAATAGTTTCCATGTTTACCATAGCTGGCTGAATTATAAAATTTAATTTCTTTAAAATTCTTTAACTCTGTATCTATTGAATACGAAGTATAAAATGTAATCAAATCGTATAGAGAATAATATATTCTTTAAGTTGTAATAACGTTAAATGTCAATAAATCAAATTTAACTGTTAAATCTTCAAATGAGGGTACTTCCGGTTCACCAATTATAACCAAAATCTAATCACTTGTTCTTCTGGATGTAAACTTGAGGAATACGAAAAAATTATAATTTTTGGAATCGTCGTATTGAAGTTATGGGATCAGGAACTTTTGTCACACACACACAGACACACACACAGACACACATACATACAGACATCATCGTAAAAATGGTAAAATCGTATTATAGGGACCCTAAAACATGCTTATACACTAAAAACTCATCATTGAATTTTTTGACCAAAGACAATACCTTCCTTACCTAAAGGTGACGGAAGGTAAAAAAAATGTTTTTGGTATATACGAGATTCATGCAGACACCATGGATAACTTAATTCAATTCTATACACCTCGTATTCAATTTTTTTATGTCCGTTAAAAAGTGCACTTTTTATTAAAATGTGTTCATGAAGTATGTATTTTTTACATAATAAAATCGTGAAAAAATATACTTTTTTAATGCAAGCAGGTGTACAAATGAAACCTATGCTACTTTTTTCACGGTTTTATAGTAGACGTAAAAAAATGTATGGCACTAGAGTGAAGGTGTCTTACTTCACGTATATATTCATAAATAACTAGTATTTCATTAATTTGTGTACAAAATTTTATTATTGTTAAAATATAGCAAAAAAGTTCGATACCAACGTATAATTTTTTAGCCTTCTGTGCTTCTTAACAGGTTAAGACGTAAAAGGAATAATAAAGAATTAGTTTTTCGTTTTATTACTATTCTTATTAAAAAATTGATATTAGTGCGAAAAAGATCTACTTTAAACAATTTTTAAGTTAAAAATTTCGCAGTTTTTTTCTGTTTTTGTAAATTATGTGACATTCTGTAAGTACCTACAAATTTCATTTTTTCCTGTTTGCAAAATTATTATTACATTAATGTAATTATGATTAATTACGCTAATAAATATTGCATAACTTTTTTGTATTTAAACGTGACAACCAGTGGTACCAAAAATGATATTGTTTTGCAAACTACTGTTAATTTTACGAATTTTAACAAAATTCTTTTTGATTCCTGATCAGTGTGTCCAATACTATACACCCTTAAATTTTGTTACACAGACTGGGTTACACCCTGTATTGAAAGATTATAAGGAGATAGTGTAACAAAAATAAACAAATGAATAAACTGAGAATTGTGTGCAATATTTATGAAATGACTCTCGCAGGTACATGTTATTGTTTCACTTTTATGATTTTTTTAGCATAGTTACCTATGACTTATGAGTCAAAAACTAAACATAACATAAAACATAAAAATGTATGTTTTTTAATGGCCTTCGAAAAGTATAATTCGTTTAATAATAAAATAGCATTTAATTATTTCTACAATTTTCACTTTTTTACTTTCATTAAATTGATAAAAACCGTGACATCTTCATAAGTAGCAACAAGATTTAAAAAATATCTACGCATTAATCAAAATAAAAAAGAAACAAATAACAAATACTGTAAGATCAAAGGTGATTTTAACTACACTGGTCTTTCGTCCAGGTGTTGACTTCAACTCTTTCACGCCTTTTTAAGTCTCCAAAGACATCTCGCAACGCAACATATAATTTTCTAAACGCGGTAAGTAATTCAATGCCGAAATAAAAACTAGAAACGACTCTGGAAAATTTCACTCGCGTGTCAGGTTTTTTGTGCTGGTAATATAGAAACCGCACGCGGGTAATGATATTACCGACCGAGGATCATTCGCGCACAATAAAGAGGATTTATTTTGTGGTTGCCTGTCTGTAAATTGCGCGACAAATGTGAAGAATATTCAATTTTATGCTCTTGAGGTTTACTGAGTTTGTAGATGGTAATGCATAATAGATTTTACAGTAAATAAATAAATGAGTAACAGATATGTTTTGCTGCATGTTGTCTTAAATCTTTTCTTGTCATAATTGTTCTTTTTTTTACGGAGATGATATATGGACATGAAAAAGTTATTTCTTTACGACTGCGCAGTGTTAAGAAATATAAAAGAAGTAATTGAAATTATTTATTTTATTATTATGTTATTTAAAAATTCTAATTGTTTTTAATATGAAATATGAGTTATTACCTTTAGTTGTCAATAACAATTTCATTTTACACATACTCTTATGTTTAATTTCGTATTTCTAATTTATTTATTTAATTATTATCTACTGAATCAAATACAGTAGGAATATTTTATAGAAAATACACCTTCAAGAAATTAATTTTTATGTAGTAATAATCGAATTCCTCTGAAATAGTGGCTATTTTATGCGATTATGCCTGATTGTGTGTTTTCACATGTCAAAATAAATAAATAAATATATCATAACGGCATATTACCCATTGCTGGTTGTGCCTATCTACTTTGTACACAGATATCGGTAATGAAATATTTGTACCGTGCGGGCGTGGAGAGTGCACCATAGGGGTCAATTTTGTGCCATTAAAAGTCGAAGTAGTTTTTGACGTCGGTCAGGATCGAACCCGGGTCCCCAGATTCGCGACGAGACACTCAGGCACACGGCCACGAGACCCCATAAATAGTGTGATCGTTAAAGTTCATTTTGGTTTCAATGCACATAATTATATAAATTTTTCACCGAATGTTATAGTAAAAGTAGATAGTGGGATAATATGCACATGATAGGTAAATACATAAACTTGCCCAAAACTATTTTTTCTTGCAATTCAACCAATCAAAACAACAATAACCTCACTTAACGCACAAATGTTACTCTTAGAAAACTTGCGGTAAGTTTTGTGCGTTAAGTATTATACGAGGGTCATTCAATAAGTAAAGAGACAAATGGCTATAGCTCAAAAACGGTTTATTTCAATCTTTCAAAATTAAGGCTATTTTTCAACATAATCACCCCCCATAGTTATGCACTTGTCCCATTTTTCTTGCAGCTTCCTAATTCCCTTGGCGAGGAATTCTTTCGATTTACCCCGAAGCCACTTTTGCACCGCTTCCTTAACTTCCTCATTGTTAGCAAATCTTTTTCCACGTAGGGCGTCTTTGAGTGGTCCAAACAGGTAAAAATCAGATGGGGCGAGGTCGGGACTGTAGGCAGGATGAGGTAAGACCTCCCAACCCAATTCTTGAAGCTTATCACGGGTCAGCTGGGCTGTATGAGGGCGGGCGTTATCGTGCTGAAGAATGACTCCTTTTGACAAGAGTCCACGGCGTTTGCTCCTGATAGCTGGTCTAACTTTGTGTTCTAGCATCTCAGAGTAGTATTGGCTATTGATAGTTCGCTGATCTTCAAGGAATAGACTGGACCCTGTGAGTCCCAAAAGATGGTCAGCACTGGACGTCCACATCGGGGTTCATCACCTACACTTGTTCGGCCACTTTTAAACCGATCAACCCACTTGTAAAAATTCGCACGGTTCATACAACTTTTACCGTACTGTATTAACATTCTAGAAAAAAATTCACTTGGTTTTACACCTTCTGCGACTAAAAATCTAATGACTGAGCGCTGCTCTTCTAAGGTGCAATCTTCTACTGGACTTGCCATGGTGAACTGAAAATTTTGAGGTTATGTTGACATAAAATGATGAAACAGCTGATCAGAGCATATCCCAAGGTTGCCAACTAACACCCTTGAAAAGATTGTACACATTCATTGAATAGTTTTAAAATTATAGAATTTGTCTCTTTACTTATTGAATGACCCTCGTATTTAATTGAATTGCGAAAATAATTTTAACACATATAACGTTTAACTGTATTTGTCCAGAAGTACATCCGTCGAAAAATTACCTACAAAATAATATTAGCCGCGAAAATAATTTAAGGTTTTTGAGAAATTCAAGTTACGTAGATTTTACATGTCCGCTATTAAATATAACGACATGAACAACAAATGATAATATTAGCAAGCGAGAATTTTTTCTATTAAATTATTTTTTCTCATTTACTTATTTATCTTCGTACAAGATATTGAGTAATTATGTTTATCCAAGTTATATAAAAGCATAAAGGGGGCAAGTAGTTTGTGTATGTTCTCGCTGTCCAAAATGAAGAAAATGAAATAGCTTAACAACAATTTAAGTGGTTAGAACTCCTTCGTAACTTCGCCTAAAGCATATAGAATTTCAAAGTGTCCGTTCGAACCCATTTACCACAATAATACCATAATTACCACGACAATTTTCACAGTTTACCAATTTTATTTATCTTTTCTCCTTTCAAGTACCATTTCAAGCAATGTCTTGAGGCTAGTAGCCATTTAACGAAATTATTCCAGTTTTCTACCCTTGGAGGCATACACAATTCTTCTCGAGACATATGATTAAATCCTTCACCGTTTCCCTGGTCTGTCACAAGAGGCATAAACATCGGTAGTTGCGTAAGAGACGAGTGTTTTAATGTCGAACAATGATGCTAATCGATCAGATGTGAGACATAAATCTCGCTGTAATAATCTCAGTTGTATGAAGTTAAACAGGTGTAATGGTATGAAATTATTCTTCGATGGGTGATGGATTGGTTGCTAAGAAACATATGAAATTGTGGGCTATTCAGCGTTGGTTTTGCCATGACCTTTTTTTAAATTATTTTGGAGCATTAGTGTCAAGTGTTTTCTATGCAATGACGTAACATTTAGCTGTCGTTGCACTATTATAAAAAATCTGTTGTGTCCAGCACAATACCTCTCGCCACTTCCTTTTTTTTGGTTACATAAGTATAGGGCACGAACAGTCATGTTACATTGTTGGTCTTAACAAGCAGATGTGGGGGCCCATTTCAGAATGATAATTAGTAATTATGTACATAGATGTCAAATGTCAGAATTTTTCATTAAAAATTTCAAGATTTTCAAAAAATTCACGTAGTTAATTTGTAATTTGTCACCAGGAGTGTGGAATTTACTTTTCGAGGAAAATAAACCACATGGAATTTGAAAATCTGACATCGGCCTCATATCTGCTTGTCAAGTCACATGGCTGCTCGCGCGCTAATGTATTTAACATTTCTTGTATACCTACACTCTACACCAAAAATTCTACTTACATCTATTCCATATATTTAGATTATTTTTAATTTAAAATCATTCTATGAAGAAATTTTCCAATATTTCGAGATGTTTCCAATTCATTGTCGGAAGTAACAGTATTTCTAAAGGGTATGTGTAATATACCTATAATGTTAAATATTTAACTATTAATACAATAAGAAATAATATAATGTATGTATTTTCCAGAAAAAGTCTTCAGTAATGTCTCCGGATTTCTGACACTGACATTTATCTGTCAGTTACAAACAATTTAAATTCTCAACTATTTTCCATGGCATTCTTTCGGCTGTAAAATTTATTACAACAGATTATTTTATATATTTAAATATTTGTGAACACTTGACACACTTCACAAATATTTAAATATTTAGAACAACTTCACCAAGTGTCGCAAATTGTACATTGTACAGTTTTCTTGATTATTTTATATATTATATTTCTTTTATCTCTAAATCTATAGAATATATAATAACATATTTAAATGTATCAGACAGAGAATATAATTTTCTTTAGTATAACCAACAAAAAATTTCAAAAAATAATATTTAGAAGATTTTTTTTCAAGAATCTTCTACTTCCGGTTGTCCAATTGTTACCAAAACCTTTTCAGATCTTCCCATGAATGTCCGGAAATACGTAGTTAAACAAATATAAAGTCTTACGGTTTTTGAGTAATCGTCCTTCCAACATCCGACACACACACACACACACACACATACACACACACAGAGATCATCGTAAAAATGATAAAATCGGATTCTATGGACCTTAAAACGTGCTTATTCAATAAAATCTAGATATGTGATTTTTAACATGAATGCAATACCTCTCTTAGCGAGAGGTAAAAATGGAACAATTTTGAATTGGTCTCTGACGATTTAATATAGTAAGACTATTGAATCTTTCTAGCATTATGCAGGTTTTGTTTTTAAAATAACGAAGCTTGTCGGAGTCATGATGATAAATACTTCTCTACAGTCTTTCTAAATATGTAAACAATTAATGTGTTAACTGAAAATAATTTTTAAAGAAGTCTGATCGAGGTTATGTTCGAATTGTTTGCGTTAAGATTTTAGATTCACCCATTCTATCAAATTCTGTAGTGTCGTTTACTTATTTTTTATCGAAGTACATAACATACAGTTATTTTGTTATTATAAAAATGTATGTTATAATAAAAGCGTTCAAAATTCAAAAATAAACCAACTGATAAGTTTATTAGCAAATGTGAAGCCAAATATGTGAAAAATAAAATTTGACACGGACAAAAAATGACGCTATGCGCACGGCTATGAATCAAGTTAATATATCCGGAATAATAAATGAATTTACGTAACAGCGACAGTATTGTAACAAAGGGATGAAAACGACCCTCCTGGCGTTGGATGTCAATGTATCAGACGACAATTCTACCGACTAGGTCAATGTAGTAAAGGATCTATTGCGTGGGCGTGTAAGTTGGACCGAAATGGGAGCGGGCGAAATAATTATAGTTTTACTTACCCCGTGCCAGAAAATGATCCCGGATCTGCTGGGCGAGATGACTGGACCTTCACCACTTGCACTTCATTAGTGATTAGGGCTTGTTCATATAAGGGCCGTTATTCATAATCAGGCTCACTTTAAGATTTAAATTAAAATTAATTTATCTTTATTTGAAAGTAATGCTATAGAGTGCCCACTAAAATGCTAAAGTAATACGTATTATTATAACACAACTTTAATTTTAATTTAAAGTGTTAAAGTGAAGATAAAGTTTATTATGAAAACGGCCCTAAGTATCAACACCAGAGGTAATTTTATAATAATGTATTAAAATAACTTTGAATAAGTATACAAAATTAATACTACAAATACGATAAATAACTACATAAATTAAATAAAATAAATAATAGTATTTTATGTATCTGGGACGAAAAGTAAATCTTTAAGGTATGAGCCGTAATTACTTGCAAATACTTTAAAAACACTTTTTGTCGGAGGTAAGTATACCTATAATTTTGTCATACGGGTTTGTAGTTATTAAAATTATTAAAAGAAACATGCAACAGTTTGTAGCAGAATGAATTTTGTATAAGTAGGCTAAGTCGCAATTGTTCGAAAATCCTAGCAAAATTTTGACAGATTGAAATTCTAGTTTCATTAATATTCTTATTCGCTATAGGGAATTAATGAAAAATACATTCCTCGAGATATTTTGGACGAAGCTACTGAGGCGAAGACCAATTTAATGCCGCATATATAAAGAATTCAGTATGAAGGTAAAATTTTAAAGTCTTAAAACTTTAAAATTATGTTTTAAAGTTCTAGGACTTTAATGTTTCACTTTTTGTTTCATAAATCGTTCAAAAAACGTTATTTTAGAAACCAGTATGACATAAATAAATATATCATCACAGCATATTACCCGTTGCTGGATGTACCAATCTGTTTTGCATATAAATTTCGGTACTACTTAAATGCGGGTGTAATAATATTTATACGCCTGTTAGACAGTTGACAGGCTCTAGTACACTCCTCTGCGATTTGCAGGCAGCTTTTGGTTAGTATTTTTTCTGACTTACCTCTGCTAATTTCAGTCGTTTATTTCACGCTCACAGTATTTTAAACAAATGAGTATCGTTTTAAAATGCATGTGGTAACAAAACAATATGAATTTTTAAAAGACAAGTGTGTATTTTTAATCATTATCGCGCGCTCTTTTTGACTTGGTGACTAATTTGAATCAGTGACTTGAAAATACCTACATAATTGTTGTTTTAGTTGAAAATAAAATTTCTGCGGTTTTCTTTTGTAATACTTGAAAATAAATAGATGTGTTCAAATAAGATATGTTAATTATTGATTACTATGGTCATTCTGCAATACAAATTTGCGTCGTAGTGCGTTGCGCAGATCCTGATTGAATCCAAAACGCAATCTGCTCGTCCACAAAAACAAGAACAAAAAGCGTGGACAGTCAGTGAGGAGGTTGAAGAAAGAAAAAACCCGGTGTGGAGCGTTTTTCCCATTATAATAATAATCGCGCGTGGTGCAAGGAGAAGAGAAACGGATAAAAGTCGAAACTTTTTTCCTCGTCCGTTCGTCCGTCCGGCAGTCATAAATAAGGTGTATCATGACAGCGACTAAGCTAGCGGCAAATGTCCGGTGCAGGCGCTCCAACACGCTCGCACGAGGAGATCGAGAAGGAAGAACAAGCCCCGGGCCACAGACGAGGAGGAGACGCTAGGAGGAACCGACGTGGAGGAGAGGAACCAACCTCCATCTATATCAACCAAACACTCGAAATAGGAAGCAGTCATGATAATTTAATAAAAGTTTGCACTCAAATTAGACAAGCAGCCAATGCAAGTTTTGAAAAAGTAACTAGATTTGTGATGTCACTGGTACGTCTATATAGAAAAGAGAGTCGTAATGCAAACAAATTCTCAAAATATGTAGCTTTAAATTTAAATTCGCGTAAAAAAATCTATTTGGCCAGCACAATACATTTCGTCACTTCCATTTTAGGTTATACAAATATCGTCTTTAACATTTTTTGTATACCTAATTTCTACATATATCTATTTTATGTATTTAGTATTTTTTTAATTTTAATTCATTCTGTGAAAAAGTTTTGTCCTACTCTTCTAATTTTTCGAGATGTTTCCAATTCATTGTCGAGATTGATAGTATTTCTGAAGGTTGTATTTAATATACCTATAATTTTACATATTTAACTATTGATACAACAAATAATATATGTATATACTTCCCCGAAAAAATCTTCGGTAATGTCTCCGGATTTCTGACACTGACATTTATCTGTCAGTTACAAACATTTCAAATTTTCAATTGGTTTCCATAGCATTATTTGAGCTTTGAGATTATTATATATATTATATTTTTTTATCTCTAAATCCATAGAAGATATAATAAAATATTTAAATGTATCAGATAGAAAATTTAATCTTCTTTAATAATGGTAAGAAGAAAATTTTCCAAAAAAATATTTTAAAGATTTTTTTTTAAGAATCTGCTAATTTTGGTTGTCCAAATTTTACCAAAACCTTTCCAGTTCTTCCCATTAGTTCCCGATTGAGAAATACGTAGATAAATAGATATTCAGTTTTATAGTTTTTAGAATTTGCCCTTTCAAGATCCCCACACACACACGCATGCACACACGCACATCATCGTAAAAATGTTAAAATTGGATTGTAGGGACCTTAAAACGTACTTATTCACTAAAATCTGCATATGCATATATTTTTAGCATGAATCCAATACCTCTCTTAGCGAGAGGTAAAAAAAACACCCATAATATGAAAATTGTACAAATCCGATAGAAATTGAATCACTGGTTCAGTTTTTATGAAAATAAAACTGAAATTTCCACAAAATCTGAAAAAAAAGGAATAATCTTAGTTTTTTATTCATTTTTGACCATTTTCTGGAGTTTTCATATATTTTTATTTTAACCTTGATCTAAATGAATAAAAAAAATTGAAAATTGGTAAACTTATGTACAATTTTGCGCAGACTTGAATATAAAATTGAAGATTATCTATTTGCGTTATAGGTATTTTGATGAAAAAAATTAATTCTAATTTGAAGCTAGATATCTCGAGAAAAAAATATGTTAATGGAATGCAATTTCAAAATTTGAAATATACGTATCGAGGAGAATCTAAATACCTAAAAATAAAATCATCTTGACCTATTTTTGGGTGAAGGATTCCACCCAAATGTTGAAGAGTATTTAAAACAGTATACTTGAAATAATTATTTATGATAATATTTATTGGAAATGAAACAATATAATGTGCAGGCCACATCAGATTTTTTATTTGGACAATTTTATTTATTAGAGACAGCTGCCCCTTCCTTTAACGGTTTTCTATTCCTAAAAAATTAATTAAACTATTCGAAGTTATTTTCAGTATATGCTATTGATAAAATAATTAATGAAACAGAAAAGTAATTTGGCTAACAACTGACATGAAACATCAAATTTAACCTATATTCGGCTGTCAATACCAGATATCGGAATCATATTTTATATCAAGTTTTTGCTCGTTATTGAAGTTGGTAAAGTTAACGGACGCAGAAAAAACTAAAACAAATACCTTGTTAATTAAAATAAAATTGATTTTTCATCATCATTTCCGGTCGATGTGGTTATTCAAGAATTTTTTTCGAAGCGCCAGATAAAATTAAATTACGAACCTTCTCTAGTCATGCTTAGTTCCTGCAGTTATTTTTGTTTCTTTAGTTGGTATCTCTTTCAGTGGCTATTTCTGATTCGGCTACTTACAAACAAATGTTTGTAATCTTCAGCGTTTGTTAGTTTTTTGTTAGGATTTAAAATTAATGGCTAAAAATTTTAATGATTCCTTAATCTGGATTTATGGTAATTACTTGTTAATTTGATTGAAGCACTCCGCTTCTTAATTGATACTTCCGATAACAAATTTGAGTTTTCTGAATCCTGATCCGTAGATTTCTAATCAAACTGTCAACGTAAATTGACTGCATTCGTGGCTTTTTCTAAAGGAAATCATTTACAGCACTAACACTTATTTATCGTAAAAGGAGATTACTTAATTTTTTGTTGAACGTCAATTATATTTACGTGGAAACTACTTAGTTTACTAAAGATAGAAATGTACAAAAAACCAATATTAGATTACTATGATTATTAAAAACTGTTCACTGTAGCATTACAAACTTTGACCTTGATAACTTAAAATCCAAACATGATGAAATAAATTGACCAGCATCATTTGAAAGAGGTGCTTTAAAAAAAGTGCAAACACATATTTAGAAGTTATTTGTAAAAACAAAGTTTACATTTTCTAGTGGCCTATGTATTTTTCCGCATAACCAATATACTGCTAATAAAGAATTAGAAAAAAACACTTGTCAGTTTCACAAAATTTCAGCAACTGAAACAACCTTTCAGTTGTTTTTCAGATACTAGCCGAGAACAGTTGTAACCATAGAAGCGTTTCGCTCTTATTGGAGCTCATCATTGTGGTATAACTGACATTTCTTTGTGGAAACAATGACCAAGTGGGCTCAGGATGATATACTCCAATAAAATTGAAACGCAGCTGTGGTTACTAGCTGGATTCGGCCAGTATTTAAAAAATGACCGAGAGGTTGAGGCAGATGCTGAAATCTTGTAAGACGTAGCTAGTGTTTTTGCTAATTCTTTCTTAGACATTACAGTAGAGACCCTTTAACCCGAACCCATGTTAATCCGAATATCTAGTAATCCGAACATCGGGTAGATGTAAAGTAATCCGAACAAGAACTCTGATCCGAACTGTGGGATAAAATTTCTCCAAGCGCAACAAGTAAGCACGTGTGATTCTTGGAAAAAACTATCAAATTTTATTTTGGTTTCGACCCCTGATGTGGCGGGATGTAATAATGTAATAGTCCGGGATTACAACTGGTGGATGTAAATACATACATTGTTTTATAAATAGCAATATATTTTTCATTGACTGGCAACCAAACCCGAAATATACGCTCGAAAACAAACAAAAATTTATGCTTTCTTTCAAAAGTATTTATTTATTATTTTTATGGGATCTCGTGACCGTGTGCATGAGTGTCTGGTCGCGAATCTGGGGATCCGGGTTCGCTCCTGACCGACGCCAAAAATTTCTTCGAATTTTAATGGCACAAAATTGGTGCACTCTCCACGCCAGCAATGAGTGCCCGTGAGGTGACACAAAAGCAGATTGGCACACCCAGTAATGGGTAATATGCCGTGATGATATATTTATTTTATTTATTTTTAATTCAACATGACGTTCCCAACTCAATTACAGAATAATATTACAAAGCAATATGAAGACGTAACGTAAATACATGTCCCAGAAAAAAAATTAAAACTAAAAACGATAAGATAATTATGTTTTTTGGTTTCTATTTCTTAATTTCAGCGTTATTTTTTGTTCTTTGAAGTACTGTAACAAACATTTCAAAACTGTCTAAATTGATGTTATTTACACTTATCAGTACAAATTCAGTAATCCGAACAAATCTTTAATCCGAATACCCCCCTTACATTTAACATTTCGATTAAAGAGTCTGTATTGTTTTTCACCTAGAATTCGCTATTGTATTGTCCATTTGTTATGTCAATAGCTGTCAGCGCTTTAAGGCGCATTTCGGTAGATGGCTCTGCATGTGGTTAGTTACCTCTGAAACCCTCTATCTTGTATGGTATAGTATATATTGTGCTGAGCCCAATTAGTCATTCCGTGTAAGGAAACATTAGTAACTCCACACTGATGAGCTCCAATAAGAGCGAAACACAGCTGTTGTATTGTTACTAACTGGGCTCGACCAGTATCTGAAAAATTACCGAGATTGATTAGATATTATTCCACTTCGAGTTCGCTATTGCATATTTGTTAATATACTGCCAATGGGCTAATTTTTGTCTATTAAACTGACTTCGTATCTTAGTCTTCGTGATCCCCATGTTACATATATTTTCCTACAGAAAGATTTTGTAATGCGTGAAACAAACTTTAATAGCTTATTTCCCAAGTAGTTTTTAATAAAAAAAATGCATATAATTATAGATACTATATTAGTACGAATTAAAGTTAATCTACACAAACCTTATCGTGTGTATGCGAAATATGTTAACACATATTTTAGATCCAATCTCCTTGTTGTTCGTTATCATTAAAAATCAATGCTAATCAACATTTCCAAATATTCCTTATCTGCTTTCAACAGTACCGTTACCGTCATAGATGTCTCTTTGAGATATCAAAAATTGTGCCGAAACTTTGGTTTGCTCCAAAGTAAATAAAAGGAAAAGAAGAAGAGTCATGATGGACAGGTGGAGTGGACGACCACATCGGCTCTGTAACAGGTACAAAACAAAAAACAAGGACGGACCCATTGCGTTGACAGTGCGAGTAACCGAGACAGATGTTAGAGATCGAGAAAAAACTATCCTACACTGTTAGTGAAGATGAGATGACTTTTCATTATTTGGTTTTTTGTTCTGATTATTTTATTAACGAAGATGACAAAAAATAGTGAATCCTAATAATAATAATTGCCAAATGGAAAATAGTACACCCAATAACAGCTTTCATGATTGGTATGTTTGAATTTGAATTGCCAATTGACGCTACAATATGAATGAAACTTTGTTAATAATACATAAAGCCCGTTAGACAAGATAGAATATTCTATTTGGAATAACATTTGTTTCACATGAAACCCATTCGTTACCAAATATAATAACATTTAATGACTGTTTCAAACAAACTTAAGACTAGGTATCTAGCCAATTTTATCACTTATTTATTTTTCTAAACTTAAGTCACGTGCATTATTGTAAGACAATAAAAGTGAAATGACGTGTAGAGACAATTCTTGTGATGCGAAAATGTGACATTGATTGTATTTTTAGATTTTTATGCCATTGTACAGGGAAATATGTAATTTGTGTACTACACAGATACGAAAGTAATTTATGGCTTTTTAGAAAAATAGTCGTGTACTACAAGTAACAAGTACTTAATAAAGTACATTGTTTCAATGTTGCAATTATTAATTAGCATTATTAATTATTCACCTTCAAGAATTTGCACAAGCCCACGGAAGAGCTCAAAACGATTTCATTTTCTCATTATCACTTTTAAATAATGAAATAATAAGTAAGCATATTAAAAAAAAATCTCTTGTACATAACCGTTCATAATAATTTAAAAATACTTCTTTTTTATCGAAGTATAGGAATCGTACTAAAAATCGTATATAAGATTTTGGTAATTGATCACGTTTTAAGGTCCCTAGAAACCAATTTTAACATTTTCTTTATTATATCTGTATGTATTTTTGTGTGTGTGTGTGTGTGTGTGTCTGTTTGTGTCTGTTTGTGTCTGTGTGTATCTGTGTGTGTGTGTGTGTGTGTGTGTATGTGTGTGTATATGTGTGTGGATCCTCTTTCAAAAAAAATTGAACCCTTGTATTTCTTATTCTAATATGGAAAGAAGTCATTAGATCTGGGTGTAAATCAGATAACCGGAAATGACACTTTACTTAAAGCTCAAAATAAATTTTCTTCGAAAAATAACTTTAAATGTTATTTTTTCGAGATATATGTTATGCAAATTAAAGATTATTATATTTTCTATAGGTTTGCATTAATATTCTTTATATTTTATGGATAAATTTATAAAATTATCTATAATTTAGATCCAGGAGCCTACGCTTTAAATATAACTCCATGGTTACACAATTCACATATCAAATGTATGTAACTGACAGATAAATGTCACTATCAAAAAACTAATCATTTAAAATTAATAATAGTAACGTTTCGAAAAGAAAATAGTAAATATAACAGTAATTATATGGAAAGGAACTTAATACAGTTTCCAAATATGTAGGAATGTAGGTATGTATTTAAATTAATAAAAATTAAATGTTGGGAGGTATTGTGTTGGCCACATCAGATTTTTTAATTTTTTATATTATTGTAAATTGTCATAAGAATTCACTAGTTCTTCGGAATGCTAATATCACTTTCCTAAAGAGAAGCTATTCTTAAAAAAGCTATACTTTCATAAATTTATATATGTGACTTAAAATTAAAAAATAATATTTGTTCTTCTTCAATATAGCCCCAAATATATACTATTTATTATTGTTACGTTACTAGTAGTAAACGGAGAAAAACTTATGCTTGCCTAATTAACATTTCGAAACATTTCTTGCGTTTTTATTTGGCGGATATTTTAAAATTCTTTGTAATTGTATTGCTTTAAAATGAGGAGGTACTATTCGTACAAAATAAGCCTGACCGCTATTACACAGACTGTTTCCAAACGATTCAAACTTTAATAGTAATTTAAAATTTATCACAAACATTTTTTTTTTGTTACTGCAAGTTTTAATTAATATAAATAAAATTGTCCCTCTATTTGTACATCTCTGGTAAAAGAGGTTTCAAGATAAGTAAGTAAATAAAATTGCAAAATTAAATATACTGATGTGAAATAATGATAATTTAATGCAACGGTACGTATCTGCATAATGGTTTGTAATTTTGTCAACTTGATTTCATATTTGACTAAAATAAGTTATTGGATATTTCAGATTTCAAAAAAGTTTGTAATGTACTCTCTTCACAACAATAATTATAAATGTTGGTAATGTGATATTTAATACCACGGGTAGTACATGTTCTCTTTATTACAAATATATCACCATTACCTAAATCTTCTTTTACAGCCAACATTGAGTAAAATGATAATACAAGTATTTGTTTAATCAGTACTTGAACTATTACATCCATAGCTCAATTATGATAAAAGTCATCTTCATTATATAACACCAAGTAAAAACTATTCAGTGTGGAAAACCCCTGACGACCCAACAGTGTAGCGTTCGTCTGTTGGTAAAAAGTGAAGGCGTTCAAACCTGTTAGACTGGTGGTATGCGTGGGCAGCGGGCACCTCTCCAGAGCGCGGACTCCTGGTGCCCTGCGCTCTTCCCTGCGTGGGAGGCCGCGATGGATTTATAGCACGCGGGAGATTATTGTTATTACCCGATCGCTCGCAGACACCGGCAACGGCCCAGCCAGCCAGTCAGGGTTTAATTCTAGGTCTGATGGCTATAATTAAAACTTGCTGTTTACCCGGCAAATTATACACATTGGATACGAATGGTAAATGATCTTGAATTTGTTCTTATGTGGGATGATTTCGCCTCCAGTACTATTGATTGGAAAAAAGGGAATAATTGTTAGGTGGATCTGTAATAAATATACAGGTTTCACCCAGTTTCTAAGGGTGTACAATAATAAATCGTTCTTTTTTACCGTTACTAGTACTATTTATAGATTCTGTATTTTCATAACCTCAAGGGTGTAGGAACGCTTATCTCACCTGTATCTCTGTAACAACCAGATATTAAAAATTAACACAGATAGAGGAACGGATGATACAAAATTACCACTTGTTAGACTTATATGTCAATGAAAATAATGTGGATAGAAGATATTGAAGCAATTAATTATTTAGTGAAAAAGTTTGTTTTACATATTGGAAATAACAACCACCTTTACAATACACTTTATATCTAGATATATTTAAGAATGATAAATCTTTAAAATGTTCTCTTTCATTAGTTCTGTGTGACGGAACAAGAAAACGCATAAAGATGATGAAAAGTGATAATGAAATCACAATAAATGTTCAAAATGGCCAGCGTCATTGTCAACACAATACTGAAGGCATCGATGAAATGATGTAACTGTTGTTGTTTCAATATCCTCTAAATTGTCATATGTGACACTCTGTGTTGTAGTGTTATTCTTCGAGTACTAGACCCAGGTTGGGTCCAAAACATCCTCTTCAATATTCTCTATGTGATCAGGGCGAGTTCTACCACCATCTTGAGCAGCAGGCTTAAAGGACTTATGATCTCGGAGATTTATTTATTTTATTTACATACATGTACAAAAGTACGATGTTTGTATACTCACTATCCGTAAATGCAGGCATTTTTACTGATTATAACTTTTATAATAATTATTAATCGATTTATTTCTTCAAATTTGTTCCAAAAAGTTTACAACTCACATTTGTTACAAACAATTGTTTCATTTTTATTGCTACTATATCAAATTATTATGAAAATACCTAAACGACTCGTGAATTAATGGTGGGGAGGAGGTAAAAATGCTAAAAAATTGAATTTCGAAAAAAGTTATTAAGAAATATTGTTGCTCTCGACGAGTACTATCACTGGTTAAATTTAATGTACTTATTTATGTTACACCCTGTATAAACGAGCTAAGTAAGCTTGGACATTTTATAAAATAACTAGCCAGAAAGTAAAACATCGCTAAGTGAACGAAAGTTCAACAATCTTGCCGCCTTTTATAAAATCACCAAGCATTTATATAACAAGACGTATATTATAATCTGATTACGACATATACAATATTTTAAATGTGGTTTACAATTTTACCAATGTATTTCGGATATATGTACCGAAAGAATTTATGGCTATCTCATAATTTATTTACTATAATTATTAATAAAACTCATAAATTACAATTCATTAAATAAAATAAATAAATAAATATTTCATCACGGCATATTACCCATTGCTGGGTGTGCCAATCTGCTTTGTATGCAGATATCGGTAATGATGGAATATTTGTACCGTGTGGGCGCTTACCAGGCGTCACCTCACGGGCACTCATAGCTGGTATGGAGAGTGCACCACAGGGGTCAATTTTCTGCCATTAAAATTCGATGTAATTTTTTGGCGTCGGTCGGGATCGAACCCGGGTCCCCAGATTCGCGACCAGACACTCAGGCACACGGCCACGAGACCAATTCATTAATAATTAGTATTCGACTGTCAGCCAATTTACAAATATTTTGATGTTGGATTCATATTGGAACATTCTTAATTTTTTTATCGGTGTTGTAAAAATTAAAAGAATATTATTTTAACTCTCATGCAAATTAGGCTATTAATATGGTAAAAATTATAATCTGAACCAAATCTGTCACGCCAGTTAACATTCAAAGAATGAGTGCAAAGATAGCGAAAAAAAACGTGATATAGTGTCACGCATGTCTACCTTACGTGCCAATATTGCTATTCCTTTCGGTGTTTTTCGTTGAATTTACAGAATTTGCCAGCTGATAAAAGACGAAAGGAAATGTGAATAAAGTTTTCCATCCAAAATATATCATTTTATCCATTGTTGGGTGTGCCACATTACATGGGCTAGTTACCTTTCGCTATAAACTTTATAATTTTAAATCGAGGTAAATTCATTACAAAACGGAAATATCATGCAATACTTTTACATAAATGGTTAGCATTTTTTATCATAAACGCCGTCGAAAGAATAAACTTTAAAATATGTAACGAGATGTCTGATCAACGCCCAGCAAATTGACAGGCGTTATCAACAATCTAGCATTTTTTTTTCTATAAATTAATTAGAACTATTAATTTTTTCAACCAGTTTAAAAGTTTGACATGTGCAGTATATGGATTATTTATCTATTTTTAAATCTCTGTTTTCCGTTTTAGTATCAAGTAGAACTAGTTTCTATCCTCGAGTACTGTCAATATTAACAATATTGTGAACAAAAAATGCGGAATATTTTATTTATTGATTGAAGTAAAGTCAAGTTGATTATATCACCTGTACTACATTTTTGTTGTCTAATGTATTAATTTATCTATAATCGCACAGATTTTGTTTTTAATCTGTAACGGTCTTACTAATTAATGACGTAATCATGATTAAAGCCTCTTTTATTGATTGATATTAAATTCCACGTTTAGTTGAGGTGTGGTTTAAACTCTAATACCAATGTCTTTATTTTTCCGTAATTTATGTTGTTTATTTGTAACCTTGACAACAAACCTGATTATTTTTTTGTGTGTGTAATTTATTAAAGTCTAATAGACAAAACATTCCTGATCCCTCCTCACTGAATGTTTTGATTTCGGCTGGCTAGAAATAGATAACTAGAGATACAGATATATTTAGTCTAGTTCGAGCATGCCTCACTAGATGCCACTAAGTGTTAAAATAAAAATTTAAGCGCCAATACGACGAAAAATAGTTTTATCTGTATAAAAATAAAAAATTCAACGTAAAATATTTATTAATTCTGTATTATAATTACAAAATGATTGGACTTTATAGAACAATAAATATGTACGAAAACAAACTAACCTCAAAACCGATAAATCAGTTCTTATAAAGTTACACTAAATTTATTTTCTATTTCTTTCACATAGTATTTTAAATAGTCGAAAATCCTTTTCAGACCTATTCATGCAACAAGAAGGCATTTTTAAATACATTTTATAAGTGACGAGGCCCACTAGCAGTTCGCCATTTGGCTCAAAATATTGAAAGGCAGAAATTTGCTACAAGATATTTTAACACCTTTACATAGGATCATATACTTGATCTAGACCCTCTGAACAACCACGGTACACAATTTTTAAATTTAATTTTAGATATTTATTTTAAAATTAGAACCGAAAGTTATTGTAAACAATGTAACAAGAATAAGTTTTTTTTTATTTACTAAGGTAGATAGGTAATCATTTAATCGACTTAAAAATATGTAGGATTATAATTTGTTTGTTAGTTTTAATCATAATTTAGTAGTTTTATTTTCTATTTCCAAAGAATATATTATTAAGAACACTTGCGCCTCTAGTGAGCAATGCTCAAACAAGACAAAATATATCTCTATCTCTAATTGTCTCTGTCTGGCCAAAATACATTTTATAAGTGACGAGGCCCACTAGCAGTTCGCCATTTGGCTCAAAATATTGAAAGGCAGAAATTTGCTACAAGATATTTTAACTCCTTTACATAGGATCATATACTTGATCTAGACCCTCTGAACAACCACGGTACACAATTTTTAAATGTAATTTTAGATATTTATTTTAAAATTAGAACCGAAAGTTATTGTAAACAATGTAACAAGAATAAGTTTTTTTTTATTTACTAAGGTAGATAGGTAATCATTTAATCGACTTAAAAATATGTTGGATTATAATTTGTTTGTTAGTTTTAATCATAATTTAGTAGTTTTATTTTCTATTTCCAAAGAATATATTATTAAGAACACTTGCGCCTCTAGTGAGCAATGCTCAAACAAGACAAAATATATCTCTATCTCTAATTGTCTCTGTCTGGCCAGCCGAAATCAAAACAAACCAAATGAAGTTTTGTCTAGTTATATTTGGCTACAGGTGTCAATATTTTATTATTTACCAACAGATGTCTTATTCTTAATATCATTTGCAAATGCTGAAAATAAATTATTTAACTAGAATATACAGATCGTTAAAATTATTAGTAATATCCGTGATATATTGGCACCTATTTAACATTATATAATAAGTATAACGAGCATAAAATTATATAGTTTTATCTAGAATTAATTATGAAATTAACATATGCTTAAGCTTATAAAATTTTGCATAATGCAGGTCCATATTCGTAACAAATTAATTCAATCCATCGACATGCAATCAATTTCAATAGATTCCTATCACCACTTCCACAACTTCTTCTACTAAAATCTACTAATTAAGAAAGCTATGATCGCATATTGATACCAGTGATTCATGTCTAACGTGGTACACAATGACATGTCAGTTCATATATAAGTATGCGTAAATAATTAATTAATATGTAGTTAGTAACAGACACGGTTGTCATATAAAACTGAAAGGTATTAATTGGCTGATCATACTTAATTGCAAAGGGAGACAAAAAGAAGAAGAACAAGGGATAATAAAACACGGATAATTTAATTGACATTTAGTATTTACAATTTAGGACGACTTCCCTTCAATACAATTCTGAATTAGAGGTTCTAAATTTTAGTGTCACTACTCTGAATCATAGCGAACTTCATTGTCACTTCACGCTTATTATTGCCGTTTCAAATTCAAATCGTTGTTTTTCCATATAAAACTTTGTCGTGAGTTTGTTACAGATTTGGTACGGATGATAGTGACATCTAGTTATTTTTATTTCAATTAGGAGGCTAGAGTCCTAATCAATGAAGTTTAGATGTGAAAATGTAATATCAGTTTATCAAAAGCAAATACAAAATATTTAAAAATTAATTGTTATAATTTATTTGTGACAAGCCAATTTCTCAAAATGGTACAATGTTACGCCGTGCGTGGCACTACTTAACGAACTAAATTTGTAAAATTCCGTTTGTGTAATTTTAGTGACATTTAAGACGGTCATAATAAGCGTAGCGCAAATAATAAAGTTGGCCATGTCTTTTCATTACATATTACCGATCAGAAAAGTTTATATTTTACTACATCATTATAATTCAATAAAAAGCTGTTAAATGGCGAACAAAACCTTAAAAAACGTAGCGTAGTGTCGTTGAAGTGTTCATTAACAAAATAAATCACACTGTTGCAAAACAATCAACGCTAAACAATCCCATTTCCGGAGTGGCACTTCCTACACTGGTTTCGTCACTGTAAGGCGCGATGCTTGCTAGATCTTCCTCAACATCAACACCAACACTCTCCACACCTAGCTACAGTGGGCTCTTTGTGAAAAAACAATAAGTATTAGTAATAACGCCAACTGCCGCTAACAAGGGCATAGGCGACTCGACTAGAAGTAGAGGTACAGAGGATGGTCCTGATTGCTATTCATGCACAGCGTAGGGTTGAAGATGACCTTTTGTGCGCCGGATTTATTAGCGAAGGTGTGTTTTCCACAACAGTGTGGAGGCGAAAGAATGGATGATAATTTTCAACCGAGTTGCAAATAATATGAGAATTGTTATTGTAGAAGAGCAGTTCGGTAGCACATATCATCAGAGCTTATTATTCATTGCTGGGTAGGTCAATCAGCTTTTGTTTACAGAAGACGATCTATTTGTACATTGTACAGTAGAGAGTTTACTCGGCTTCATGTTATAACCCGTACGCATACAAAGCTGCCTTGAAGAGAGTACAATAAGACCCATTTTTTGTGTGACATGAAAATAAGAAATCATTTTCCGGCTCACTCCGGTGTAGAATAATTGACTTGTATAATAATTATATATGGATATCTAGCAGCTGGCCCTGCTGAGGACACGACGCGGACTAGAAACGAACATACTATAGTCAACAAACACAAACATAAAACATAAAAATCTGATGTGACCAACACAATACCTCCCGTCATTACATATACCTATGGAGTCTAGTGGTAGCGTGCCTGAGTGTCTGGTCGCGAATCTGGGGAACCGGATTCAATCCCCACCAATGCCAAATATTTTTAATAAATGGCACAAAATTAATCCCTGTGGTGCACTCTTTACGTCAGAAATGAGTGCCCGTGAGGCGACGCTTGGTAAATATTCGCACGATACAAATATGTCATCATCATTACCGAAATCTGTGTACAAAGCAGATTGGCATTTTATTTATTTATTTTTCCATGTTAAACGCCTATGTTTCGGAATTTTGTGTTCACCTGTGTATAGATAACGCTATGTAATTCGTTGGCATTATTCACTAAGTCTTCTAAGTACTTGTAAATTAGAATTATCGAATGATTTGTATAGAATCCTATATTCTCTTCATTTAATATTTCGTCAGATACATAGCAAAGGCACGAATGTTACGTATGTAGATATATAAAATATATTTGGCCACATTCGTGCATCACAGTGAATTAATTTACTATAGTAATAATCCAAAATAACGTCAATGTGGTACATGTCCCCTTAAATTTTATGGGGAACTGTACACATAATTTTACGCCGCAAAATTCTTAAATTTTGATGTCACAATTTTTCATTTTACGATTATTTCAATAAATGAATGACGCTTATCGGTCAACCAAGTAGAAATGGTATTTATAGCAATTAAATTCTTCAAAATTAACCAAATAAGTAATCCTAATATTACATACATTTTAGATATCGTGAAGAATGTAACAGAAATCACTTTTTACGATCATTCAAATTCAAACTCAAGATGTCTGAACCACAACCAGTTGGAGTACTTTTTATTTATTAAATTATAAAAATTAATTGTTAAGATACCCACATAAATTTCAAAAAAGATAAAACATTTCCTAGTAATAAATTTACAATATAAACAAACATACTGTCGCTGTATAAGAAATAGTGTGCAGCAGATAAATCCTTGTAAATATCAGTTGTATTAGCCAAATGCGCAGCTCATCAAGAAATTGCTAATTTATTGTCCATTTATCAAAAAATCCCACATTTAAAGAATAATATTTCAGAGTTTTTATGAGGCAGTAAATTAAGGAGTAGATAAGTGCGCGTATAAAGTAATATAAAAGCATCTAGGCATGATGGAAAAACAGTAATATCTCACGAAGAAGTGACAGTTTCTCCGTGTAGTATCCAACTGGACATCTAGAGGTAAACGAGGGTCCGTTCCGTTCTAACAACCAAGCCGTCATTGAATATGGCATATTTATAGTGTGTAGTCAGTAAATTACAAAGAAAACCAATCAGCTAGCGCATCTTCAATCCGCTTATTTATCTATGAATATAAGGGTCAGAGTTCTACGCAGGAGTAGAGTTTCTTATTTCAAGTTCTCGACATTGTGAAATTTTAAAAATGCGGTTTAACCTAGAAAAAAGTCAGGTTTGGGCACGAGCTATACGCTGCCATTTCTGTCTCTGTCGTCGGCTGAGCAAAGCAACGCTAACACTTGTGTGTTTTACGTCACCTGAAAATCTACACCGCACTAGGAATTTCTACGTGTGTGAAAACACATCAACATTGAGCATGCCTCAAGAAAAACACAAACAAAACATTTCATTCAGGATGCTATCGAATAGAATATAAAAGTTTTATAAACGAATCATTTCGTGAAATAATGAATTTAAATGGTCAACGTTTTTAAAATAAAATGATCAGAATTATTTATAATATCCCACAAGTTTACAAGAATTCTATAACTTTCATCTCGTAGATATACCTAAATATTTCAAGGCAGACTAAAAATAAATAGATGTTAAATGTTTTACAACAATTACAAAGACGAGGTACAGCCAAAAAAAAAAAATTACCAGGATGCTTTCTTTTTACAAAGATTAATATACAAATTGGGTATTACAAATAATAAATATAAGATTAATTCAACAAAAATGAACATTTCCGAGCGCACTTTTATAATAAAAGCACTCTTATGAAGCACACTCCTCATAAGAATATAATGTAAAAGCGCACTCCATAAAAGCGCTTTTATTTTAAAAGTGCGCTCGGAATACGGGCTATAGATTTTAATGAATCAGCAATACCATTATAGAGCATGGGTGCTAAGAGAAAGAACCCTAAATTTTGACTTTTCAAAAGATGGTACAATATAAAAATTATTAATTCGAAGAGTATAATTATATATATATATATATATATATATATATATATATATATATATATATATATATATATATATATATTTTATTAATCTATCAAATAAATATGACGGAGAACCGGTTAGTAAAACTTTATGTACTACGCGATTTTTACATGATTTTCGATAGACAGTATATTAGCTAACTCTCGAAATTCGCTTGTGATCATATTTATGTATCCCGTATACGGATCATAAACAACTGTTTTGTACAAAGGTGATATTTTTATCTGTATATGTTAGGTTTGGTACATAAACACAAGCACAGTAATCAAATAGTGCTTATATAAAAGTGTTCACTAGTCGTAGTTTGAAAGCATGACTAAGATCATGCCTGAAGTGAAAAAGGTGGCATAACTTTTTAAGTGATTACTAAAGTTTAAATTTTTGTCAAGATTGAATCCCAAAATTTTAGTAATAGATGTACGGTTATTTGTCTCGCCATCCAATATAATATCAGATATTTGACCATAATTACCAACTACAAGAAGAGACGATTTATTTGCGTTAATTTTGAGGCCGTTATTTTTTTCCATGCTGCGAGTTTATCAAGTTTACTATTTACTATTGCACATTGTTTATTTATGTAATGTGACTGTGGATTTATGGTACTTAGTACCTGGGTGTCGTCAGCGTACATATAAGCCGTACAAAAATTAAGTACATATGGCATATCTGCAACATATATAAATAAGAACAAAAGTCCTATAATGGACCCTTGCGGAACACCGCACATAATATGTGCTTCTACCTTTAAGGACATGCATACTTGAAAGAATCTATCAGTCAAGTAATTTTTACACCATTCTACTGCTAAATCAGAAAAATTGTAGTATTTAAATTTTTCGAGAAGCATACTGTGATCAACCATATCCAAAGCCCGTAGGCAACATTCTGTTGTAACAAATTAAAATTTACTCTCATCCAATTTTGCTTTTCCAGAAGCGTTTACAAAGCACAAAGCTACCCAGTTGCAAATCACCCCAAATGTGTACACACGAAGTCTGCGGTTTCAGTTCAACCATACAGCACAGATTCTGATCCGTTTAGCGAGAACATCCAATATTGGTCTAATCAAATACACGCAGCAGCTCAGTACATTGTGGCCGTCCACGACTAACTAGATTACGAGAAAGAAAACAAGGGAACATCATGTTCTGACATTGTATCATGCCATGAACAATGAAATCAGAGAAGAGGAGAAACATGGAAAAAGATTTGCAATGAATCGTAAAATATAGACAAAATAAAAATGTATATATATCTTGGGTATTTATGGTTGAAAGAGTAATTTCAGAAGTTTTGAAATAGCGTGTGTGAAATGGTCTAAATAAATCAGATGAGAACTGAAGTTTGCGAAGGTGTGAGAGCGTTATGAAACTACAGTAACACAAAGATCTTAAGATAATAATAAATGCATGATTCAGATGTGTGGGCATATCCAGAGTCGTATTGCATTCATTTACCACTAATTATACCATTGTGGGGAAAAACCACAAGTTGCAAACTATATACCTAGATACAAAATATCAGGAATCACAATCGTCGCAATAGAATATATTTAAATTTATCAAACTATATAATAGCTAAGGAATGACAACTGTAAGGAGGAAATTAGGAGCAAAATTGCATAGGGAAAGGCACAGTAAAATACAGGAACTATTAATAGCAATAAGGCGCATTAATATAGAAGTAAGAAAATGTTTGCAAAATGCCTTTATTTATAGCAGTGATTTTCAAAGTGAGATAAATTCAAGAAGGTGATGGTGGCCTTAGGGTTAACAGGCATTGAAGGGCAGTAGGTACGTGGCGATGAGAACTAAAAAGAGCAATAAGAAAACGCTCAAAAATTTAACCGACTAAAATATTTTTCCTCTTGAATGTACAAATGTACAGCAATGCATCGTTGTATTGGTTTTAAATTTTCAGTCCCACTGTCTTTGGTTTCAAAAGTGCTGCACGCAGTTGGACTTCCTATTATGAATATACATTTTATTTAATTTTCATCGCAGGTAATAATAATAGACTTTCATTGAACATGAAATCAAAAATTCTTTTGGAAATGTAACATCTTCGACAGATAATATTGATTTATCACTGTTTATCGATTTGTCAATTCCTTTTTTACCTCTCGCTAAGAGAGGTATTGGATTTATGCTAAAAATCGCATATCAAATTTTATTGAATAACTAGGATTTACGATCCCTAGAATCCGATTATTACATTTTTATGATGACGTGTGTGTGTGTGTGTGAATGTGTGGTGTGTGTGTGGTATGTGTGTGTATGTATGTATGTGTGTGTGTGTGTGTATGTGTGTGTGTGTGTGTGTGTGTGGATGTTGGAGATAACTACGGATTCCTCAATCTAATAGTAATGGGAAGAGTTGAATAGATTTTGATAATAATTGGATAACCTGTGTGTGTGTGGTGTGTGTGTATGTGTGTGTGTGTGCGTGTGTGTGTGTGTGTGTGGATGTTGGAGATAACTACGAATTCCTCAATCTAATAGTAATGGGAATAGTTGAATAGATTTTGGTAATAATTGGACAACCGGAAGTAGTAGTATTTTAACAAAAATCTTCTAAATATTATTTATCGAAAATTTATCATTACAAATATTTAAAGATATAGAAATATAATCTATAAAATAATCTATTGTAGTAAATCTCACGGCCCAAACATCTCCATGGTAACCAGTTGAGAAATTAAAATGTCTGTAATTGACAGATAAATGTAACTAATGTTAGTGTCAAAAATTCAGAGATAGTACTGAAGGCTTTTTCTGGGAACGATGTTTAATATTTCTTATTGTATTATAAATTATATATTTAAAATTATAGGTACCTTACATGAACCCTTCAGAAATACCTCCAATCCCGTCAATAAATTAGAAGAATCTCAAACATTTAAAATTATAGAAAATATGTAAATATAATTAGATTTTTTTATGTGTATAAGAAATGTTAAATACAATACTTTTATATACCACAATGGAAAGGGTTCGAGAGGTATTGTGATGGCCACAACAGATTTTTTTATTAACTATCAAAATTTACAGAAAAAAATCATAATCTGATTTTCTTTAAGCCGATAAATTTATAATTTGAACTCTGAAGGTATTTACGAAGTTGAATGGGTATATTCTGTTGCCAAAGTGCTATAAATAAAGGGAAAACAAAAACATCCAAACCTCGTATTTTGTACAAATTTTACAGGCAATAACAAATTTTTGCGAAGAATTTGTTTTTAGTTTCATAGTATAGGTGCGTGTCATCGTTTTATGCCGATCCTTTGAAATTATGTAGATTAGAGTAAATTTTCTGAAGGAACATTGAAAAAATTTATAATTAGAAAACGGGTGGTGAGCCCAACAAATTTGAGAATCACTGATTTACAGTATTGTGCTGTTGCTAAATGAATGAGAAACATAGACCTAGAAGAAGAAGGAGAAAATGTACTTGTAAAGTATAGAGAAGGTGTTGAGGTGGAATGGAGAAGAGCAAAGAATTTTAGGAGAATTAAAAAAAGAAGAATTAACTGTATTTTTAGGAGTTGTATTCAGGAAATAATAATTCAATAGAGTGTACATATAAGAAGAGGAAGAAACAATATTGGAATGTTAAAATATCTCAAAGACATGATTCACTAATAATTATGATGCTAATCATTAAAAAATATATATTTTAATTTTTATATACTTGTGATTCCTAAATTAAAACATTGTTTAAATGACAACAAAATTTACACCAAACACTATTGCGACCCTTGTAGACTTACTGTGTCGTCTTGTATTCCCAAGCCCAAGAATAATGAAATTATTCTAATTATTATCCTCGTTGATTTACTTACTGTAACTTGATTCAATTTTTTTTCATTTGATCACATCATTCACCATTTATACTTACTCGTTTATGTTACAAGGTTTTTTTGTAACTAACTTCACACTAAGCAAGTAACAGAGTTTACATCATTTCTAACCACACTGTATTTACCGCAAGAGAATTCTTTGCTAATGCGGTTCTGTGTGGTGAACAATATAATAGCTTCATAGTTTCAACTTTGAACGTGGCAAAAGCAATGCATTTTTCCAGTTAAGGAGTTTCATAAGGTGTGCACCGCGACCGCGCGCCCGCCGAGATACCACATCCATCAATATTTTTGCTGGCGAATGTAAATGTTCATGCCCGTCGCGGTTGCCCACTCATTTCGACCACAAAGTTGTTTCCTACAAGTGTTCATTCAAATCAAATACGCCGCTGTATTCAAATTTAATCAAATATACATTCATGTTCCGGTAAGATTATTAACAATAAGAATAACCAGTAGTACCTACACAAGAAATTCAATCCATAGCTATGTAGGTACTTTTTTATATTTTTTATTAATTTCTTAAAATTTCCATGAACTGCTTTGTAAATTAATAGCCCCACTGCTCACTATTTTTACCTCTCGCTAAGAGAGGTATTGGATTCATGCTAAAAATCGCATATCCAGATTTTATTGAATAAGCACGTTTTAAGGTCCCTACAATCCGATTTTAACATTTTTACGATGATGTCTGTGTGTGTGTGTGTGTGTGTGTGGATGTGTGTGTGTGTGGGATGTTGGAAGGACGGTTACTCAAAAACTATTAGACTTAAAATTTGTTTAACAACGTATTTCCCAATCGGACATTCATGGGAAGATCTGAAAAGGTTTTGGTAACAATTGGACAACCGGAAGTAGAAGATTCTTGAAAAAAATCTTCTAAATATTATTTTTTGAAAATTTTTCTTGATAATATTAAAGAAAAATAAATTCTCTTTCTGATACATTTAAATATTTTTATACATATTTTATAGATTTAGAGATAAAAGGAATATAATATATAAAATAATGTAATTAATTTTACAACCGAAAGGATGCCATGAAAAATAGTTGCAAATTTAAATTATTTGTAACTGACAGATAAATGGCAGTGTCAGAAATAATGAGTAATGAAAGAAAAATGTATTTGGAGAATCCCTTAATTCTTGATCTGTGTCTATTATGGAGATGACAAGTCTAGGTTGAAGGACTTAAATTTGTTTCAAATATTATGGGACAATGTACACCAGTACTGTAGACTAGAGTAACTTTGAATTGCGAAAAAGCTATCTAATTCTTCTCAAGTAAGTTGTAAATATTGACAAAATTACACATCGATATAAGAATAATCGGAGTGCAATCTATCCGTCACTTTATTAAAGGGAATTAGTGTTATTTAGATATAACAAGTATGAAAAAACAAAATGTAAAAGAAGATATGTAAGAATAGATGCACAATCCATATATACATTTTAGACCGCCCGAAATTAATGTTTTTACTAGAAGAATATGAAGAGAAAGTAAACAAGGTTGTTCGAATTGAAAATTGCTGTTACCAGCCTAATATTTATATATGGTAAACTCTACTTTGTAATTTATTGTAACATAATTTATGGTAAAATATCTTTTTGTTGAGACATGCTATTATTGAATAATAAAGAAGTTTATACGTCATAGATTTATATGAATATATTATTTGTATTTATAAAAATATTCTTTGCTTTATGCATACAGCCAGGTAAAATATACGGCGAGAGGTTATGTGCTGGCCACATCAGATTTTTATATGTTCCCTTTAGAAATTTATTTAATATTATATGTATAATAATAGATTCAACAGCAAATATGTATATACCGGGTATAACACGAAACGCGGGCCATAGACATTCAACATGGGAAAACAGTATTTCCTCGTGCAAAAGTGGTCTTTTTATTTTCGACGATAGTGCTTCTAATAATTCTAAAAAAAATAAATTCTCATCTAATTCAATTTTCTTCTCCAGAATCTTAACAGAATTTTAATTTGTAATAATGACGTTAGTATCTTTTCAATTACAAACATATGAAAATTAATTTATTAATTAGATATTTTATAAATACATATTTTAATATTTTCTTTTTAAAATGATACCATTATTAATTTCAAATGATTAATTTATTGACAGACATTTATCTGTCAGTTACATAATTTTGATATCTGAATTGTGTAACCAAGGAAATACATTTATCTTTAAAGCATAAATTCCGGGATTTATAAAATAAATTATTTCATAAATGTATTCAAAACATACAGAGTGTTTAAAAAACAGAGGTTACGGATTTAAGAGTGGATAATACATCCCAAAACAATAAAGAAAGTTCATAAATATATATCCGGAAATTCTTACTTTCAGAACTCTAGTGTTTTTAATATTTTATTTCTATCATGTACAACTCATACTACAGAATCACCGTGAGCACGACCGTACATAAAATGCATTCGGAAAAAGTGAAATTATTCATGATAAAATTTTGTGTGTAACAAACAATAACAATAATTATGACAAATAAGGAAAAACAAGAGACTATCTTCAATTGTTTTTCATTGTAAACGGCCACTATTATTTTATTGTAATGTTTAAAGAATGAGTTGTATATGTCAGAAATAAAATATTAAAATCGCTATAGTTCTGAAACTAGGCATTTCCGGATATATGTTTATATGAACTTTTTTATTGTTTTGAGATGTATTATCCACCTTTAAATCCGTGACTTCTATTTTTTGAACACCCTGTATATAGAAAAAACGTAGAAATGCATACCTATAAAAAATTTGATAATCTTTAAGTTTTATAATACCACATATCGGAAAAAATATAATTTAAATGTATTTTTCGAAGTAAAGTGCCATTGCCGGTTATTTGATTTACATCAAAATCTAATGGCTTTCTTCCATATTAAAGTAGAGTAAAAATACACGATTTCAAAATTACACATACACACACACACACACACACACATCTAAAGAAACCATCGTGAAAATGTTAAAATCTCACTCTAGGGACATTAAGACGTACTCATTTACCAAAATCTCAATATGCAATTTTAGCACGATCCCTATATATATTCCTTTACTATGGGCAGCGAGAGGTAAAAAATTGACACCAAAGAAAAAAAATCCTTACATTCGTGAAAAAATTAATATTTTGAGAGAAGGTAATAGCATGTGATAATAAAGTAAAGTTAATGTTCTATTGAACTGTGTCAGAACAATGAGCAGGTCGGGTGTACCCATATTTTGGACAACGCTGTAATATAAATATACTTCCTTTCTATAATAGATTGTTCAATATTCTGGAGTCCCAAATCCATTGTCCCAATATGTACAACTTCATCCTAAATCTATCCTTTCCTCTCGTTTCCCAAATCTCGTATAGCATTGAGTAACCCACCCCTCCCGATTAGCAGCACAATAATATCGTTACAGGCTGTATATAATAAACGCGGTTGCGGATTAATTTCGGTTCTAATCAATCACGGACTGTGTCAACAATCCGTTGCTGTGCTGACTACACTGAGACATCGACAGGGTTCGGCAAATCTCAAAAACAAACACCATGGGTGATGTGACGGTTGAAGGCTAGCAAGGGTGCACGGTTAGTCTGCATGGGTGAAACTAGATGGCGGACTATGAAATGTACGAGAATGTTATTAGATTATTATTTTATATATAAACAAAATTATGGTTTGCCTACTGCTGTAGTAATTTAACCCTGTGTTAGTGCGATGGACAATTTTTGCGTAGTTAGTGGGATGGGAACACCCCATTAGTTTTTTTATATGTAAATAGTGGAATAAATAACGAAATAAATAAAAGAAATGAAGAATATGTGTATAAAACATACTTATTTGGTTTAATTTCAAATTTAAACCCAAAACTCATAAACAAATCATAAAAAATTGTGTTACGACAACATACATTTAATATATTCTATTCTTACATAAAAATAACAATTCTTTGAACAAAATCATACTCTTTTTAGTGTCTCTCGTCAATATAACAATTATAACTCAAAATAACCAGATGTTCCAAACAGCGATTTAAGGCAGGCTTTACAAAAGTATGATTTTTCTATCTCGTTTCTTCATCCAACTTACTGCAAAACTTCGTTTATCGTCCATGCAATTCTACAAAAGTGTCTATTCCTTTTCGTATGATATGGTTACTTAATATTTATGTAACTGGAAAGAGGATAATAAATTAATAAATTTTAACTTCGGCAACGGATAAAATTCTTACCTTCAGAGCTTTTGGTAAATGACTACATTTTAAGGTCCCTACAATCCGAGTTTGACATTTTCACGATTATGTCTGTGGGTGTGTATGTGTGTATGTGTGCGTGAGTATGGATCCCCTAACTCTAAATCAAATACTATCGTTCAGAAAATTTTGAAATCATGCATTTATACCTCATTCAAATATGGAAAGAAACTATTAGATTTTGGTCATCTCTGCCACCTTCATTTACTTTTCATTGATAGTGACATCTGTCAATTTGAATTAACTGAATATATTAGCAATTTCCATGGTTAGCATAACTGGCTGATTTATGAAATTTAATATCTTTATAATTCTTTAACTCTATATCTATTGAATATGAAGTATAAAATGCAATCAAATCGTATAGAGAATAATATATTTTTTATGTTATAATAACGTTAAATGTCAATAAATCATATATTTAAGAGTTAAATCTTCAAATGAGGCTACTTCCGGTTCACCAATTATAACCAAAATCTAATCACTTGTTCTTCTGGATTTAAACTTGAGGAATACGAAAAAAATATAATTTTTGGAATCGTGGTATTGAAGTTATACGATCCGAAACTTTCGTCACATAGACAACACACACACACACACACATACACACACACACACACACACATACATACACACACACATATACATACATACAGACATCATCGTAAATATGATAAAATCGTATTATAGGGACCCTAAAACATGCTTTTTCACTAAAAACCCATCATTGAATTTTTTGACCAACCTTACCTAAAGGTGACGGAAGGTAAAAATAAAATGTAATTGACGGGAGGTTATGAGCCGGTCATGTTAGATATTTTTATAGGTTTCCTTTTAAAACGTCAATTTTATATAAAAATATAATAATTCTTGGCCTTCCAATTTAAATGGGTCATTGCAGTTCTCATTTTATTTTATTTTTTCAGGGTTTGAATATTTTTCATTTACGAGTGTATATGTATATTCCTACAAAGCACTTAATTAAACATTACTCCACATTTAATATAACACTCCACCCCATTTTAACTTTTCATCCCATTTGGGAGACCGTATTACCCAGCACTTTGGGGGGTAAGGTAGTGTTAGTGGTGCAGATGCGTATGATGTGCGTGGGGGAGTGCGGGATGTTGGAGGTGTTTAATTGTTCGCCACTGCCACTGCAGTCAGTCCTAACTGTACGTGTACATATCTCAGCCCAACAACCCGGCACATTTGCGGTTGACATCGCCAAGAGGGGCGTGTGTTTCATGTTACCCAAGTGCTACAGTCGCCCAATGCACAATGCCACACATTCCCTGTTAAGTTCATTTGTAGGGTTATCATAGTATGTATGTTGCAAAACTATTGTGAAATTAAAAATGGCCAGAACTTTTATTGACGCGATAAGGAATGAAAGGAAAATTATAAAAAAAAATAATTGTTTTTGGGCTTTTTGAGTTTTATTGGTTAAAGTTAATTTTTCAAATTTATTTATTTCCGAGGTATCCAAATTCCCAATAAAGTTTAATAACTATTTATTTATTAACTAAATATTTTATTTTATATCAGCAGGAATTTTCTCATGTATTAACTATTCGGTACCTTAGACCTTAGAGTTGACAATATATCAAACGATGTTTGACACTGAAGAGAGAAATGAACATATCCAACAGGCAATGTGTTAAAGTGAAATGAACGAAATTTTATAATTTGACGTTTTTATGTTTATTTTTTACGTTTGACAATTCTAAAACAATATCAGTAGCGAATTTAAAAACAAAAAATTGGACGAATCCATAAATTAAAAAAAATATACCAGTCAAAAAATATGAGAACACATGGTTTCAAATTAAATATAATTCTATAGCGAAAATTTAATATAAATACATATGGTCTCTTGGCTACGTGCCTGAATGTCTGGTCGCGAATCTGGGGAACGGGGTTCGATGCCGACCGACGCCAAATATTGACCCCTTTGATGCCTGGTAAACATCCGCACGGTACAAATAAATCATCATCTTTACCGATATCTGTGTACAAAGTAGATTGGCACACCCAGCAATGGGTAATATGCCGTGATGATATATTTCTTTATTTATTTTGTTTATGGATAAGATAAGAAATTTCGTGTTAAATCAGCCAAATATATTAATGGATCGAACTTGTATACTCTATCAGCATACGCTGATGTCGAACCGAACATAGCCGAATAGTCGTATACACTAGTCCCACTACTCACATTTAAAATCTGCGCCATGGCCACTAAACGGAGCGCACTAGACGAAGTAATATGCGTCCTCACGAATTGTCCCGAAGTTTGCCGATTCCTCCAGCAGTCGGCATTCAACAGGTCACCACTATTATAGTAGGTATGCGCATTCTAAATAATAATTTATTTTTGTGTGTTAAATAAATTCAGTATTAAGATGAAGAACACGAATTATTAACAATGAAAAAATAATAGATATTTTTATTTTGTCTATTTGATCTGTTTTGACGCCATGTAAATATTATTCAGGAGATGGTTTAGTTTATACAAGTCTAGAAATTTAGAAAAACTAAATTTAGATTGGTACAATCTACAGCAAGAGCAACTGAAAATGGATTCTATGATTTAGAATCTTTATTTTTTTTTAAATTAAAATTTGACAATTTGTTCAATCCTAGTCGTGTTTATGTGAAAGAAAATCTGTGGAAAAAACTATTTGATACCTGTCAAATACCTAATACACTACCCTGTTATTTATTAATATGTATTGTATTTGTGTTGGAATTAATTTTGGCGAGGAGTTTATCTGGTCGGCTAGCGTTCACATCGTAAAGTTATCGTGCAATTGTTGAGCAAGATGTTGTAGTGTTCGCGTCAGGCGTCAAGGGTTGTTACTGTTCCCGGGTCCGAGCCCTGGACTAACGATTTATACCCTCCTTGTCCTCTTCCTGAACATGTTCCACTTTCATTCATTTTCATCTACAACTGACACATTTCATAATATACTGTAGTCTAAAATTTGCATAGCTGGAAATAACATGTATGTAAGGGAAAATGGAGGGAAAATAATTATAGAACGTACATACTTCATATTATACCACCTAATAGTAATAATTCAAAATGAAATATAAATATATTACTTAAAAATTTTGGACGATAATGTAACTTTAAAAAAATCTGATGTGACCAACACAATACCTCCCGCCATTTACCTATGGGGTCTCGTTGCCGCGTGCCTGATGTCTGATCGCGACTCTGGGGAATCCTATTCGATCCCGATCAACGCCAAATAATTCGTATTTTAAATGGCATACAATTAACCTTTGTGGTAAACGCCCGCACAATACAAATATGTCATCATCATTACCGAAATGTGTGTATAAATCAGATTAGCACACCCAGCAATGGATAATATGCCGTGATAATATATATTTTTTTTTTTATTTAAATACATACCTGCATATTTACTAATGCTAGAAATTATGTATTCCTTTTCATAAAACTATTGTTCTATTTACAATTTTCCTTTTAAAACGTTACTAATATTAATTTGAAATGATTATTTGAACTGAACTATGTAACCACGGAGATGTGTTTAAAGCATAAACTCCGAGATATAATTTTTATATTACTTTATAAATTTATCCATAAAATGTATAGAAAAACTTGTTTTATAATAACAAATTGCGAAAAAATTACATTTAAAGGTATGTTTTGAAGAAAAACTATATTGAGCTTCAAGTAAACTGCCATTTCCGGTTATCCGAGTGCCGCCAAAATCTAATCAGATATTTCCATATTAGAATAAGGTTTCATGGTTTCAAAACTTTCTGAATGATAGTATTTGGGTTAGAGCGTAAAGAGGATCCACACGCACACACACACACACACACACACACACACACACACACACACACACACACACACACACACACACACACATACATACATACATGCATACACACATATACACAGACATTATCGTGAAAATGTTAAAAATGGATTGAAGGAACCCTAAAACGTGGTCATTTACCAAAATCTCGATATGCGATTTTTAGCACGGTCCCTATAGCTCCCTTACCAAGGGTAGCGGGAGATAAAAATATATCAAATGGCGGTTGCAATCCAATGCGTATCCAGTTACATATTCGTATCATCTGAAGAATCTTCAATTTTTTCCAGTCTTTCTTCATTCATTCATCTCATCACAATCGCGTCCTCGTATTAACGCTTAAAAACGTGTTCCCTTTTTCATTTACGAAAAGTGAGAATCAAAGTTACCTGCGAGTACACTCAAACAGAAGAATGTTTCCATATAAAAGAGTTTAAGAAATGTTGGATGCTGCGACTGGACCACTGTGACGGATACGAGATAAGAGATTACTTAAGTAATAAATTCTAGCTTGAACTGATTAACTCGGTGCAGGATAAGCACTGCGTATTCCAATGAATTTGTTTTTTGTGGAGACCGCCTGCTTTGATGAAAAAATGGGGGAAATCGTAACATTACAGAATTTTTGTTATAATTGGTCCAGGGTGATTTACAATGAGTGTAACACACATTAACACTTTGTTTGAGTGAAAAATGTCCTAATTTTTTGAGATATCAAACTGTAATAAGTCAAAGTTTTATATAATTATTTTCAAATTTTGTTTATCAATATACTTATGAAATCTCAAGTTTCTTAAATTGAAAAAGAAATAGATAAGAAAACAAAAATAAAAGTACAGAATACAAATAACGACACTAACAATCATGTACACTAGCGAGTATGCAGAAGGAACATTAGGGAAAAATAAATGTAACGGAAATGAAATATCTCAATAAAATTACAGGAAAAAAACAACATAGGACAGGGAAAGAAATGAAAACATAGGAATGATGAAATATCAAGAACTAGATGAAGTAGGTAACCATGATACAACAGAAGCAACTGGGCAAGTACGGACACATACCGAGGATGGAACAGAAAAGCTTAGTCAGAAAAGCAGTAGAAATTGGAAGTATTGACAATAGCAAAAAGTCACTGATGTGTTTTTATATATTCGCTACTTGGCTATAAGTACTTGTTTCTTGTTTGAAGAATACTATTTCGTATCGCAGAATTATCTACTGGTTAAAAACCAGTAACCAGGGGACGCTTCTGCATGACCCATTTTTTATTTTTGACAGCTGTCAGCAACTAAATTCTATCTTCAAAAACTTTGCACATATTTTTGAATTCACATCGAAAATTTTATTCCAAAACCACGAAGAATTTATTAATGAATTAATTTATAGTACTGATAACATTTAAAATTATAATTTTATAGCAGAATTTTGTAAATTTCAAATTCATAAATGAATCATTAACGTTTACATAAAACAAAATTTAAAATAAAAGAAAAATAATAGAATTCGTAAATAAAAGTGGTAAAAAATTGAAAAAAACGAAAATATAGCAAATGACAGGAAGAAGAGGAAGGAATGGATTTAGAATTAACCTTGAGAAAAGTAAATTTCACACTTGTTACGAGTATCATGGATATGGAGAAGAGGAACGAAATCAACAAAAAAAATAATTATATTTTGCATTCATAATGTTGTCATTACGGAAACTAATTACATGACAAAAGAGCCTTTATTTCGACACGCAAGAAGGTAGATACTAGATGACATTTACTTAAATTTTCAAACGTCATAAATTAGAATTGACATAAACTTTCAACTAATTGAATATTTGTTAACCCAATATTCCCAACTACAACATTACTCATAAAAAAAAAACTAAATCAACTCGGTTTAATATAGTAGTTTTTTAAAATATTTAATTATATAAAAGGCGCAAAATATAAAAAAAATAGTAAAAACTTATTTATGACACTTTTTCGCACTTGTCATTTAAAAATCCTGCCAGGGCTCGTTTTCTAAGTTTTAACGCATGTCAAAATTACATGTCATAAAACTCGTTCTTTAATATACTATTTTAATGAGAAACTAATGCACGGTTTCATGAAACTTGTTTAAATTTAACTTATTGTTAAATTCAACAATTTGTTAAATTTTGATATATGGCAAATTTACAATTGTTATTAGTGAATATACCTAAATTAATTAAATTTTGTATGTAAACACTTAATCCAGGAACTTATTTATCTTTCAGTGTTAGGTCCAGATCGTGTAAATTAAATTAAATATGTATATTGAGTATGCATATAATACATAAAATTTAAATGATATATACACTAATAATATTTATAATGTCAAAATTTAATGTGTTAAATTTAGCAATGAGTTAATTTCTTTATTAAATCAGACATAAAAGTATAAAAATTCTGTATCATTGCAACGTTATATCAGAAAAATATTATGGCCAAGACTGGCTCAAAAAATATGATAATTTACCTATTTTTATTTTGTTTTTTTAGGTGTTAATTGTTCGAAAAATAAACTACTATGCATTAAAAATACAAATATGATGTAGGTATTTTCAAAATTTGCAAAAGCGTTGAAATTTATCGCCGTAATGAAAATAAATGGTAGTTATATCAAATTTGTTTTCATGCATAATATTTGTCAACACTACCTACAATTTTATCAACCTGTTCCTGTTATATGTAATCTTTTATTTATGGTAATAATTTAAATGCTATTTGTATATTTAAATGTGGATCGTTCTGAATACATTTACATTTTTTATATTATATTCATGACATTACTTAATAAAATATGAATAACCTGAAACTGAGCCAAGTGTTCGGGTGTACAATGCTCTTTCTGAACAAATTTTTCAATAAGACACAGATAGAAAAGATAATACTTTTGTTTCTAAAAATAGTTGAGTGATATAAAGACCAAGCGGTATTTATGAAAGTAAATGCAACGAAAATCGTGAGAAAGATGAGGAGTTGGATAGGTCGACCAACTAAACAGCGGATGCGAGAAACGTGGAAAGAAAACAAAAAACGAAAATAGATCCCGACCACCCAAAAATTAAATATTCGTCCGGAAGTTCGCCACCACGCGTACTCTAACTTCTAACTCACTAGCACGCGAGTAGAGTATCTCATCACACGCAAGAATAAAACAAATAATTGCCAGCTTTGGTATGCAAAATAGAAAAACAACAGGTAACTAAGAAAGTGTCAACTAATTTTCATAACAAACGCGGGATAAGGAGGCCATGATAATAAGGAAACGTTATAGAAAAAATATAGTGCTTTCTGTCAATTCCTTGTACATAATTATGTTATACCTGGTGGTGGCGGCCCTAATATATATATTTGACATGTGATTTTAATTTAATGCAATTTTCTACTTTCTTAGCAACCATTCAACAACACATCATAATTTGATGGCAATAACATTCAAAATAGGTATTAAAAATAATCACCTAATTAATTCTTAAACCGGCAAAAATAATTTGTTCAAAATGGCACCAAATACAAATTTACAGTGTCGGCAGCATTAATTGCCGAGGAAGTTTCTGCTATAAATCTGATATTTTAGTACCTAGTTAAACAAATAACTATTTTCTACGAGCTTACGAGCACTATGAAAAATAAGCATTTACGCTCTTATGTCATCGTAAAGTTGATGTTATTTGAGGAGCGATGAGGAAAGTTCATTTTTCAAAAATATTTTATTTAATTATTTGTAATATTACAATAGATTGAACACTTTTGACAATTTTTAATATTAATTCCTGAGACTAAAATTATATTAGGTATATTATTAAAAAATCTTTCAGAACTCATTATTCTATTAAAATGCTACATCCTTTTTAGTTTTAGTTCTGTTTATTGTTATAAAAACCGACCTTTCGGCGGCATGAACTACTGCCTTCTTCAGGGAATAAACAACAAATATATTAATAAATAATAACAAAAACAATAACAATACGTAACCAAGGTAGCAAATTACACCATTTTTAATATAGGAAGCCATGTCCAACTAAACCGTCACAATGATTGAGGTTATTATTCTTGGTTTTGAAAATCTCAATGGCTTCTCTAATTAACCTGTTGTTTAGATATGTGGGTCTTGTTAGAATTTTTGTTTCGTCGAATTAGATACCGTGGAATCCTTCCAGGGCATGCTTTGCAACTGAAGATTTTTCTGGCTGGTTCAATCTGATCGAACGCTGGTGTTCATTCAATCTTGTTGAAATAGTTCTTCCAGTCTGGCCATTGTAAACTTTAAAATTCGACATATGTTGAGACAAGTAAAAGACGTCTTCCCTTTTCACTCATCAGAGATTTACCATATTTCATGTGTCTGCGGCTTCCTATATTAAAAATGTTTTAATTTGTTACCTTGGTTACTTGTTGCTATTGTTTTTGTTATTATTTATTTATATATTTGTTGTTTATTCTCTGAAGAAGGCAGCAGTTCATGCTGCCAAAACGTCGGTTTTTATAACAATAAACAGAACTGAAACAAAAAAGGATGTATCATTTTATATTAGATAAATTTTTCGTTACTTCTTGAATTATTTAGAAATATCGATATATTAAAACGAATTTAGAAAAAATGTGTGATACATGTGTAAAGTGTCATTGTTGATTTCTAAAGATTGCCGCGTTACCATGCTTCGCGCGTCAACGTCTTTCAAGCAATAAAGTGTCACTTTACGATTTTAATACACAAATAACTATTTATTTAACTTCATCCATTGAAAATAAAGAAAGAATTGAATATAAAGAGTGAATAGTAATATTCTAAATCTAATTAGTTTTTCAAACAGATGTAGAAAAAATTGAAATTAAAAAAACGTACTGTATGATACATATAAAACTTGCTTACTAATGAAAATGTACTATCAAAATCTTTTATGTAAGACAGTATTTTCCTTACCTACAGATGATGGGAGGTAAAAACAACAAGTACCATCCAAAGTGACAAGTAATTATCATAACAAACGAAGTCTTAGTAGGCCTGGAAAAAAACTTGACTAGTCGAACGTTATAGCGAAAAAAATGAACGTTAAAAAATATCACCGCCACCGTCGATCGAAAAAACGGTTGCTAACTCTTTATAGCCTGGGAAAATATATTAAAAAATCCCGGATGGTGCATTTGAATAAACTGCATACGTAAGTGGGTTAAGGGATGGATACATTTGCATCATAGGGAGGAAAGGTCAGCCAGATTTTATGGAAATCAGCCAGGTAGACATGCCTAGCGTCCTCTCTATAGCCCATGAGAATCCCAACGATTGCAGGTCTGATCGTATGCAAAACTTACGGTGAGATTTCTGCATCGAAATATTGCACCGGCACTTGTGGATCTAAATTGTATCATCCCTAAAATACAGTTATAACTAATAACAAAGGTCATAGTTTCGCAGGTAGACTTCCGGTTATTATATTGTGGTACGGAAAAGGTAAAATAGGAAATGTAAAGGTAATTTTTTTACCTACCTGCTTAATATATGCGAATATATGCTAAACTACCTGCTTGAATATTAAGTGTAAGGGACACCTATTCTAAATATTAACCCTGGGGTAACCCTTCCGTAAGAAACCCTTCTCTAGCGGACTATATGTAGGACGGCTGGCGCTTACCTGCACGCACAATGAGAGATGGGTCACATAGGAAATGCCGGAGCAATAGTATCCCCGTTCTGTACTATATATAGTCCATTCGGCAAGCTTTGCCCTTAATTCTCCTTTAGGTACACGGTGTTGAACTCGAAGCAATATACCTGGAAGATACTTCGTAACCCGTACTAGAAGTAGGACGGTAGGCAATCAAATTTTTTTGAAATCACCAATGATAGTCCATTAAACATATTCGATTCCTTCCCGTTTGATTTGAATACTAAAGGGGTTAAGAACTACCCTGTGCATAGGTAAAAATGTATATTAGCTACAGTCGTCCAACTCACTTTTCCTTTCAATGTAATGTATTCAAAATAGTGATGTAGAATGGCGAGATGTAATTGCATAATTTTGGCCCGAATATCGTGGGATACAATTTTGAAATCGGCTTCATTTCCGTGTGCAAACAACTTTTAAAGGGTTGTATTTCTTTCAAATTCCAATCGAAGGATTGATCGGATAGTTTCATCACTCTTTCAAGACATTTAACGATTTTTCTTATCTATAACGTACATTTTTTAACATCGCTCTGGTTTCTATCTATTGCTTAATAAATTATTCCAACGGCTAGTTTTACCCCATTTTTCTTTGAATTGAAACGAGAATAATAATAACTTAAATAAATTCGAATTCGTTCAACGATATAAATTTATTTTTATGGACTATAAGCAGTAATAAAAATAGGTTACTGTAAGGAGATCATTGATGATTCTAGAAACTAGGAGATCGGATTTTTTTAAAATTCATATTAGGCTTATAATAGACTTTTTCAGTTTAACAACTATCTCTTTCTATCTCTAGACATAGTGAGTAAAATGGCGCCTGCAATTGTTAACAGGACTGTTAAACGAAACATCAAAAATATTGCACTCATTAAAATACCTGTATTCTGTATTCAACAAGTTTTTTAAAGTTGTCAAACACTTTCATCACATTTCACGTATAAATTTTCAAAGAACAAACACCTGGAATTTCATGACAAGCACATTTGTTAACTTAGTATGCTCAGAATCCCATTGCACATATCTTCTATCCCTTTAAGTTGAAAAGGTTTATTAGGAGAGAATTGCATAATTTTTACCTTCCGTCACCTTTAGGTAAGGAAGGTATTGTTTTTGGCCAAAAAAATCAAAGATGAGTTTTTAGTGAATAAGTACGTTTTAGGGACTATATAATACGAATTTACCATTTTTACAATGTATGTATGTGTGTATGTATGTCTGTGTCCGTGTGTGTGCATGACGAAAGTTTCAAATCGCATAACTTCAATACCACGATTCCAAAAATTATAATTTTCTCGTATTCCTTAAGTTTGCATCCAGAAGAAAAGGTGATTAGATTTTGGTTATAATTGGTCAACCGGAAGTACCGTCATTTGACGATTTTAACAGTTTTTCTTGAAAAAACGTAGTTAATTACCATTTATTGACATCTAACGTTATTATAACTTAAAGAATATATTATTCTCTATACGATATGATTGCATTTTATACTTCATATTCAATATATATATAGAGGTAAAGAATTATAAACATATTAAATTTCATAAATCAGCCAGCTTTGCTAACCATGCAAACTGCTAATATATTCAGATAATTCAAATTGACAGATTTTAGTAACAATGAAAAGTAAATGAATGTAGCAGAGATGTGGATATTGAGCTAGATGTTGGCGAAGACATGGAAATATACAGAAGGAACTCTAGTGTTAGAAATTTGTAGAAATATACAAGAGAGACGATAACATTGGTTTAAACATGTCATGAGGAAAGATGAAGTATATGTTGGAAGAAGAATGAATAGCTTAGTACTAGAAGGTTAAAGAAACAGAGGAAGACCAAAGATAAGATGGAAGGACTGTATTGCGGAAGACTTGAGAGAAAAGAAAGTGAATGAGAACTACACTCAAAATAGAAATGAGTTGAAGAAGAAAGGCTAAAGAAGAAAAAGAAGATGTCAGTGTCAAGTGCAGTTTGCATAGTTTGTTTATGAAATAATTTTACTGGAAATTTAGAATATTTTGCAAGAAAATTTATGTATGGAATTTATACATAAAGGATTGACAGAAGGTATTGTGTTGGCCACATCAGATTTTTTCAAAATGCAATTAGCAGCACCGAGGGCAAATAGTATTGTCCACTGAGATGTATATACATATGTTGTAGCGTAGACAGAATGTTTATTAAATTATATTACCTCTGTAATGTTTTGATCAATTCTTTTGCTAACTACATTTAAAAGTTTCGTCTATGAAAGGAAAAAACTTTGTAATAAATGAATATCAAATCATTTTGTACGAGCAATTTATAACACGTCTCGCTAACCTAAATCTATCATATAGTACGAGTAAAACATTTTATTTCGTCTTAATAAGGCAAATGGCATTGGCCAAATCTCAAAAATTATTGCGACATTTGGTGACTAAACTTCCTCATTACATTTGTACTAATTTTTAAACTAACATGTCCCACTAATCTTTAAATCAAAGTACAAAAAAACTAAAACAAGTTTCCACATTTTTTACTATCAGCACTCCCGTTTAAAACCGCCGTAAATCAAATTTTAATTTCAACTCAATCCACGTTCGTATTACAAAAAGTTAAAAGACATGTACATCATTAATATCTCGGGCGAGGACTGCTACAAGGGCACACATTCGCCAGTGGAGCACAGAGCACTTGTGAATGAATATAATGAACATACCTGTTGTCTACCTGATTCGTTTATTACCATACACTATGCCGAGCTTGGTTTTATATTTGTCTTTGATGGCACGCGTATGCTAACTTATGATAATATGCTTTTTTGTCAGATTCGTTTGCCACCACAGGCACTTGATCTTGAATGAATGAATATATAAATGCCAAAAAATTATAATTAGCTGTAATAGTTTTAACACTTTTAGTTTGCTTGATTGATAAATTGCTCTTGGTAGAAGGTGATTTTTTATTAACTTGCATTTTCATGTAAATATTCATACCGCATATATAACGTATTTCTATCATGAATGGGTTTGTAATATTTACTGTTTGTTTTTATTTATTACTGCAATTAAAAATGTGTAATGTATATTAATTTTAACTGCTAATGTACGTTAATACCTATTTTGAATTTGTAATTAGGGAACTGCTTTTTTCTAGCACCATTTATTATCGTTGTAAAATATAACCTTCTCAGACAGATATTTAAACCACAATTTATAATGTCGCCTTAAATACATGTTTAATTTAAATAATCTCTAACAACTACTACTTAACTTTCCGACTTAAATATTAAGATCGGAATATTAATAGTTATTACAAAAAATATATATATGTTGTGGCCAGTACAATACTTCTCGCCATTTCCATTGTAGGTCACGCAAGTATTGCATTTAACATTTCCTGTACACATAAAAAATTCTAATTACATCTATTCTTTATATTTAAACTCATACTATGAGTATGACAAAATTTTCTCTTATTAGTCTCTTAAATGTTCGAGATTCTTCCAATTCATTGATGGCATTGATGGTATTTCTGAAGGATATAAGAAATATTAAATGTCCTCCCCAGAAAAAGCCTTCAGTAATGTCTTTCGATTTTTGGCACTGACATTTATTTTATTTATTTACAAACATTTTTTATAATTTCTCAACTGATTACCATGGAGTTGTTTGTTACAACAGATTATTTGATATATTATATTTTTATCTCTAAATCTATAGAGGATATAATGAAATTTTTAAATGTATCGAATAGAGAAATTTGTTTAATATTTGTAACAACATAAATATTTAGAATTTTTTTTTAAGATGCTACTACTTCCAGTTGTCCAATTGTTACCAAAACCTTTTCAGCTCTTCCTATTAGGTAATATCAGATTGAGTAATCCATAGTTAAACAGGTCTTAAGTCTTTTAGTTTTTGAGGTATTGTCCTTCCAACATCCACACACACACATGCATACATCATCGTAAAAATGTTAAAATCGGATACTGGGGATCTTAAAACCTGCTTATTCACTAAAATCTCGAGTGCGATTTTTAGCATGTACCCAATACCTTTCTTAGCGAGAGATAATAATTAATAAAGAGTTTATATGCCATTTTTATCGTAAAAGTAAATGTTATATTATGCAATATATAAATTTACACAAAATACGTAGAACTGACGGAAAGTAATGTGCTGGCCACATCAGATTTTTTTTCATTTTGCAAACAAGTATAAAGAATGTTATCAATTTCAATGACAACTTAACACGCAACTTATTCGTATGAACAAATTGTAGCAATGTAGGCGTTTAAATATTTCGTAGGTAGATTTAAACTAAGGTCCTGTTCCACTAAAATGACAACTATTGATTCATAATATTACATTTATTTTGTTGTAAACATATATACATTTTGATAATTACTTACAAGTGCAATATGTAAATTCAACTTGTCATCTTAGGTGGCTTTTCTCAAAGAATTCAAGACTTCTACAGAGAATTAAATAGCGTAATTACTGGAATATCTGCAGAATAATATGAATGTCAAACATATAAATAACGTAAATAATTAGATCTGATAATAACTTCAATCACATAACTTACATCGCAGAGTAAAATGTTCTTTTGCATTAACAGTGACAATAAATAATAAACCTACACATGCTACAGATACAAACATGTAAACATATCTTGTAAATTATGTTGGAATTTATAGCAAATATGCACAAAAAACATGGACATGCTTTATTGATTAGTTTGTGTCGCGCATTATACTTTTATTTTTACAGTTGAAAGGGATGGATATAATTATTTGTATATTGAGTACACTACAATATTTAAAACTCTTTCAGGTGTACTCGTATATTACAAGTGTATAGAAGATATTTTACAGTTAATATTACAATAAATAAAGATATTTGTCTCGAGAAAAAAATAATAGTCGACTTTGGGACAGTCAGGTTTTTCTACAAAATCATAAAAAAATGATGAACAAATTCTATATATAATTTTTCATGCAAAAGATCATATATTTCCAGTAAAATTATTTCATAAACAAACTATGTAAATTGTACTTGACACTGACATCTTCTTCTTCTTTAGCTTTTCCCATTCGTTAGGGGTCGCTATTTTTCATTTTCTTCTTCCACTCATTTCTGTTTTACGTGTCGTCCTCATTCAGTTTCTTTTCTCTCAAGTCTTCCGCAATATAGTCCTTCCATTTTATCTTTGGTCTTCCTTTGTTTCTAATACCTACTATTACCAAGCTATTCATTCTTCTTCCAATATATTCTTCATCTCTCCTCATGACTGTTCAAACCAATTTAATCGTCTCTCTTGCTTCTATCTAAAAACTTCTATCACTCGAACTATTTCCCTTATCATCTATCTCAACATCCTCATCTCTGCGACATTCATTTTCTTTTCATTGATATATCACTGGACCTAAAAGAGTTATTAATTTTTGGTTCAAATCAGCGTGTTGAAATGTATGTAAAATTAACTTTGTTAAAAAAAATACTCAAATGTGAGTGGCCCGTATTATCAGTTAAATTTAGTTCCATAGTAGTATTATGACTTTTAAATCATTGCTGTTAAAAATTCGCGTTGCATTTGTTCATTTCATTAAATTAAATTTGGAAAGAATAGGTCCGTTTAGTTTCTATCTTTGCTCGTAATCACTAAATATTTTCAAATGGCATTATTATTTTACAGAATTTTAATATAAAAACAGCTTGACCTACGGTATTATATTATTCATTAAAATTTACCTTATTTAGACATTTATACCCATATTCTATAATAAAAACTGCTTTCTTTTTCCTTCAAACATTCTCTTTAATCAATAAGCGATTTTATGACTGCTTCTCCTTTTTTGTTATCTTAATAAATTGCCTTGTAAAACTAATTACTAGTTCTATGCTTAAACAGAATTTTTTTTAATGTGTCAACATATTTGTCAAATTACAACTTTGTATAGAAAAAAACTAATTATAAAAATGAAATGCATATGTTTGACACGTCTAATTAAATGCGTAATAATTACTTTTCTTTCGCACACGTATCATTACAGTAGCAACAGCAACGATGAATTAATTACCATTTGTTGGAAAGAAAAGTGAAAATCATGGTCAGTATTAGCGGTGGCTTTAGAGAAAGTGAAAAGTATCTTATACCATTAACGACCAGCCATGAAAATACCGTTAAGATTTTTTCCTGAAGTGGAAAACTTTACGGCACTATGTAAGGTTACACTTCAATAGTTGCTTGCTTCATAAACTGGACGGAAATTGTTATACTGCGATGTGGGTATGCTAATTATTAATTAAGTAATTACTTGTTAGTAGACTGCTAATTGATTTTATATGCGTACTGTCTTTATTACCAGCATTAAAATTAGTCTCAGCGTTTCAGAGAAAAAAATAATAATAATAAGAATAATAGACACAACAATTTTTTGTAATATTAATTTTATTTTTTATTTTCTTACATAGTTTTATTTATTCATTAACAGCAGCGACAATGAATTAAAAAAGTATTTTCTCACGACCACATAAGAAACATATTATTTCCACCCGACTAGGTGCCGCCTCGGTGGCCGAGCGTGTTCAGGCGGCGTGTTTCGACAGCGCTCAAAGCGACCATCACTAGGGTACCTTTATATACAGGATATGGCCATGGGGCAAGATCGCCGCCATAAGCGAGCCAATGTCAAACATACTGATAATTCATTTCCCTATTTATTTGTAAGAAATGTTATATTATATTATACAGGAATATTAAATAATCACACTATGAATCTAAGAGAAAATAAAAATTCATTTATTTAAGAGATACACAATTATTATTGACATAGATTTAGAGGTTATGTAGAGCATGTGATACAGGTTGTTATTATCACATCAAAATTAATAACTGTGGTTATTATTTACATAATAAGTATATATTTTAAACTTACCTTTTAAAAAAATAAATATTTGTGCTTAATATTGGTAATTTTTATGTGTTTTCAATACTTTGCCAGTCATCGTGGTCAGTATCTCAAGAAAATACACAAATATATAAAATAAAAGTATTACTTACACTTTAAATAAACATTAGAAGTATATTTAAATGTGTTTTGCATTAAAATAAAACAAATAACCACGAAAATACATAATAATTTGCGCAACAACAACGAATATGACAGTGGACCGCAAATGGCGGACGAAACGTGAGCCACGTCATGGCCATACCCTGTATATAGAGGTACCCTACCATCACCACACCATCACCGCTCGGATCCTGGGGTGGTGGGTTCGATTCCCACCAGGGACTTGGATGTTTGTGACTGTTCTTTCATCATCTTATCTCCATCAACGCAACGTAACCAGGTGTAAAATATAATGAAAAATTGACTCATCCCCATAATTGTAATAACTTGTAATAAGTTTATATACAATACAGATTATTATTTAGATTACCTAGGTGCGAAAATTGACAATATCTTTTTTCTTCAAGTGTACAATAATATTCATATTATGCTACTATGCACACACTATAGAAGATATTCATTTTATTACTAGTACAACAATGTTGTTCATTATTGTACTAGTAAAAAAATGTTAGCTCCTTAGTTCACCGCTGGCGGCAGCAGTCGTCACAGCAACACAGACCATACTGAAAGATTGTTATTTGACAGTTGTATCGTTTGTGTTTTGTAGTGTACACAGCCAACTATGGCTGAAATTGCAAACGCTATATTTAAAACAATTCTAGAAAAATTTAAAAAAATCCCCAGTTTTCTTTGAAACACTTGAAGAAAAAATAGTATATGTTATTCGGAGCAGAACGCCCTTTTTGTGTTTTACCCAGCTTGCCTGGCCTCGGCTAGCGCCTCGGCCGCAATAGCTGGGTTCAACACAAAAAGACCGCTTTCTACTCCTAATAACATAATATACTATTTTCTGCTGTAAATCTGACATTTTAGTGCCTAGTTAAATAACTATTTATAAGATAATAATAATAATAATAAACTTTATTTAGCACGTTGCTATATGTCATATAGTTTAGAGAGAAAACATTTAATTTGACAGAAACTTCGCTAATAATCAAGTATATTTTATTTAGACTAGTCAAAAAAAAATAACTTTCATTATTTTTGGAATCGTCATCACGTACAATACATTTTTTTTTGTTAATTTTGTAAACTGGCAAAAAGCCAGTCTTTTGTTTTACGAGATAACAATATAAAGAATAAAAAAGATTATTATAATATGTATTATATGTATAAATAAAACCAATATCCATATTTGTATTTGTATACGTACTGTTTATATAAAGATAATAGTACTAGATGTATTACATTAATTTACATATTAAAACAAATTAATTGATGAAATTTACAAATTTCTCAATCTGGTCCGTATTTGTTACTATAAATAACATAATATCAAGTGGAATAAGTTGTTATACATACTATTAACAATATTGTATATTCATTTATTGTAGAAATCCATTAGGGTAATACGGTGAGAAGGTATGGATGCAGTTTAGTAATATACATATTATAATTATCATAATCAGTAAGCCCATCTATCAGATACATATAGCATATATATTATAATACAGTGCATTATCTCTGGAATCTGTGGGTGTAATATTAATCAAATGTTACATATATTATTGCATTTATTGACAAGTTATGATTAATTAGTTAACAGATTTGTTCATTTTCAGGTCACAGGGATTTTGCGTCTCATGAATTTCATCAACTAGGTAAGTTATATTTTTATATTACTTATTTCACAAATAAGATTTACTACCCTAACAACATATTAATAATACGTACAAGAAATATCACAGATCCACATCCCACAAAATAGTAAATAACTATAATGATTTTTTTCTTTAAACGTCATAAAAGTAGTATCTTTTATGACTTGATTAACACGGTAGAAGTTTAATTTCTAAAAAAATTCTATAGGAAAAGTAGCACAAAATTATATGATTCCGTACTAATACCTTCATTACTATACGAATCTGAAGTATGGGGCCCTTTCCAATATTATAATATAGGAAAAGGGTTAACCAACTACTTCAAAATAATTTATGGTTGGCAAGAAGAGAAACCGGCACAAGTAATTTAGAAGTAAAAATTGCTGAAAAATGCTTCGTTTTTGGTATAAGATTTTACTTACGCCAGAAGAAAGATATGTTAGGTTTATGTTATAAAAGATTACTTGTATTAAACGGAAAATCTAACATCAAATGAGAAACAAAATAAGTATAATTGGGTAAGGAAACTTCAAAGTATTCTCACTGAAACCAACTTTGGAAAAGTATGGAATAGTCAAAGTTGTCTGCTTGTCAGAAATAGATAATATAATTAAATCATACCAAGAATTACTATATGAAAAAGACACTGCCAGGATAATAGCTTCAAGTTCGATCTGAGTTTCTAAATAAGTACATCACTTCTAACAACGCAAAGCATGCCAGCCAACTTCTACTAGCAGAACCGTCAAAAGGAAAAATATGGGGATATCGTTAAATACTTTAAAGCTGCATTGAAAATAAGAGCTTTTATATTATGCGAATAAATTTATTATTTTTTATTTTGGTATTCTAATTACTTGTTTTAATTGTTATTTAATTAATTATTTATTACATTATATATTTTATACATTGCTGTCAATGTCAATCGCTTTGTAAAGATATTTTTCTGTAACAAATAAATTATTATTATTATTATTATTATTATAATATTCCTATAATTTTAAATATTTAATTAATAATACAATAAGAAATATTAAATGTACCTACTTCCAAGAAAAAGTTTTCAGTAATACTATTAAAACTGTTGATTTTTGACACGGATATTTTGCATTTATCTGTCAATTATAAACATTTAAATATCTCAACTGGGTTCCATGGAGTTACTTGGGCAGCGGGATTTTTTTACAAAATTGTTGTATATTATTATATTATATCTTTAAATATTTAGAAGATATAATAAAAAAATTAAATGTATCAGATTGAAAATTTAATGATCTTTATTATTTGTAATCCCATACGTTTTCAAAAATAATATTTAGAAGAATTTTGTAAGAAACTACCACTTCCGGTTGTCCAACTGTTACCAAAACCTTGTCAGCTCTTCCCATTAATGTTAGATTGAGGAATCCGTAGTTAACATGTCTTAAATCTTATAGTATTTGAGATACCGTGCTTCCAACATCCATACACACACACATACACACATTACCACACACTCACACACACACACACTCGGACAAATGTTATAATCGGATTCTAGGGACCTTAAAACGTAATTATTTAATAAAATTTGTATATGCGATTTTTAGCGTGAATCCAACACCGTTCTTAGCGAGAGGTAAAAAAGCTAAACGCAATAGAAATTTAAAACAAACATTTTTTATTTATTGATTTATTAAGATTTGGCAACAACACTAAATACTATCAGATTTAAAAATAGTTTTAAAATACTGTAAGTGTTGTTTATTGTTTACAATAGATACAAGTTAATATAAAGCATTGTGCTTAAGACTTTTCGTCATCTACGACAAACAAGATTTACTGACGCATTGTAATATTTGGAACTATTGCTTCCAAGAACTGTTGTCCAATACCTTATTGTTCATTGTCCAATCGAGATGAACTCATGTCTAAATTTCAACAACTCCACCTAACCTAACAATATCTTTACGTAATCGGCAGTGCTATAGGTATATAGCTATGAATGTTGTACTAGAGATATAAATATGTAGGTAAACATGTGTTAATAGGTGTGACTATGAATCATCATTAATTATACCAACAGTCCTATACTTAACAAATACCTACTCATTTTGCTCGATGTGACACCAACGCTGTATAGTTTCATCTGTTCATTTTTTAACTGAAAAAAGTCATGTTTTATTCAAACACGTAATACGATAAATGCTGATTTTTAAATTGGTGTTTTTATGGTTAAGAAGCTACTAACATGTATTAATAAAATTGTTTTGTCAACTGTTGGGCTACTAAATAAAATAATGGCTTGGTTGTAAATTATAATAGATTTGAATTTTAAATATTTATACAATTCTTTTAATATTGCATTTTGTTTGGCATTTATTGCAGGCGCATATTAATAAAAGGAACTTTAATTATACATATACGAGACATACTCGCAACTCTAAAAGCAGGCCATATTTATTTATTTTCAATTTGACCTACAGGATATCATATCTCAATTACAGGTAGATTATACAAAAAAGAAAATAAAAAAATACCTTACTTAGCACAAGTAATGTAACAACATAAAATTAAACTTGGATGATAATATCGGTTTTCATTCATAGCACACATAAAGGGTTTTTCTTTAAGAGCGACGCATTTTGTTTTTTGAATTAAAAGACTTGTGGGTTAGTTATTAAAATGATTTTTATTTTAAATGAAAGTACAATCGATGCCATTATTTATGGAATACGACATCGTTTAAATGTCCACCGCGGAAGCGTTGGCACGAATGAATACGCTGGACCCAATTTTCCATGACTCGAGCACACAAATCGGCCGAAATACCAGGAATTTCGCGTTCGATGTTGGCCTGCAGCTCTTCTAACGTTGCTGGTTTGTTGGCATAGACCAGCGATTTAAGGTAACCCCAAAGAAAAAAGTCTACAGGGGTTAAATCGCACGAACGAGGCGGCCATTCGCGAGCACCGTTGCGTGAGATAACTCGCTCGCCGAACTTGGTCTGCAATAATTCGATTGTGTCGTACGCTGTATGGCACGTTGCGCCGTCCTGTTGGAACCACATATCATCCACGTCCATAGCGTCGAGCTGTTCCCAAAAATACTCCGATATCATGGCCCTGTAGCGATCGCCGTTGACGGTTGTTGGCGCGCCGTTTTCATCAAAAAAGAATAATGGGCCGATGACGCCGCCGGAATGAAAACCGCACCAAACAGTTAATCTTTTCGGATAAAGTTGTGTCTCACAATTCAGGCTGCTCACTCGTCCAAATGCGATAATTTTGCTTGTTGACAAAACCATAGAGCCAGAAGTGAGCTTCATCCGAAAAGATGATTTTCTTGTGCGATAGAACGTGAATTTTGATAAAAAAAAGTTCAATAATTTGCAAAAGTTGTTGACACGTGTATCTCTCCATGATTAAATGGCATAGACTGACGTTTCAAAATGTGAAAGAATTGCGAAGCCAACTTCACTAATATTTGAGAAGTGTCAAAAACAAAATGCGTCGCTCTTAATGAAAAACCCTTTATAACAAAATATTTGAAGCATTATATCTCATAGTGATAATAACTGCGTTCTTAAACGTCACGAGCATTGAGAGACTATGTTAATTTCTTCAAGTAAGATGTAATCAGTGTCAAAACTGGGATACCGTTTATGAAGTTTGTAATAACAATGTTTTACAAATTTCGTTGAACGGACTGAAGTATACACAAGTATTTATTATAGATTGGACGCCAAACTTGTAGACAATATTTAAGCTTTATTCTCACAAACGAGAAATATAGTCCTTTCAAAGCAGAAATATTAGTGAAGAACTAAGTACTTCGGATTATAAACCCTAGACTTCTATACATGATTTGATAATATGGAGTATGTGAATAGCAAAATTTAGTTTTTCATCGAATATGACTCCAAGATCCTTGAATTGAGTAACTCTTTCAAGAACATGGTTATCCATTTGGTAATCAATGGTGTAAACAGACTTCTTAACAAAGTAGCTCATAATTTTTCATTTACTGTAATTGAAAAACAAATTAGAGGTTAAAGAACAAGCTGAAATATTATTGATATCAGCCTGTTTGGAATCTTCAATGGAATTAATAGTTTTATATATCTTTATGTCCTCTGCATATAACAAAATATGAGAGTGCTGGACTGAATTAACAATGTCATATTTAACATGGAAAAACAATTTTTCGTTACGCAAAAGTGGTCTATTAATTTCAGAGTGTAACACTGAACTACAATTCAGAATTTTCTGTAGTTCATAAATTGTTTTTCACTTCTATTTCGTTAAAATTATTATAGTTAAACATTGGGTATTTCATATAAAAAAAATATCCATGTTTGTTAACGTTTTGTTACAAAAACATTTTTTTTCTTTCTGACTTGATATTATAATTTATTCATGGTTTTTTTGTTTATACATTGTTTCTTCTTTATTTTATGATATTGTAGTAACCCTGAAGATGATCATTGTATGATTGAAACGTCGGTTTAAAATCAAATAAACATCTTAAGACTGCATTCCGACTAAATTATTCTTCCTTTAAAAACATTATTATTAACAATTCTTATCATTCCAATTTTGTCGTCAGGTGTATATTAAATTTTAAACAAATTAAGAGTATATAAAAATATATGGCATTTATTTTTATAACATTTCCTGCTCATAAATTTTCCTTCGGGATATATAAATATTTTGTTGGCAAGGATACAAAACTAAATCACTATCGAATACAAAATGAAACCAACTAATCTTATATTCAAAATTTATTCATATACAAATAACTGATATTATAAACATCATAAGCACGTGTTGATAATATATTTCTTTCAATAAATAGTTGAGGAAATGATGCTATATAATTCCAGTTCATTATGTATACCGTATATCGCAGCGGAGCGGATAACATTCAGGTGGGCTTGTAGTTATTCATTGTTTGAGTGCCGCTGGCGAGCTGTGTTGTTTGATTTGTTTATTAGCTAAATTTATACTAAACGACCTTGTAGATTCTATGTTTATGGTTAAAAAATCCGGAGAAGGACGCAAGCGAATATTTAGGTTTTTCAAACTCAAATGTCAAATGGTCACTAACATATTGGAATTTGGTATTTTAATAGGGCTTATAGCTGTAAATAAATAGGGTGCATATAAAAAATATGTAGTAATATTATAGTTTTTAATGAAATCATAACAATATATTCTTCTTAATTTTAAATTCAAGTGAAAATCTCCGATATCTCCAATACAATTATTTTAAAAGGACTGCTATTTACTGGGTCCGTATATATAATAATTTGTAAATAATGTTAATATAAAAGTATATAAAAATGTATAAGCCAATTTAATCTGCCACATTCATTTTCTTTTCATTGACACTGACATCTGTCAGTTAGAATTTTCTTAATATAGTAGCTGTTTCCATGGTTATAGCATAGCTAATATTTAACAGCGTTTTTTCAAGAGAAACTTAAATCTTCAAATGAGGGTACTTCCAGTTGACTATTTATAACGAAAATCTAATCAAAGTTGCATATGGATGTAAAAAAAGAGGAATTGTAGTATTTGAAATATCACGGCCGAAATTATAGTCACATACACGCACACACACACACACACACACACACACACACACACACACACACACACACACACACCATCGTAAAAATAGTAAAATCGTATTGTAGGAACCATAAAACGTGCTTATTCATTGAAAACTCACCACCGAATTTTTGACCAAAGACAATACCTTCCTTACCTAGAGGTGACGAAAGGTAAAAAATCCGACATTTCTATACATTTTATATAAATTCCACACAGAAAGTTGTAAAATTATTTCATAAACATATTATGTAAATTTGTACTTGATACTAACATTTGTCAATTACTAATATTTAATTATTGAAACTGCTTCCATATAGTGACGCAGCAAAGATTGCAAGATTAATGAAAATGAATTACTTCATATTATTACCTCTCGCTAAGAGAGGTCCCTACAATCCGATTTTATCATTTTTACGATGATGTCTGTGTGTGTGTGTGTGTGTGTGTGTGTGGATGTGTGTGTGTATGTGTGTGTGTGTGTGGGATGTTGGAAGGACGGTTACTCAAAAACTATAAGACTTTAAATTTTTTTAACTACGTATTTCCCAATCGGACATTCATGGGAAGATCTGAAAAGGTTTTGGTAACAATTGGACAACCGGAAGTAGAAGATTCTTGAAAAAAAATCTTTTAAATAATATTTTTTGAAATTTTTTCTTGATAATATTAAAGAAAAATAATTCTCTTTCTGATACATTTAAATATTTTACAATATATTCTATAGATTTAGAGATAGAAGAAATATAGTATGTAAAATAATCTGTTATAATAAATTTTACAGCCGAAAGAATGGCCATGGAAAATAGTTGAAAATTTAATTTGTTTGTAACTGACAGATAATGTCAGTGTCAGAAATCCGAAGACATTACTGAAGACTTTTTCTGGGAAGTACATACATTATATTATTTCTTAATTTATTAATAGAATTGGAAACATTTCGAAAAATTAGAAGAGGACAAAATTTCTTCATCAAAAATGAATTTAAAATTAAACAATCTAAATATATATGGAATAGATATATGCGTAAGTAGAATTTTTGGTGTAGAGTGTAGGTATACAAGAAATGTTAAATACAATAGGGAGCGAGCAGTCATATGATTTTGTTGGCCTTGACAAGCAGATATGGGGGCCCATGTCAGAATGATAGCTAGTAATTATGTATATAGATGTCAAATATCATAATTTCTCATTCTAAATTTAGTGATTTTCCAATTCCATGTGGAGCAGAATTAAATGTTAAATATCTAAGGCATACAAGTAAACTTTAAACTCCTGGTGATAAATTAACTACGTAAATTTAGAAAATCTTGAAATTTTTAATGAAAAATTCTAACATTTGACATCTATGTACATAATTACTAATTATCATTCTGAAACGGGCCCACACATTTGCTTGTCAAGCCCAAAAATGTAACATTACCGTTCGCGCCCTATACTTATGTAACCAAAAAAAGGAAGTGGCGAGAGGTATTGTGCTGGCCACAACAGATTTTTTATGTCTAAATACATTGAATATGAAGAGAATAATGTAATCAACTCATATAGAGAGCATATTCTTTAATATTTATAACATAAAATTACCGGCAAATAATGTGCTGGCTGTTAGATTTTTTGTAGTAGTTTTTCAATGAAAAAACAGAAAACTTCAAATTTGCTCTAAATCTAAAATTGTTCTTTTGGTTTACAGTTTTTAATGAAAATCAATATCGTAAATATCATAACCTACATCTAAATGTATCAATTCCATCTCTTATCTCAAATACCTATCACGAATTTTTGTGATATTTGTGAATATTCTATAAAAGTCTCGAAAGAGAAACCAGTGGTCAGGTGGTATTGCTTAAACGTTTCAAGTCGCGTTATATGTTAGTCGAGGACAGGTTCCTAAATATGTAGGTAAGCCGTGTCATGTGTAACCTCTGCTAGCTGGTCAGTGTTTAGCCTGACCGAGTGTCCACTACGACTGAGCTATCATGCTGCGAACATTGTAAATCTACAACTTGCTGCTTGGTTGTTAAATGTTCAACGGTTTAGCTATTTGGAAATCTGTTGCAAAATAGGTGAAGAAAATTAACGGAGGTTATTCGTTTGTTCTGTTGGTTTGTAATTATAGTAATGTTGGTATTCAGAATGAAGAATAGTTTTTAATTTGAAAATTTTTATTTGCTACAAAAATTAATCCAAGTTTGGGCAATACTTAAAACGAGTAATTTTAAATTTTTCCTCTTCTTATAACAGATTTCGGTCCGATATTTTCATCTCTGTTAACCTAACTGTCAGTTGAAAGATAGATATACCATCGATATTATAGCATAAAATGAAAAAAATCTGATGTGGCCAGCACATAACCTCTCGCCGTATATTTTACCTGGCTGTATGCATAAAGCAAAGAATATTTTTATAAATACAAATAATATATTCATATAAATCTATGACGTATAAACTTCTTTATTATTCAATAATAGCATGTCTCAACATAAAGATATTTTACCATAAATTATGTTACAATAAATTACAAAGTATAGTTTACCATATATAAATATTAGGCTGGTAACAGCAATTTTCAATTCGAACAACCTTGTTTACTTTCTCTTCATATTCTTCTAGTAAAAACATTAATTTCGGGCGGTCTAAAATGTATATATGGATTGTGCATCTATTCTTACATATCTTCTTTTACATTTTGTTTTTTCATACTTGTTATATCTAAATAACACTAATTCCCTTTAATAAAGTGACGGATAGATTGCACTCCGATTATTCTTATATCGATGTGTAATTTTGTCAATATTTACAACTTACTTGAGAAGAATTTGATAGCTTTTTCGCAATTCAAAGTTACTCTAGTCTACAGTACTGGTGTACATTGTCCCATAATGTTTGAAACAAATTTAAGTCCTTCAACCTAGACTTGTCATCTCCATAATAGTCACAGATCAAGAATTAAGGGATTCTCCAAATACATTTTTCTTTCATTACTCATTATTTCTGACACTGACATTTATCTGTCAGTTACAAATAATTTAAATTTGCAACTATTTTTCATGGCATCCTTTCGGTTGTAAAATTAATTACATTATTTTATATATTATATTCCTTTTATCTCTAAATCTATAAAATATGTATAAAAATATTTAAATGTATCAGAAAGAGAATTTATTTTTCTTTAATATTATCAAGAAAAATTTTCAAAAAATAATATTTAGAAGATTTTTTTTCAAGAATCTTCTACTTCCGGTTGTCCAATTGTTACCAAAACCTTTTCAGATCTTCCCATGAATGTCCGATTGGGAAATACGTTGTTAAACAAATTTTAAGTCTTATAGTTTTTGAGTAACCGTCCTTCCAACATCCCACACACACACATCCACACACACACACACACACACACACGCACACACAGACATCATCGTAAAAATGTTAAAATCGGATTGTAGGGACCTTAAAACGTGCTTATTCAATAAAATCTGGATATGCGATTTTTAGCATGAATCCAATACCTCTCTTAGCGAGAGGTAAAAATTATTCGTGTAAATTTTTCGATGCGATATTTTCTTATAACTGGTAAATTGACAGTTTAACCAGAGATGAAAATAGCGATCCTTATTTTTCTTTTTAATGGTCAGCATTATAAAAGTCCAATTAAATTTTACACAATGTACGTGTATAACTATTTAAAATTAGTTATTTATGCAATACAGAAATATATTGTTCATTAGAATGCGCATACTACTATGATAGTGAAGGCCTATTGAATACTGGTTGCAGGAGGAATCGGCAAACATCGGAACAATTCGAGAGGAAGAAAATTACTTGGTCTAGTACGCTCCGTTTAGTGGCCATGGTGCAGGGTTTAAATATGAGTAGTGGGGATCAGTATACAACTATTCGACTATGTTCGGTTGGACGCGACCATGCGCGAACTGGGGCAGCAATGGAGACTTATACAATTCAAATATTTTGGTCGCCAACTAGTGTGTAAAAAAGTATTTAATAAATAGTTATGTAGTGAGCAAGATTTAGCTCTAAGTTTGACGTTTATCACGTGATCCACATTTGGTCCCACGTGATCACAACAACCATTGTTTGAAAAGAAAGCCGTTAGGTTAGATAGTCTGTGATAAACATGTCTGAGACTGAACACGGAAGTTGAAATATGATTAATATAAATTGAATATGAATTAGTAATGTATTTACAGGAACCTGTGATAAAAAAGGAAGTTTAATTATGTACAAAATAATAATAAAATGTAAAGTGGACAAACATAATCAAACTTATTTTGGAAAAACAAGTACAGCAACTCAAGCAACTTTAATAAAGCTGTCTACTAATAAAGAGACACAAGTTTATATTAATAAAAACACATATAAAAATTGATAATAAGCTGAACAACTCCACACAAACAGAAATAAAGATTAATAAGGAAAGTAGTACCCAGTCAACAATTATTATGTAAGAAAGTTATTTGGTGCTGTAGAGACATCGAGAAATGAAATTAAATTTGTCAATAATTGGAAACTAAATTATAATTTATTAAGCAATGATGCTGTAAAATTTATATATTTCACCGGCTTATTAGTAGAACATTTTAATGTTCTATATGATTTGTTAAATCCCACAGTTATGCCAAAGTTGAAATACAGATATTTCCAAAAAAACGTCAAAGAAAACTAATTTAATAATTTAACATCCAGAGACAAATTATGTATGACTTTAATAAGATTAAGACGTGGATATACACTAAACGAAATTTCATTATTTTTTTCCGTCTCTCTCAACAGTGGAATTTGTAGTGTTTACATAGATTCAGTTCATGTTTTTTTCAAATTGAAACGATGAAATCGAATTTGTTTTCCGTCCGTGAGAATCAGAAAGATTTGATTCCGCAATGTTTCATTAATAACAATCACTACACACATAGAGTTAAGAATAAATATTCTTTAACTCTATGAGTACACATAACAACTTAACCAAACTTTGCTGTCTAAATAACAAATTATGGGATCAACGGGGAGATGCTGAAGAGGGAAAGCATTTGATCGACTCGGCCATGGTATATCACCTCGCTCTTTCTAAAAATTTCTTGTCCCTTTCTAAATTAAGTGGAGGGAGGTCCGCTGCCGATCCGACGCCGATGACGTCAAAATCATAAGTCCCCATTGTCGTTCAATGGGGCTTCAGTTCAGTGTACGCTAATATGTAGAGTATGCGAGTTTATCATTTATATTTCAGTGTTTTGTTACAAGAGTGTAAACTCAAGCAGATCAAGTAGAAAATTATTGAGCAAATTTCATAAAATTGTTTACACTTGAGTTGCGTACAAGATTTTTTTATACGACCTTAAATAACACGCCTGAAACAAATTAATGTTTGACAGACAAGCGGACAACATACCAAATACCGTTCACACTTGACAGATAACAGATCTGAAGTTGAATGCAGTAGTTATCAGACAGTATTACCAACATAAATGTACAGAAAAAAATAAATTTAGGTATGATAACTTAAATGCCAGCGCGTGGTAGCTCTGTAATGTGTATAGTAAATAAAATACGAAAATCGTTTACTTTACACATTGCAGTGTGTAAAGTGTCAATTTTACACATCGGAGTATAAAAAATAAATTCAAGTACACCGCGGACAAAATTATATTGTCATTATTTCACTTACGAAACTCTCAATTGAAATTAAACTGCGAAAGTTAAGTTACAACTTAGTTAATCAAATTTTTTAAAGTACTGGAAGTAAAATTGTGAAACTAACCAGACAGCATTTTTAAATTATGATTTATAATTTGACAGCTTTGACACTTTTTAAATCAGTCTGAACTTAATTTGGGAATTTTTAAGTCCTCCATTAATTATTTAATTTCATAGCTTTGGCAGTTTTTAAGTCACCAAAAACTAATTTGACAGCTTTGATAGATTTTAAGTCTTCCAGAAATTAGTATAAAAGCATTCCAAAAGAAAGAGTGTTGGATGCTTGAAATAAGCGGAAATAATAATATATTATTCAATGAGCATATAATGTAGGCTATATTGTTACTTGAGGATAAAGTTTAGAATACGAGCCGTAGGCGAGTATTGTAATCATCAGAGAGCAATATAGTCAGTATATGCTAGTCAAATACTATACTTTATCTACAACTATCAATTTCACAGATTAAAAGTCCATAATAAATATATTTTGTATGGTTATGTCACAGAATGCAATGATATCAATAATGCAACATAATGAAAAAGTCGTCCCGTGAAATATGAATATTTCACATTCCACTAGTGTAATATGATTGGCATTATGTATTTGAAGTTGGCTATATAATGTACTTATAATTCAATAGATTTAAATAAATGAATGTTGAAGTCTATTATTTATGAAGGGCACTAATACTTTGAACTTTGTATATATTTAAAATAAAATTATAAAAAATATAAACCATGTATTTTATTCTGTATACTGTTACTTTCTTTCAACACCTTACATTTGACTTGAAAACTACTCTTCATGAATATTTGCAAATAAGTAATATGGATTTAAATTATCTTCAATCTACGTAGTGCATATATGCGAATTACATAACACTTGACCGTCCAGCAAGCACTTAACAATGTTGGCCACTTAAGTTGGCCGGCGCTTGAGTATGTAAGGTTATCCGCAAAACCTGCTGACGTCAGATTAAAGATTTATGTTGATAAAGTACAAAAACGTGTAGAATTGGAGTAAGAGTCGCCGGACATGTGTCTGCACTGCCACATGAAGGACTCGTGCGCAATCCGTGTTAAATGTTGCTCATTGAGGTTATGGAGAAATCGCACTATGAAATGTTGGCTACTAACTTGAAAATAACTGCATAAAGTTCATAAATCATTTCACATCAAGACATCACTTACATACCTACTACTTAAAATGTTAAAATACTCTTCATATATGATTAAGATTGTTGTTCTACTATTAGTATTACTTAATTGTTCTTAAAATTGGGGGGGGGGTAACTGAAAAAAAAAAACATTAGCAAACGGCCAATTTTATTTTATTATTCGCTGGATAATTCCAAATTCTAAAAAGTAATACAATTTTCAATGTTTTAATTTATAGGTGATTAGAAATCGTAAAAATTTAAAACTTATACAAGAATGAAGAGACTTTCATTTAAAAATTGTTTAAAACTGTATTCTTGATTCATATACGAAATATTAAAACATGATGGGTAGTTTTATTTTATACCTGTGTGTCTGGTCGCAAATATGGGGACCCGGTTCGATCCCGACCGACGCCCAAAAATTACTTCGAACTTTAATGGCACAAAATTTATCCTTGTGGTGCACTCTCCACGCCAACATTGAGTGACCGTGAGGTGACACCCGGTAAACACCCACATGGTACAAATAATTCATCATTACCGATCTGTGTACAAAGCAGATTAGCAGACCTAGAAATGGGTAATATGCCGTGATGATATATTTATTTATTTTATTTATAATAAAATTAGTCAAATCGTATTCTACGGACCCTAAAACATGCTTATTTGTTACCAATATTATTTTATTGTGCAAACTTTCTTATTTTACTTTACAAGTAAAATAACACTTTTTGCTCTTGTTGCAAAATGATAATTTGTTTTTCGTTTTCTTCTTTTATATACAGGGTGTACCCCAACCTGTGTAATAAAATTTAAAGGTGTATAGTATTGGACGCACTGATCATGAATCAAAAAGAATTTTGTTGAAATTCGTAAAATTAACACAGTAGTTTGCAAAACAATATCATTTTGGGTACCACTAGTTGTCACATTTAAAAAAAAAAAGTTAAAAAATAGTTATGCAGTATTTATTTGCATAATTAATCACAATTACATTAATATAATAATAATTTTATGGGGTCTCGTGGCCGTGTGCCTGAGTGTCTGGTCGCGAATCTGGGGACCCGGGTTCGATCCCGACAGACGCCAAAAATTTACATCGAATTTTAATGGCACAAAATTGAGCCCTGTGGTGCACTCTCCACGCCAGCTATGGGTGCCCGTGAGGTGACGCCTGGTAAGCGCCCGCACGGTACAAATATTCATTCAAACTGTTCATTTGCTTGGACCCATTTTTTAATTTGCGAATTTCAACAAAATTCTTTTTGGTTCATGATCATTGCGTCCAATACTATACACTTTTAAATTTTGATACACAGGTTGGGTTACATTCTGTATAATAGTTTATTGTTTCTTTTACCTTAGGTTATTCTATCTCCTGATATTCTTGTTATTAAGCTGTCATCTGTTCCATTAATATAAATGCATATATAAATATAAACTATTCATTCGAAATAACAATCATATCAGATTGATATCGCAAAAACATTATCAAACCTATAATTAAAATTCCTGTAAAAAGGAAATCCCGAAATGATATTCATACCAATCCCATTTTCCACAAACCAAATCGAAATAGCAATACAAGTTAATCAGAAGAGCGACAATGAACTTCTCCCATTTATAATACGAGTGTGTGCGGACAATCGCCTCATATGAAACAGAGCTAACATGCGCGTATTATCGATATACTAAGTTATAATAGCATAACTCTGTCAGTCGGAGCGCACATGAATTCTAATTAAAGATATCAGCGACTGATAAATTGACAATTGGACACGAATTGAAACGTCGCGTAATCAGCAATGACATCGCCATGATGAATTATAGCCTTTCAACCAGAGGATTGTAAGTGTTATTCACTATACTCAACTGTGGCTTATCGAAATATTTCGATAAATTACTACGGAGGAAGAAACTAGCAAGAAAAGAATGCACTAGATAGAATGATGAGATTTCGGAGAACGTTTACCCGCAATGATATTTATTGGATCAGTATTAAACGATCAGTCAATAATAAAAATCTAATTTAACCTAATCTCACTTAATGTAACTAACCTTTACTAACCTAATTATAACTTAAGTTAATCAAATAAATTTTATTCAGATATTATTTTATTTAGATCAGTTTAGGAAATTAATTAATTCAAAAATATGCTTTTTTCTTGTTGCTATATTCAGTCTATTATTTTTGTCATTCATGGTTCAGTATCACAGTGAACAAGTTTGTGTACCTTGGGCCAATATCCGTTTTGCAAATAGCTTGGAAACCCATTTTTACCTCTCGCTAAGAGAGGTATTGGATTCATGCTAAAAATCGCATATCCAGATTTTATTGAATAAGCACGTTTTAAGGTCCCTACAATCCGATTTTAACATTTTTACGATGATGTCTGTGTGTGTGTGTGTGTGTGTGTGTGTGTGGATGTGTGTGTGTGGGATGTTGGAAGGACGGTTACTCAAAAACTATAAGACTTAAAATTTGTTTAACAACGTATTTCCCAATCGGACATTTATGGGAAGATCTGAAAAGGTTTTGGTAACAATTGGACAACCGGAAGTAGAAGATTCTTGAAAAAAAATCTTCTAAATATTATTTTTTGAAAATTTTTCTTGATAATATTAAAGAAAAACAAATTCTCTTTCTGATACATTTAAATATTTTTATACATATTTTATAGATTTAGAGATAAAAGGAATATAATATATAAAATAATGTAATTAATTTTACAACCGAAAGGATGCCATGAAAAATAGTTGCAAATTTAAATTATTTGTAACTGACAGATAAATGTCAGTGTCAGAAATAATGAGTAATGAAAGAAAAATGTATTTGGAGAATCCCTTAATTCTTGATCTGTGACTATTATGGAGATGACAAGTCTAGGTTGAAGGACTTAAATTTGTTTCAAACATTATGGGACAATGTACACCAGTACTGTAGACTAGAGTAACTTTGAATTGCGAAAAAGCTATCAAATTCTTCTCAAGTAAGTTGTAAATATTGACAAAATTACACATCGATATAAGAATAATCGGAGTGCAATCTATCCGTCACTTTATTAAAGGGAATTAGTGTTATTTAGATATAACAAGTATGAAAAAACAAAATGTAAAAGAAGATATGTAAGAATAGATGCACAATCCATATATACATTTTAGACCGCCCGAAATTAATGTTTTTACTAGAAGAATATGAAGAGAAAGTAAACAAGGTTGTTCGAATTGAAAATTGCTGTTACCAGCCTAATATTTATATATGGTAAACTATACTTTGTAATTTATTGTAACATAATTTATGGTAAAATATCTTTATGTTGAGACATGCTATTATTGAATAATAAAGAAGTTTATACGTCATAGATTTATATGAATATATTATTTGTATTTATAAAAATATTCTTTGCTTTATGCATACAGCCAGGTAAAATATACGGCGAGAGGTTATGTGCTGGCCACATCAGATTTTTTTTTTATTTTTAAAAATTCTCGTATAATAATGTTACATGAAATATTTTTTCAAAGTTAGTGCTTTATTTGAATCTTGTTTACCACAATGTAAAATTTAGCTCGTTTTTTGGATTTTGTATCTCCTGCTGCCCTTGGCAAGGAAGGTACGTTCTAAAAAAACTCATATCGAGATTTTGGTAAATGACTACATTTTAAGGTTTTCACAATTATGTCTGTGCGTATGTGTGTGTGTGTCTGTTTGTGTGCGTGCCAGCGTCCGTCTTTGCGTGCGTGTGTGTGTGTGTGTGTGTGTGTGTGTGTGTGTGTGTGTGTGTGTGTGTGTGTGTTTGTGGATCCTCTTTACGTTCTAACTCAAATACTACAATTTTGAAACCTTGTATTTCTAACTTATTCTAATATGGGAACAAGCCATTATATTTTGGTGCAAATTAGATACCCGAAAATGGCACTTTACTTGAAGCTCAAAATAGTTTTTTTTTCGAAAATAAAAAATTATTCAATTTTCTACAGGTTTCTATCAATACTTTTTGAATATATTTTATAGATAAATTTATAAAATTATCTATAATTTTAATCCCGGAGCTTAGGCTTAAACACAACTCCATGGTTACACAGTTCAAATCTCAAATGTATGTAACTGACAAATATATGTCACTGTCGACAAACTAATCATTTCAAATTAATAATAGTAACTTTTTAAAAAGAAAAGAGTAAATAGAACAATAATTATATGGAATACATTTGTTCTTACGAAATATATTGAGTATTGGTAGGTACTATGCTTTATGCTTGAGACTGTACAATATAATTTCTCCTTCACTTTGCCATTGCGCATGAAACCTTGAAATGAGTTGCTATACTGGGACTACGGTACAAATGTACGAAATATTATGCTTCGAAATTTTGAAAATATCATGTTTTCGAAGTCCCCCAAACCCGTGATCCTTGGCTTCCGCCAGGTGCAAAATCCCTTAAATCTACCAATGTATATAACTAAAAATTTTCAATTTTGGACATTGACCTTTTAGCTTTAATGTACTAAAATAATATCTCACTGTTTTGGGGCTATACGAGTATGCCATTGCATCACAAGCATTTCACAAAAAAGATAATATTAGATGTTTAATATTTTTTGTCAAAATTAACATAACAAATCAAAAACATTCTGTCCATATCTCTTATTTACACGTATAGCTATGTAATGAACATTTTAAATAGAGTTTGTTTCAAGTAATGCATTAGTATTACAAGGTTAATGATGAAAAGTTTGTATGTGCCAATATTAAAATTATTTCTATTTATAAGATATATTTAAATGATGTTATAGAGGGCTGAAGAAATTTACGAATTGAATAACCACTGTAGTCGAAACCAGTTACAATTTATAAAACGATCCTTATTCTGTGTGCAAAACGTTCTGCTATTCTACCATATTTCACCACACCTAAACCGTTCTCTTTATATTTAGCTCATCGCACCTTTCTGTATCTCATACACTCACATGAACACCTGAGCGTCGCACCCATCTCACGTCGATTCATTCACACGGGGCTGCATGCCCCTTTGCCCGCCTTGCTTCCCGACCCTGAAATCAAACTATGTGCACGTAGAAAGATATCTTAGTCTACCGCACAAAAATGAAAACAAAAATTAAAACAACGATATAGACATAATAAAATTAATATTGTACAGTATTGAAAGTTTAAGAAGAATAAATCCAGAATTTCCCTAGGATAATCTTTACTTTTGATATAGCCGTTAAACACAGTCATCACGATTAACGGGCTACTAATTTCTACAGTTTTTGGCACAGTTCAAGTAGGAAAATAGTAGATGGCGCTTGAGAGAATTTAAACTTTGTCAAAATATTTTTATCTGTAAAAATATACAAAAGCTGAATATTGAAAATTACAACAAAACACGGTTAAACATCACTCAATTCTGCAGATTTTATTTGATAACTGAAATCTGATAGGTGATACATTTTTATCTCCCGCTAAGAGAGGTATTGGATTCAAGCTAAAAATCGCATATCCGCATTTTATTGAATAAGTAGGTTTTAAGATCCCTCCTAGAGTACGATTTTAACATTTTTATAATGATGTCTGTGTGTGTATATTCTATACAACTAAAGACCTGTTTAACTAAGGATTCCTCAATCTAACATTAATGAGGAGAGTTGAATAGGTTTTGGTAACAATTGGACAACCTAAAGTGGTAGTTTCATTAAAAAAATCTTTTAAATATATTTTTTTAAATTTATGTTAATACAATAATAAACATCTTTAAATTCTCAATCTGACACATTTAAAAAAATTATTATATCTTCTATAGATTTAGAGATATATAATAATATAGAATAACCTGTTGTAATAAATCTCGCTGCCCAAACAACTCCATGGAAACCAGTTGAGATATCTAAATGTTTATAATTGACAGATAAATGCAAAATGTCAGTGTCAAGAATCAACAGTTTCATTAACATTGCAGAAAGCTTTTTGTAGGAAGTAAGTACATTTAAAATTTCTTATTCTATTATTAATTAAATATTTAAAATTATAGGTATAATAATATTTCACATATTAAGAAATACCGCTAATACCGTCAGTGAATATAATTTTTTTGAATATATTAGAAGAGTAGGAGAAAATTCCTCATAGAACGAAAGACTAGATACAATTTGAAGTATTTGTATGTACAAGACATGTTAAATTCGTTCATTATGACCCGGGTTCGATCCCAACTAACCCCTGTGGTGCACTTTCCATGACAGCAATGAGTTCCCGTGAGGTGACGCCTAGTAAGCGCCCACACTGTACAAATATTTCATCATTTACCGATATCTGAGTACAAAGCAGATTGGTACACCCAGTAATATGCCGTGATGATATATTTATTTATTATTTATTTATGTAATATTTATGGCCACATCATATATTTCGTTTTTGTGAAGTAGGTTTGTATTTTGACCAATCAAAGGGCAGAATTTAAATCCCAATCTAAACCAATGCTATTTTCTTACATGAAATGAAGTACAGTCCTCACTTTTCATTGGCATTTAATTTAGAACTACCAATAACGACATCTACTCATTAAATACGAAACCATTTTGCATCTGACAGTTGCATGATTACCGTAAAAATCTGATGTGGCCAGCACATAACCTCTCGCCGTATATTTTACCTGGCTGTATGCATAAAGCAAAGATTATTTTTATAAATACAAATAATATATTCATATAAATCTATGACGTATAAACTTCTTTATTATTCAATAATAGCATGTCTCAACATGAAGATATTTTACCATAAATTATGTTACAATAAATTACAAAGTAGAGTTTACCATATATAAATATTAGGCTGGTAACAGCAATTTTCAATTCGAACAACTTTGTTTACTTTCTCTTCATATTCTTCTAGTAAAAACATTAATTTTGGGCGGTCTAAAATGTATATATCTGGATTGTGCATCTATTCTTACATATCTTCTTTTACATTTTATTTTTTCATACATGTTATATCTAAATAACACTAATTCCCTTTAATAAAGTGACGGATAGATTGCACTCCGATTATTCTTATATCGATGTGTAATTTTGTCAATATTTACAACTTACTTGAGAAGAATTTGATAGCTTTTTCGCAATTCAAAGTTACTCTAGTCTACAGTACTGGTGTACATTGTCCCATAATGTTTGAAACAAATTTAAGTCCTTCAACCTAGACTTGTTATCTCCATAATAGTCACAGATCAAGAACTAAGGGATTCTCCAAGTACATTTTTAATTCATTACTCATTATTTCTGACACTGACATTTATCTGTCAGTTACAAATAATTTAAATTATCAACTATTTTTCATGGCATTTTTTCGGCTGTCAAATTTATTACAACAGATTATTTTATATATTATACTTCTTTTATCTCTAAATCTATGGAATATATAATAAAATATTTAAATGTATCAGATAGAGAATTTAATTTTCTTTAATATTACCACGAAAAATTTTCAAAAAATAATATTTAGAAGATTTTTTTTCAAGAATCTTCTACTTCCGGTTGTCCAATTATTACCAAAACCTTTTCAGATCTTCCCATGAATGTCCGATTGGGAAATACGTTGTTAAACAAATTTTAAGTCTTATAGTTTTTGAGTAACCGTCCTTCCAATATCCCACACACACACATACACACACACACACACACACACATCCACACACACACACACACACAGACATCATCGTAAAAATGTTAAAATCGGATTGTAGGGACCTGAAAACGTGCTTATTCAATAAAATCTGGATATGCGATTTTTAGCATGAATCCAATACCTCTCTTAACGAGAGGTAAAAAGTGAATTGTGTTGAATTAATATAAAAATATTATCTGAGGTTTTAATAAATAAGGATATTCGAGTAAACTAATACACGTATATCAACTGTTAGCAAGGAAGGTCATAAATTCGCAACATCATTAAGATGGGAGATACACATTGATGGATAATAATTACATAACTGGATAATAATGTTCCTCCATAAAACTTAACGGAAATATAATTTTAAATTATAGAATATTTCAAAAATAGCTTTACTCATATAATTAAGTAAAGTTTAAATAAAACACCTTTAAAGTGCGTTTATTGAAAGATTATATTATGATAATTAAAACATCGTCATAGCCAAAACAACAACATAATCCCCACTAATACAGTATTTTTCGAGAAAGCATGCAAAGTGGTTATTTTATAAAGACTATAATTTCCGTGGTTAGAAAGACGCGCAGGTCTTCATTAAAAAGTAATTACAATATGTGGAGTCTTGTCCACGTGAAGCGAAGGATGCGCTAGTCGCTTGTCTTCGGCCCCAAGCCTTCACGACCAAAAATAGAAGTTTTGCTAGTGCGTGCACCTGCACCTACCCCGAGGAACAAATTCAAGAGCAAACAGATTGACACTTTAAAGATATAATAATTGTTACCATTTTTAACAGGACAGAGTATAAAAATTTTACTGGTTGTAACTGAAATGAAGATTTCAGAAGCAACTAAATAAAATATTGGTTTATATTCAATTATTTTTCGTCATAGCTATTCAATATACGAATGATACTTGCGTGTTTAACATATGGGAAATGGTATAATGATAGAGACATATTTATGACATTCAGTATGCTTTCCGTACTTGAATTCAAGATATTTGCTAGTAATTGTACAGGCAGTATTGCCATATTTAAATTATGTTTTATATTTTACTGTTATGTCTACTAATACTGTCCATTTTCGTGATTTGTATGACTGTATGAATGTTTATATAGAAACTCAGCCACACCTAATCTGAGTAAAAGCAAATCATTTATTTACCCAACATTTCACTTCGCATCTCTAAACAGTGGCGGATTCAAACTTTTATAGGTTTGGGAATTTGGGACTCTTGAATTAAAAAATACTGGCATTTATTTATAATTATTTATTAAAAATACTAAACTAGCATAACATTCTCTCTTTCTGACTCGTTAATATTAGTGTTTATTTGTCTTCTTCTAATGTCACAGATATAGTAAACAAAACAAAAAAATAGAAAATACAAAAAATAATCTTGTTGTTTGTTTTATTTAAAAATAACTGCCAATATTTAGAGAAAAATACCAGGCCTAAGTCATTTGCAATTACAATATGGCAAGGAAATTTCAGAGTTTTTATCTTGCGTCACCTTTAGGTGAAGTAGGTATTTAATGAATAAGCACGTTTGAGAGTCCATAGAATACGATTTTTACTATTTTTACGATGTCTGTATGTATGTGTATATGTGTGTGTACAATTCAAAAAGTCTGTTGTGGCCAGCACAATACCTCTTGCCACTTTCGTTTTTGGTTACATAAGTATAGGGCGCGAGTAGTCATGTGACATTGTTGGCCTTGACAAACAGATATAGGGGCCCGCGTCGAAATTACAATTATGTACATAGATGTAAAATGTCAGAATTTTTCATTGAAAATTTCAAGATTTTCTAAATTCGCGTAGTTAATTTGTCACCAGGAGTGTGGAATTTACTTGTCGAGGATAATAAACCACATGAAATTGGAAAGTCACTAAATTTAGAATGAAAAATTTGTACATAATTACTAGCTATCATTCTGATACGGGCCCCCATATCTGCTTGCCAAGGCCAACAAAGTCACATGATTGCTCTCGCCTTATTGTATTTAACATTTCTTGTATACCTACACTCTACACCAAAAATTCTACTTATATCTATTCTTTATATTTAGATTTTTTACTTTTAAATGCATTCTATGAAGAAATTTTGTCCTACTCTTTTAATTTTTCGAAATGTTTCCAATTCATTGTCGGGATTGAAAGTATTTTTGAAGGATATATGTAATATACCTGTAACTTTAAATATTTAACTAATAATACAATGTGTTTGTTGAGCGGTTGCTATGTAAATACTAATAATAGGCAGTAAAAATATTTTTATTGCTTAGGCAGCAGAATTAACACTTTTCGTTGGTCGACAAAATACAATTTTATCATCTTGTATGAAATATAACTATTTGCAAACTGAATTGGAACCATTTAAAATGCAAATATTTTAGGATAATTCTTGTATTTAAGAAAAAGGTTAACATTTCTAAATAAAGCGTTGTAAATCTTATAGGTTTAATATTGAATAATTAAATGTATTTTATAATTTCATATTTAGATGAAAATTAAAACCCAAATTCTAGGCTCAAAAAAAAAATCTTTGTTAAGTGCTATAAGCCTAAGCCATAAAGACGTACTTTTCGGGGGCGTTACTAAGTTAGTGGATAGTTCACTATACAAATAATGAATTAAAATGCCCCCAAAACAAATCTAGGGCCAAAGCTGATAGTTTCTTTACAGATCCGCCCCTGTCTCTAAGTCTAATCCTAATATCTCTATTCGGAGGTGTGTGAAAACATTCCATGCAACAATTTATCTCGTTGATGTTCACAATATGATTTAGTATCAATGGGTGCGCTGCGCTGCGCTTACCTACAACGCATTCTACTCAAAAGCTCAAGAGTAACACATCTGTGTAGGAAGTGACAAGCCGTTTTATAAAATTATTTACACGTATTCAGTGATAATTCATTACTGCGTCCGCAGCCATAGATCCCAGATTATACTTGAGGAGTTATGTCCGAGTAAAGACCTTATAATACGCGGAGGACACTAGCTGTAACTTTGCACTAACTTATGAGTGGAAACCAAGTCATAATTAACGTTTATTGGAACTTGCTGTATGTCGCCTTGGCGAATGTTGTTTGCTGGGCTTGAAAACGCACTTTGTACTGTGATATATTCATTACTAGTTTTTGTTCCTATGAAGAATTTGTTGGAGAAAACATGTGATTTAAGACGAGGCGTAGGAGACTACAACGGGCGCAAACAACACGAACCTGAATAAATACTCTGTGTCTTATAGTTAGTATCTATTACAAGATACCAACAAACAATGAATTCTTAACCAGCACATAGACGTTCAATATTATTGTGCAATAATACTTTTTAAAATGTTGCTTTCCTCATATTGATAAGAATTATTTGTGATCAAACCTATAAGTTTAAATCGTAGAAGAAAGAATTTGTGAAAAATTCATGGCCCTTGCAGGGATGTAAACCCTGGATCTTCTCATATATATTGAGACGCTTTAACTAACTGAGCCACAAGATCCAATCCCATTGGCTTCAATGAATCTTTCCCAAATCTTTTTACAGTTTTCGGAGTACATTCCCCTAATCGGGGTTGATGAATACTCAGCACGAACAATGCGCTACAATTATTGTTGTGATATTTTCGCCTGCACTGAAAGGTTGATAAGAATTATCCGCAGGGATTTGAACCCTGAACCAACCACAAGATCCTATCCCATTGACGACAATGAATGTTTCAAAAAAAAAAAAAAAAACAATGAGCTAGGATCCTGTAACTCATTTGGTTATAGCGTATCATTAGATATGAGAAGGCCCAGGATTCAAATCCTGCGGGGTCGATTAATTCTTCACAAATTCTTTCTTCGTTAATTTCAAAACAAAACCTTGATCATTAACGCATATTTTACGATATATACTTCCCTTATATTATTAAACAAAGTGAATTTTATTATACATCAGTTCATTAATACTTTTTCCTATACTGTGCTATCATCGCAAAAATAAGATTTCAGAGAAATGTTGTTTGGATTTAATCTTGATGTTTAATTTTTAATCTAGAAGTTTGATTGCCACTTTAAATTAAACGTCATACTTTCATGTTTATATTGATGATTTATTTATTATTTTTTATATAAATACGTACCTGTATTTACTAATGCTGGAAACTATGTATAATAAGTTCCTTTCCATATAACTAATGCTCTATTTACAATTTTCTTTATAAAACGTTACTATTATTAATTTGAAATGATTATTTTTTTGACAGTGACATTTATCTGTCAGTTACATACATTTGAAATATGAACTGTGTAACTAAGAAATTGTGTTTAGCTTTAAAACATAGACTCCGGCATTTATAAAATTGATTATTTTATTAATTTATCTATAAAATATATAGAAAAATTATTAATGGATACCAGTAGAAAATTCAATAATCTTTAATTTTTATAATAACATAATCGCGAAAAATGACATTTAATGGTATTTTTTGAAGAAAAAATATTTTGAGCTTCTAGTAAAGTGCGATTTCCAGTTATCCGATTTACACCAAAATCTAATGGCTTCTTTCCATATTAGAGTAAGGTTTCAAAATTCTGCGGTTGATAGTATTTGAGCTAGAGTGACCAGAAGATCCACACTCACACACAAACACACACATACACCCACAAACATAATTATGAAAATGTTAAAATCGAATTCTATGGACCTTGAAACGTGGTCATTTATCAAAATCTCCATATGCAATTTATGACATGATCCCTATACCTCCCTTATCAAGGGAAGCGGGAGGTAAAAAAACTAGATTGGGTTCGGCGCCTATTTCCTTTACGGCGCCCTAGGCTTTAGCCTAGTCAGTCTATTCGATAATATGGCCCTGGGAGCAAGTCAGAACTATATTTCGTCCTTCGTCGTATACAAGAAAATGGGGCACTAACTCTATTGTTGCAGTAATAAGTAAATTCAATATACTTTTCTTAAACAACAGTATCGCTAGGAGTTTCCATGGAAAAAATAATCGTCGGGATAACCCATGGATCTAATAAGACAATTTTTCAATCATGTATCCGCAGTCCAAAAAAAATCATTATTCGTTGTAGCCTACCATAATTCTAAGGTCCTAAAACCAAGATAATTGAGAAGTATAAATGTAAGGTAGTTCGCCTTTTAAAATCCTGAAGCAAGATGGAAGTAGAGAATCTCCTCCTCGTTATCCCGATGGATTTGAGCCTAATCATGTTGGTTGTCGATATGGCAGATACCTGTTTTGGTTGGGCCTGGAACCTTGATAACCGACTGGACTAACGGTCACCGCGTGTCTCGTAAATTAGTTTAATGAACTTGGTATTGATAAACCTGCTTTATATGGCGAGAGCTACTCTATTGCCTGATCACTTTTACTTACAGCGACTGGCCGGGGCCTAGTTCGCTCTCTGTCTGCGTCTCATGCACATATCTACAAGAGAAAAGTGCTTATGTTTCATTCATGAACGAAAATTGGAACATGATATCCATAACACTGTTATTGCGTGCGCTTATCTCATAACCGAAAAGTGGACTCTCTTTTAATAACATCTACTATCTATCATTGTTATTTATACGTTACAATTATTAATTTATGTAGCATTTATACAAAGAATTCTTATATTGTATTATATCTTCTCCATACATATAATAAGTGTAGAAACAATAGTCCATATCACGAACGTACTATTATAATAACAGGACTATTATAAAACGCGCTTTTACATCAATGTTTCTCTTGTTGGGGGCGAAGAGTAAAATAACTGAAAATGGCCTAAAATCACAAAAATTCTAAGATATAGTTTGGTTCACGGAAGATGACTATTCAAGCCGTCTGATATAATATTACTTGCAGATAACTTCACTGCATTTCATATGCATCAGCGTACAACATGAAATATTTAAGGATACATTTTAACTGAAAAAATAATTGTAATTTAATCGAAAATTATATATTTTTTTTAAATAATGCCTTTCTCAAAGATTTATGTTCTTCACAAATGTATTTGCAAAACACAAAATCATGGACTTGACATAAACCATGGAATAATAATTTAATTTAAATGTCAACGTCACTGGGTAAACATTAGCACAGAAGGCAGTGTAGTAGAATATTAGATATCTGTAATTCTACGACATACGTCATGTAATGTATTAGGAAGTAATGTCACCATTTACGGATATTTGGCATGCAACATAAATTACAAACATAAGTCAAATAATCTTTCTCTTTCTAACATGAAATGTTGCTAAGCTACTGTTGTATAAAGCGCTGTGTATTCTTTGTTCAAACAAATGACCTTGAATAGTTTTGTGAACCAATCTATACATACCCTTTGGATTTTTGGCATTTTTAAGGATTTAAATTTATTTGGTTATGCAAACTGAACTTATGGTATTAGGTTTGTAAAAATTATAAATATATGTAATTTTGTCTGTATTTTTAGTCAAAACCCATAAATGGGTAAAGTTTGAAATGTAACTAACTCTAAAACGAAAAGAGATATCGACCAGCAGTTTAAAATTTGGAAGTTCGAATGTGTCTAAGTAAATAAAAATTGGAATTTTGACATACTTTATACTGGTCTTTTTCAATACTTGTCCGGGACATATACAGGCCGACATTGAAAAATGAGCCACTCAAAATATTTTATTTATTTCGAATTATTTTTAAATTCTCTTCAAATATTTGTATACTGGGCCGGGGTTCACAAATAATAGTATTTGGCATGATGGTAGCGCTTCCGGTTTAACCGGAAGTAATATTCACTTTCATATTTCAAATGGGACATCCTATATATTTTTACATATTTCGAATCTTCGTAAAATTACGAATTTAACGATATGCTTGAAGTGCTTTTTTTTGAAGTAATGAATTACAAAAACGTAAGAGAAAATGATGTATAATTAACCTGCTAAGCCATGATATCAGGCAAGCTGTGGAAACAGTTGATATAATATTAAGTAATATTTAAGTTAATTGTTTAAATAGCAAATTATTTTTGTAAAATTCCAAATTTTGTTACAAAAAAATCTGATGTGGCCAACACAAAACCTCGCACCATTTAATTTTTATTAATCTAGATACACACCTACATATTTACTAATGCTGTATTAAGTTCTTTTCCATATAAATATTACTCTATTTACTACTTGTGTTGTGTTTAAAGCATATAGGTTCCGGGATTTTAATTATGAATAATTTTATAAATTTAGGCATAAAATATATAGAAAAAGTACTAACGCGAACCTGTAGAAAATTTAATAATCTTTACTTTTTATAATAACATAAATCTCGAAAAAATAACATTTATAGATATTTATCGATGAAAATCTATTTTGAGTACCATTTCCGGTTATGTGATTTACACCAAAATCTAATGGCTTCTTTCCAAATAAGGTAAAAATACAAGGTTTCAAAATTTTCTGAACGATAGTATTTGAGTTAGAGCGCAAAGAGACTCCACACAGATGCACACACACATCATTGTGAAAATGTTAAAATTGGATTCTAGGTACCTTAAAACGTGGTCATTTACCAAAATCTCGATATGCGATTTTTAACACGATCCCTATACCTCCTTTACCAAGGGCAGCGGGAGGTAAAAATGATCAATTTGCCTGCCTGATATGGCTTACCAGGTTAATTATTCATCATTTTTTCATGTTTTTGGAATTTATTTCTTCAATGAAAATACACTTCAAGAATATTGTTGAATTCGTAATTTTACGTAGATTTCATACCATTATGCCAAATATCACGACTTGTGAGTCTGTAATCCTCATTTACAAATATGTAAAGAGATTTATCCTGTATAACTCTTAACGCGCTTTATAAAAGTGGATTCATAATACGGGCTAAGGACTATGATTGTCAAACTATGAATCTAAATACGCATCTTACACGAATATAAAGAAAAAAACTAAAACATCGTATATCGTCATTTCAAGTGAACATAACCTAATCTTCTTAAACTGTTACATTTGTCGATTGTTTCCTCAATAGATCTGTTTAAAATCAAAATCTAGTTTGTTCAATATGTCGATCTTGGTAATGAAACCTTGTTAGCTTCTCTGATGGGCTTGGCCTAACTGGAAAGCCCCAAATTCAAGATGGTCAACGCGATTCCACCGGAATTTTAATTGTGCCATTTGACACTTCGATGAAGACATTGAGTCTCCGGTCTCAGTTTCAGTTTCCAAATTGTACGATGAGAACTCAACTCGCCTCGTTTTTTCCTTCGACGGGATGGGCAAAAGGTCACAAGAAATAAATACGACATAAATTGTGGATTAAAGTAGTCAGATATGTAGATAAGAATTTATAGTAGGTATAAATTACGTATCATTTGCAATAGACGGTTATAATAAGGGATTAGTGATCAATGAATTGCCGATCAGTATTGCTAGCTAATAAATTATACACACTCCGGCGTGATTAAGTAATTATTTGCAGAGAAAATTGTACTCGAGCGACTATTTTTAAATCAAGGATAAATGTATCTAATTTCACGTAATAAGAATTTCTGATTTTTAGTTGAATAAATACATTTATTATCAAATCATCTTAATGATTAACTGGTTACTAAAAATTCATCTACACCAGACGGTGTTAATTTAATGATTAATGCATCGTGCTATGTAAATTAAAAACGAAAGTAATGCATTATACATCAGCTGAATGAACTGTTCATAATGAAAAGGAAAATTGAAGGTTAGCTTTACTCAAATCAGATAATTTTATTGTTTTACTATATCGTTTATCTGACCTGAATTAGACATAGTTTCTCTAATTAATTTTGTATAGAAATAGTACTTATCTACATCTGGGATATTTTTAATTAGTTTTCCTTTTAGGCACATACATGACTTTTATTTATTAGTTCAATATTAATAATAAATAACCCTTTCATAGTATGAAATTTAAAAAAATCTAGTATAAATTAATACATATATTTAAGTACCATAATTTTAGAAAATTGAGAAGATAATTTTAACAAATTACACAATATTTTTATATTGTAGTTGCCATCAAATAAGTAGGGACTGAAGATTTCTAAACAGCTTCCAATTCACTGGCCATGTTGAGAATGCTAAGTTATGAACAGCACAGGGCAAGGGACAGGATGCGGAGAAGGGAAAAGTTGAGCATCAGACTCAACTTTTTTGACGGTTACTATAGTGTTTGTGGCTCACGACTTCAGTGATGTGGCTAACACATTACCTTACGTCAGTTCTGTATAATAGTACATAACATAACATTATAATACTTTCAGTAAATTTATTTCATAAACATAATATGCAAATTGTACCTCACATTGATACCTGTCAATTAGTAATATTTGAACAACTTAACAATATTTAGCTCTTTTTATGGTGTATTAGCAAGATTGTAGATTTGTACAACTTATGGCTATACTATGGTCAAAATGGCAAATCTTACAGAAATTACGTAAACATAAGAGTGGCAGCTTTCGTTGTGATTTTGTTCATTATTTACAGATGATCAAATCTGTAGACTTACAAAATATTCTTAAATATTTAAAAGCTTCAAGTGAAAAGATACTTCCGGTTGACCAATTATTACTAAAATCTAATTAGCTCTTCATGTGGTTGTAAAAACGTGCAATTTTTTTTTTTAATTGTAGTATTCAGCTTCATCATTAAATTAATATTTTAGAAATGTGATGTTAGGAGATAAATTCCAGCTCTATCAATAAATTATTTAAATATGTAGGTATGTATATACATTAATAAATAAATATAACTGTCAAAGTTTTATATAAAGATGTGATGTGATATTTCTCTACTAGTTACGATGGAAAAAGTACCAGGGGCAGTAAATATTTTATAGTGGTAATTTAAAATTGTTTTAATAGTTTTTTATCTTTCTTGGGATGTACCATTCCAAAATAAGATTTGTATTTCTAGTAGAAAATGAGTCACTAGATTAATTATCTATCATAATAAAATATTGTTTCATGTACTAGGTATTTACTATGTGTTTTTATATGTCTACATTTTCTTGCTTTATGTATTAGTCATGTATATCCTTACAATATAATTAATAAAGTGTTCTCTAACTACGTTCTTCAATTAGAATTTTATATTTGTAGTTGATGAAAACAAGAAAATTATTCTAACAATTTGGACAACGGTAACGCCACATTGAATGAGAAATGAAGTCCGACTATTTGTTTATATGATGTTTAATTTATATCGCCATCAATCTAAATTTTATCCTACTACGAGCCCAAACCCATAATATTTCGGCCGGTTTACATTTTACACAAAAAAAATATAAAACCTTCGCAAATGGTGCGAGAAATTTCTACAAATATTTGTGTAGGTTTTATAATTTGTTAAAAATGTAAACCCACCTAATTATTATGAGTTTGAGTATATGTCTTTCAAAGTTTTCCACTGGCGCGAAGGAAGATTTTCCGGAGAAGTTGCGTCATCGACGTCCTGTTTAATGCCGGGCGATGCATCAGGCCTAACTATTTATTCCTATTTTTTCAATCACCCTGTAGATATTAAATAACTTAAAAAAGTGTCGGTTACTCCGTTAGTCAATTAGATTTTTATATCTTTAGTTGTTTTGAATAAACAAATCCTTCTATCATTGAATGCGATGTGTTGATAGGAGTATATTTAACCATTTTATGACTGAAGGTCTGTGGGAAAACAAGCAACAATTTTCCTTCAGCCATAAAAACTTATACATATTACGCATCTTGTTTTCATTTCCATTGCCTTGAACATTCTGACTAGTGCTGGTACATCTACAGACACCACACCACGCATAAAGTAAGGAGTATAGAACATGGTAAACACATACACATGTTTGTGTTTCTCTGTGTTTGTGTGTGTGTCAAGGTGACCTGATTCTGATAGCGGGTACACCAACACCCGGTGACAATCGTGGCGATAAGCCGCACCCACCACACGAACTATGAATGGTGAGGAGGAATAACGAAACGTCCGTCCAAGAACTGTCACACTAAACATTGATGTTCATGGTATTTGTACTGAGAAACGACTTACTTGAATAGAAACATTTGTGAAAAACAGCGGTGCTGAACTGTGTTCTCAAACAGATAATTAAACTATAAGCGATAGCGACAATTCATTTCTGGATATTTTACAAGAGCAATGTCAAATTTTACTTATATTTGTAATTTTGAAATTAACGAAAGAGGACAATGATTATTCTTTTACTTTCATAACTTAGAGCACCACCCGTTTTACCTAGACCGATCTCTTCGGGGCCCTAAATATTGGAAGTCTCATTATGAAGGATTTTTTTCATTTTAGCTTTTTCTTTTTCCACGAGCAAAACGAAATGAACTTTTATAATATCTATCGAAATTATAAGACTAAAATACCACATTTTTACCTTCCGTCACCTTTAGGTAAGGAAGGTATTGTCTTGGGTCAAAAAAATCGATGGTGAGTTTCTAATGAATAAGCACGTTGTGTGGTCCCCACAATACGAATTTACTATTTTTACGATGTGTCTGTACGTGTGTGTGTGTGTGTGTGCCTCTCTCTGTGTGTGTGTGTGTGTGTGTCTCTGTGTGTGTGTGTGGGGGGGGGGGTGTATGTGACGATCGTTTCGGATTGCATAACTCCAATACCACGATTCCAAAAATTCTATTTTTTTCGTTTTCCTCGAGTTCAGATGCATATGCAGACGAGATTAGATATTGGTTATAATTGGTCCACCGGAAGTACCCTCATTTGCAACATTTAACAGTTTTTCTTGAAAAACACAGTTAAATATTATTTATTGACATGTAATGTTTATAAATTTTAAATAATGTATTGCATATTCAATAGATATAGAGTTAAAAAAATTAAAGGTATTAAGACACGGAATATACGATAAGGAATGAAAGAATAAGGGAAATAACTCGAGTGTTAGAAGTTTCTAGAATGATACAAGAGAGACGATTACAATGGTTTGAACAGGTTATTAGGAGAGATGAAGAATATATTGGAAGAAGATTGAATAGCTTAGTAGTAGAATGTAGAAGAAACAGAGGGAGACCAAAGATAAGATGGAAGGACTGTATTGCGGAAGATTTGAGAGAATGGAAGAATAATAATAAAAAATAGGGACCCCTAACGAATGTGTAAAGCTAAAGAAGAAGAAGAATATATCAGAGTCAAGTGAATTTGCATAGTTTGTTTATGGAATAATTTTACTGGAATTTTAAAAAATTTGCAAGAAAATATATGTATCGAATTTGTACATAATACACAAGGATTGACGGAAGGTAATGTGCTGGCCATATCAGATTTTTTTTCTTCAGGATCAAAAGTAGCCAGTTCTTACCCCTGAAAAATTATCTGTACATCGTTCAACGAAAAAGCGGACCTATTTCGCGTAAGAAATTATAAAATTTGGGCAAGGGAAGTCATACCAGAGATGTAACGTAAATTTTATTAAAGATGTCTGATTAAGATCATCTACGAATTGTATAAATTAAGATTTTAGCTCCGCCATTTTTTTTTCTAATTCAGTAGTGTCGCTTAGTTAGTTTTTATGAAAGTACATAAAGATACTACTGTCATTTTATTATTATAAAATTATATGTTCCAGTAATAGTATTCAAAATTCAAAAATAAGTCAAATGGTATGTTTATTAGCAAATGTAAAACCAAAATGTGAAAAATAAAATACTGACACAATGTCAATATTACCGACGCTGACAGAAAATAACGTTATTAATACGACTATGACTCATGGTAATGTATCTGAATTAATAAATAAACTTATGTTACAACAATATTAATTCTTGAGAGACAAGCGTATTATATCTTAATTTTTTTACTGTATTGTTATTATATTTAGATTCATAAATGGTTCGTTATCGTTTCCGTTCTCTCGTTGAACGAGGTATAAACAAATATCCCTGCCACACAAAATATGCACATAAGTGCTACTATACTCTGTTTCACATAACCGATTCAGTAGATGGCGCTCACATCAGCGCCAGTTTTAAACAGACTAAATTTAAAAATGGCGGTATTCAATTGCTGCCATCTTACATTTTATTAAAATATTAAAGAGGTAGCATAATGTCATCAAAACTTTGTATATTATAGTCAGTAGTTATGAATATAAACTAGTATCTACCTATTTTCCTAATCAGATAAAGATGATACTTGATATTGCACATATAAATGATACGAGATGTCACATGTCATATACACTGACACTAGTCTGAAATTACATTGCGGCAACTTAGTTCCAATTTTAGCCAATCAGAGAGTTCAAAACTAGCACCTATTCTCTACAATACTAAATTGGTACGGTGGAACAGAGTATAAATAATAAATTAATTACTTCTGCACTTACTTATGATAAATACTAGAGAAATTTATATTTAGTTGTGCATACAAATTATTTGCGAATTTTGTAAGTAGTCCTAATTTCGTTAATATTTGACTTCTTTATTCTTTAAAATCTGATGTTTATCGTCAATTCCAAAAACAAACACCATTTTCCTGTATTTACCAATCTTTTTGCACCTAATGTGTCGACCTTTAGCCTATACTTAGGATTCCACGTGCGTGTGTTTATTGTAGAGTGGTCAGTGGAGAACTCGCGACCTATAAACCGCGACACGGCGCAACGTCAACAGCACGGCGTGAAGGAGAACCAGGTAGTGAAGTTGAAGTGACATGAGCAAGAGACTAGACTTAGAGACTAGCCTGGCGACATGGTGACAACCGAGCGACCTCGATACACAGGATAGCGATAGAAAAGATTTTGTAATGTGGAAAAAAGACGAGTATATAAATATAACAACTTGAATATAGTACCGTCCAGATGTAATGTTGCTGAATTTGTTACTCGAGAATTTTTTTGACTAAGATGATTTTTACCTCTCGGTAAGAGAGGTATTGCATTCATGCTAAAAATCGCATATCCAGATTTTATTGAATAAGCATGTTTTAAGGTCCCTACAATCCGATTTTAACATTTTTACGATGATGTCTGTGTGTGTGTGTGTGTGTGTGTGTGTGTGGATGTGTGTGTGTGGGATGTTGGAAGGACGGTTACTCAAAAACTATAAGACTTAAAATTTGTTTAACAACGTATTTCCCAATCGGACATTCATGGGAAGATCTGAAAAGGTTTTGGTAATAATTGGACAACCGGAAGTAGAAGATTCTTGAAAAAAAATCTTCTAAATATTATTTTTTGAAAATTTTTCGTGGTAATATTAAAGAAAATTAAATTCTCTATCTGATACATTTAAATATTTTATTATATATTCCATAGATTTAGAGATAAAAGAAGTATAATATATAAAATAATCTGTTGTAATAAATTTGACAGCCGAAAGAATGCCATGAAAAATAGTTGATAATTTAAATTATTTGTAACTGACAGATAAATGTCAGTGTCAGAAATAATGAGTAATGAAAGATAAATGTACTTGGAGAATCCCTTAATGCTTGATCTGTGACTATTATGGAGATGACAAGTCTAGGTTGAAGGACTTAAATTTGTTTCAAACATTATGGGACAATGTACACCAGTACTATAGACTAGAGTAACTTTGAATTGCGAAAAAGCTATCAAATTCTTCTCAAGTAAGTTGTAAATATTGACTAAATTACACATCGATATAAGAATAATCGGAGTGCAATCTATCCGTCACTTTATTAAAGGGAATTAGTGTTATTTAGATATAACATGTATGAAAAAATAAAATGTAAAAGAAGATATGTAAGAATAGATGCACAATCCATATATACATTTTAGACCGCCCAAAATTAATGTTTTTACTAGAAGAATATGAAGAGAAAGTAAACAACGTTGTTCGAATTGAAAATTGCTGTTACCAGCCTAATATTTATATATGGTAAACTCTACTTTGTAATTTATTGTAACATAATTTATGGTAAAATATCTTCATGTTGAGACATGCTATTATTGAATAATAAAGAAGGTTATACGTCATAGATTTATATGAATATATTATTTGTATTTATAAAAATATTCTTTGCTTTATGCATACAGCCAGGTAAAATATACGGCGAGAGGTTATGTGCTGGCCACATCAGATTTTTTTTGTTTTAAATAGATATACCAAACATCATATATTCTATAAGGCCCGGTATTTTCATCTCTGGTTATTGTTAAACTGTCTGTTAATTGTTATTTAAAACGAAAAATGTCGCATTACAATATTGACACAATGATATGTGCAAATTTTAGCGCCCATCACCATTTTTGTATTTTTTAGACACGGAAAGAGAGGATAAGGAATGAGAAGATAAAGTTATAGAAGTTTCTAGAAAATATGAGAGAAACGAATACATTGGTTTGTACATGCCATGAGGAGAGATGAATATGTTGGAAAATGAACAGCTTAGTAGTAAAAGATATAAGAAACAGCGGAGGATCAAAGAGAAGTGGAAGAACTGTATTGCGGAAACCTTGAGAAAAAAGGAACAGAATGACAACGACAAGCAAAATAGAAATGAGTAGATGAAGAAAATGAAGAATAACAACCCCAAACAAATGGGAAAAGCTACAGAAGAAGAAGAAGATGTTAGTGTCCAGTGCAATTTGCTTAGTTTGTTTATGAAATAATTTTACTGGAAATATAGAATGATTTGCAATAAAATTTATGTTTGAAATTTGTAATTTGTACATAATACACAGGATTGACGGAAGGTAATGTGCTGGCCACATCAGTTTTTTTTTATTCTGTTCGTAATTTTTTTACAAAACGGAATATTTGTGATTATCTTGCAAAATCTATCAATATCTGTTTTGCCACAAAAAGAACGTATACAGGTGTTCTAAATCTAAATAACATACCCAATAGATCACCATTTTAATGTTTCCTTGGGTAAAATACATGGGATGGCTCTAGATATAAACGAAAAAGTAATTTTTTCTTCAAACGTCATAAAAGTAGCATCTTTTGTGACTTGATTCACAAGGTAGAAGTTTAATTTCTACGCCGCCGGAGTAGAAATAGCTAATTTCTACGCCGCCGGCGTAGAAATAAAATAAATAAATATCCATAGAAACTATACAGAATCAACGAATAAGAAGTTGTCTCAATAAAAGAAACCTGTAATATCGCCCTAAATGTCACTATAACACGCTTGGTAACCTAAGAATAAAGTTACTAAATACTATTCATAGCTGTCAAATTTAAATATATAACCTGTGAATTGAAATATAAACAGAGTTTACTTTTGAGGAAATAACATTATTAAAGAATAGCAGACTTACAGATTACAATTACAGGGACGGTAATCAGCATAAGAATACTTAGAATTAAAGTGATAAGAAAAGATTATATTGATTTGCAGTGATTCGTGGACATATCTTTCAGCCACACTATTAGATTTCCATCCAATTGAACTTCAGGCGACTTACATTACATTATAATCCTTCAAATTCCGACATAATTGCACACAAGGAGGATATAAAATTGCACAGATTTTATGTAAACGTCAAAACGTGAAAAAATTCATTTCAATGTTTATAACCAAAAGGGAACAAATAAGTATCCATAGCTACAGGGCAATTGAAATCGCAAACGTGTCGCAAACGTAATTTACGTAAAATGTAACGTCAGTAGTAGATATTTTTCTTTAAATATTTACATTTGAAGAAAAAATATAATGTGTCATTCGGAGTAAAAGTGTCTTTGTGTGCCTCGCGTGCATTTATCCGACTCGCTTCGCTCGTCGTTTAAACTACCACGCTCGTCACACAAAATCTCACTTCTACTCCTAATAACACAATATACTATTTTATAAATAATTTTTTATGCTCATTTTTTTATCATTGTATGATTTTTTATCTAATAAGATATTTTTCTTAACGATGCATAATTATTTATCTATGCTCAATTGTTTCAAATAGCAAAAATATAACAATAAGTAATTAAATTATTTATGTTGTAAAATTAATAGTTAGGACAATGAAACAATTAAGCCAATTATAAATAGTTATTTGGTTATTTTCATTGTTAATTTCCCAATTTAGTTCTCAAAATGCTATGAAATCTTCTCTTATTTGAATTTTATTTTAATATTTTTTTTAGACGTTAAATATGCAATAGACAATAACAAATTCAAAACGAAAAATGAATATTTCACTGCTGAATAAATTAAAAATAGTAATGACAATGAGGAAATAAACAACAGATTATATAGTAATACTGATGATTTCATTTTTGTCATAATTTTTTTTTATTCCATAGATTTAATAATTTTTCACATTGGTATTACGAAATAATGTAGTGAAATTTAATGTAAAAAGTATTATAACATTGTGGAATATGCTAAAAAGTAATCGAATAATGTAAAAAATCAAAATTCATATTCATGAGTTTTCTTGTAATTTATTTTGGCGCTAAGAACGGATCACGTTTGTTTATATAACTGTACTGCTGATAACAGAAAGCAGATTTTCTGCCATTGACGTGTTGACAACTCTCTTGTTCAAGTTGGTTTTATTACATTTTTGTCTTTATAAATTTTCTATATCTATATTTTTCTTAAATGCCATCAACTCCTCCTGCGTCATATCCGGCAAAATTAAAATTATTCAAAGTATTATATAAAAAATCATATCTCGCTTAAATTAAATAAAAAAGAACTAAGAACTTTGGATTTGTACCACATATATGTGAAACTTTCAGAAAATAAAAATAAAAATATTAGAATACCCAATTAAGGGAATTTCCGTTCTTTTTAAGGCTGTCAGCAAGTCCATACACCTGACAGCTATTAGTATAAAAGCTACAAATTATTCATCCATTTAATTAATATAAAAATGTAATTATTTAAAATGTTCTATTTACAAGTAAAATGATAATATAAATTGTATAAGACCTTATATTAAACAGCTTGATTTTAAATAAAGTCATAAAGAAAATGGTCTCATTTTAATTTAATCTACATAAGAAAATGTAGAAATGATATCTACGTAAATCTGAAAGGATAACCAGAAAATAAGGAAACAATTTTGTGGTTGAATATTAAAAGTGAGGTTACAATAATCTTAAGATGCATTCCTTCTAAATGAAGTGTTGAATCAAAACCACAAATAAAATTTACAAGGTAATCTTACTCATATGAACCATATAAACCAGAAATTAGAGTGATGTAATAAATAATAACAAGCTCAACAGTAAAATGCACCATTTGTTTTAATAAACAGTTTGTAACACCGCAAATAATGGGCCCCGAAAGGTGAAGAATGAATCACATTTTGTCATCATGCAGATAAACACCAAAACAAAATAATATTTTATTACAAACATATCAAAAACATAAATAAAGCGTTACTAACCACAAAATAATAGCTTTTTGAAGGTAAGTTTCCTCGTATGACTCACATTTGTCGTCGTATATGTTATCTCTGAGATAGATACCGGCGCAAGAGTTGGGATAAAGTATCTAAAAATCAGAATTCGTGTCTGGTGTGGCGATTAGTTAGTATTCTCCAGCGATGCGACAGATTACCTTCAAGTGTTCCCGTCAAGGATGCCTGGATCCGGAGCTCATCTCCACGTGGTACATGTCGCGTGGATGCATCGGTTTACATTTAAGAACAAAAAGAATCAGACGATATTTAGGTAATCTCGCAACATCGTTTTGTAAGAATACAGAAACGAATACTTTTAAAATGGAAAGATTGTTAAAATGATATTTTGTAGAAGACAAAAATAAGTATAGTAATGAATTATGTAATTGTAGAAAAATTAGGACACTAAGGTACCTACCATGTTATTAGATGTTTGTTACTAAAATAGATCTAATGAATATTTGTAACTCTAAGGAAAAACCAAATATGTCACATTCGGCGAAGGTGAACACAAAATTTTGATAAATATATCTATTAGAAATACAAATTTATCACTTATCATTTTACCGTTTTTAACTTTTATTTTTATTCCTAAAAGAAATTTTAAAATTTTATTTTCTGTAAGCTGACAAATTTTTAAATTTACTCTCGTAAAATATTTGTAAAAGTGACTTACATACTATTTACCTTTCCTATGGAACCACTTGATCACCTCTATTTTCGAATGTTACTTTTTACCTTTCGCTAAGAGAGGTATTGGATTTATGCTAAAAATCGCATATCCGCATTTTATTGTATAAGCACGTTTTAAGGTCCGTAGAATACAAATTTAACATTTTTACGATGATGTATTTGTGTGTATGCGTGTGTGTGTGTTAGGATGTTGGAGGTACGATTTCTCAAATTCTATACAAATAAAGACCTGTTTAACTACGAAGTGATAGTTCCTTTAAAAAATCTATGTTCTATAGATTTAGAGATATATTATATAATAATATAGAATAATTTGTTGTAATAAATCTCGCTGCCCAAACAACTCCATGGAAACCAGTTGAGATATTTAAATGTTTATAATTGACAGATAAATGCAAAATGTCAGTGTCAATATTCAACAGTTTTATTAACAGTACAGAAGCTTTTCCTGGAAAGTAAATACATTTAATATTTCTTATTGTATTATTATTAAATATTTAAAATTATAGGTATATTAATATTACATATTTCCTTAAGAAATACCGCTAATACCGTCAATGAATATAAAGAATTTTGAATATATTAGAAGAATAGGAGAAAATTCCTCATAGACCGAAAGAAGAGATAAAATTTGAATTATTTGTATGTACAACAAATGTTAAATTCGTTAATTAAGACCCGGTATCGATCCCGAATTTTAATGGCACAAAATTGACCCCTGTGGTGCACTTTCCACGACAGCAATGAGCGCCCGTAAGGTGACGCCTGGTAAGCGCCCACACAGTACAAATATTTCATCATTTACCGATATCTGCGTACAAAACAAATTGGCACACCCAGCAATGGGTAATATGCTGTGTTGGTATATTTATTATTTATTTATGTACCATAAAATGGAAATGGCGAGATTTTTTTTTTGAATATAACTGAACAAATCTGTAAGTCTTACACTTCTGTAAATCTGTAAATAATGAACAAAATCGGAACGAATACTGCCACCCTTATGTATAATTTTATATTAATCAGCAAAAATAGATGCGTTTTTGTCAGGTTTTTATAGATTAACAGATCTGTTAGACTTACAGATTTGTTCAGAATTGGCGTATAAATCTTGTAATTAATGTAATGTAAAATTTTATCTATATAATACATACTTACTTTTTTCAAATAATTTCTTCGTATATCAAAAATGCCAATGTACTATTTAATATTTGAATTATTCTGTAATATCGGGAACAGTAAAATAATACTTACTTACATATATTATATTTGTCATACGGGCAATGTTAATTCAGTGCTAACGTACGCTCGCTTACTAAGTGAACAACAGAAGTGACTTCGATAAATCTAATAAAATTTGCAACGTCCTAACCAAGTATTAGCAATATTATGTCTGCTCATTTGTTCTAGAATAATTCTGTGTTATTATTCCACATTATAAGTTATAAATTCCTTGAAAATGCTTTAGATGATAACACCATCAAAATACAAGTAAAACGTCCGCCGCTTAAGAGTTCGCATATCTGTATATCCGTCTCTATTTCTTTGGATCTAAAGTTTTAAGATTCTTCATGATTATTTATTAAATGTACTCGTTTTCAACTTATAATGTTGACTTTATATGTCACTAGACTTGATGCGACGCCATTCATAAACTAGAACTACTAGGAAACATCTCCGCAAATTATTTCTTCACCTCACTTAGAAAATGTCGCAAAACCATAACAGAGAAGTGGCTAATCTATTGACTTTTATATTTTTAAATCTGATGAAATAAATAAAAAAATTACCCTTACGATTCACTTTTTTCTTAATTATTGTATACAACTATATTTGTTCTCAATATACTCCTTGAATGCAGGTTATGTCTATTTTTATTTTCACTGATTTTATCGTCTGTAAATGTCTCTCTCCTGTTATTTTGTGTGCGGCTGTCCATCGTTGATTTGCATGCTATGGACGCGTCTCGGACGCACACTCTCGCAATGTCAAGTGTGACGTGAACGGCGCACCTAACACCGCATAGCATACCTCAGTACAGTACGCAAACATACACACACGCAGACGTGCTCGATACCAGAATACCCAGTGTCCGTGTCACCAAATTGCTACTACTGTAAACTTTGTGGTTTATAGCAAGCAGCTACTGTACTGAACGGAGAGACACTGAATTTCAAATAGGTTCAAACGGGATAAAGATGGAGAATCTGGAAAGAGAATGCAGACTTGAAGGGACAAATAGAAATAGAGAATCCTAAATTATTTATCTATAAATATATGAATATAGATCAAGCCATATACAGAACAAAATATTCTTGAATATTTGCAATAAACAAACTGGCTAAATATTCGTCGATTCCTTTGCAATATGTCAATTCCGCCGTAAACATATATTACATTTTAATATAGTTATCCATGCCCAACAAAGTTCTAAACCGTCACAATGATTGAAATTATTATTCATGGTTTTGAAAATCTCAATGCCTTCTCTAATTAACCTGTTGTTGAGGTATGAAGGTCTTGCTAGAATTTATGTTTCTTCGAATTTTATAAATAAATAAATTTACACTGAAATACCCTCAATTATACTCACATATAATTTTGATAATGTGGCGACCAACATACAGCATCAAATTTCAGTTGAGATATGACAAAAGTATAGTATAAATGAACAAGTGTGGTGGGATTTTAAATTTTTTATCTAACTCGCAATATAAATCCAAACATTTTATGTCTTTTTAACTACGCTGTCATATAAATTAATTTATTATCTAAAATGATTCTAAGATCTTTGACTTGAAATATACGACTGATAACATTTCCGTCAATATTGGAGATAAATTCAAATACATTCCTATACTACGTGAAAAAGACAATGGAATATTACTGTAGCTGATATATAAGTCATTCTACTGAAGATAAATATTTAGTGTATCAAGATCTTCTTCATAAGCATACATTATGAATTTAGAATGTTTAAAACAGGAATTAATATCATTAATAAAAAATATAGAAAGGAGAGGTACAAAGTGGGATTTAGAGCAATAGCTGAAATCATAATATTTTTACCTTCCGTCACCTGTAGGTAAGGAAGGTATTGTCTTTGGTTAAAAAATTCAATGATGAGTTTTTAGCACGTTTTAGGGTCCTTATAATACGATTTTATCATTTTTACGATGTATGTATGTGTGTGTCTGTGCATGTGTGTGCGTGTGTGTATGTGTCCGTGTGTGTGTGACGAAAGTTTAGGATCGCATAACTTCAATACCCGAATTCCAAAAATTATAATTTTTTCGTATTCCTCAAGTTTACACCTAGTAGAAGAGGTGATTAAATTTTGGGTATAATTGGTCAACCGGAAGTACCCTCATTTGACGATTTTAACAGTGAAAAAACGCAGTTAAATGTTTATTATAACAAATAATATATTATTCTCTATACGATTTGATTGCATTTTATACTTCATATTCAATAGATATAGAGTTAAATCAGCCAGCTATGCTAACTATGGAAACTGCTAATATATTCGGAATTCAATTCAAATTGACAGATGTCAGTTTTTGAAATAATTTTACTGTAAATTTAGAATCTTTTGCAAGAAATATTATGTATGTAATTTATATATAATACACAGGATTGACGGAAGGTATTGTGCTGGCCACATCAGATTTTTTCATTAGAATAGGCTATGTTAAGGTATGTTTAGAAAACTAACTAATATACACATACATATCGATCTCGGCATGAGTTTTGTGCAATAAGTTAGATTATGTTAAGTTTAGATAAATTCACATACGCGTTGAAGCTGTTTTTATTTTTTGCTTACTGAGTGTTTTCGGTCTTAAATTTGTGCGAATTTTATCAGTTATGCATCAGCTAAAATCCGGCGAAAGGCGAAAAATATTTATTCAATCGTTACATTCGCAGAGGAATTGCTATTCGGTGTACATTTAACCACATCTTAACATAAAATATATGGGAGCAAATTTCGAACACCAGTTATTCTCTATTTGTAGTGGTGCTCAACACTAAATGAGTCAATTATCCTAAGCGTGCATGATTGGTATAATTAAACGTAAAATCCAATAAACACCGCAAAACTGTGACAAGTCTTCAAAACAAGTTCTAATTACAGAACACGATTAGTTACTTAAGAAAACAAGAGAAGAGAAAAACAATGTAATTTAGTGGAGTCGTAGTCGCAGGGTTTCCCGTTGTGCTGCGCGTGGTAAAGTCATACCATGCGACAGCTGAAGGTGCGCCGAAACAGATGAATGTGCCAATCATCCGCGCGGGCCGCGACTCGCGATTTGCCGAACCTCAACATTACTTACAGCGCCCACTGGATACCAAAGGAGAGGAGTCATAAGATCATTGTTACTAACAGATGAATTGTGAATGTACTGCATTTTTAATATACGAGTACAACTACTCTTAAAGATACAGACTGGCCTAAATACCAAATCGTCTTCTTTGCTATTCCAGGAATCATTGCAAGAGTCTGTATACTTTAATGGGGCTATTAACGATCTTTTAATTGCTTCAGGATGGCGAACGATAAATGTTCTTTTACAATCTCACGCCTACGATACATATTTTTTAATGAAGTAACTTTGTTCATAGTTAGGTTAGATTATGGTTAGAATTCAATAATATTGACCATTTTGTAATAAAATTAATTTGTCAAAATGTAGAAAGCTGTCCACATAGAATTAAGTAAAAATAAAACCTTTTGCATCCTTTCACCTAACAGGCAAAATAATTGAATGGGAGCTTTGACTTTTTCTAAACATATATTTACATAAATGTGGGTAAATTTCTCGACTATGGTCATAGGTGTTAACAAATACTCGAAATCTCTGTCATACAGCATTAATGGCCGGTTGCAAAAACGTTCATCAACGTCTTGTTCAGTTAGCGCATCATCAAAATGAACAAATTCTAATCAGTTTCTATGTTCTTGACATTTGTTCGTTTTGATGAACCGTTAACTGAACAAGGCGTTGATGAACTTTTCTGCAACCGGGTATTTTATTCTTACAAAACGTTTCGGTATACCTTAAAAAGAGGTTACTTTGATTTGACGAGGTGGCTTTAATTTTTCTACGGAAAACTTTTGTTTTACATGTAGCACTACTGTAAAATCTGTTGTGGTCAGCACAATACCTCTCGCCACTTCCGTTTTTGGTTACATAAGTATAGAGCGCGAGCAGTCATGTGACATTGTTGGCCTTGACAAGTAAATATGGGGACCCGTGTCAGAATGATAGCTAGTAATCATGTACATACATGTCAAATATCATAATTTTTCATTCTAAATTTAGTGATTTTTAATTCCATGTGGTTATTTTCCTCAACAAGTAAATTCCACACTCCTGGTGACAAATTAAGTACGTGAATTTAGAAAATCTTGAAATTTTTAATGAAAAATTCTGACATTTGACATCTATGTACATAATTACTAATTGTCATTATGACACGGGCCCCATATCTGCTTCTCAAGGCCAACAATGTCACATTACTGCTCGCGCATTTATGTAAACAAAAACGGAAGTGGCGAGAGGTATTGTGCTGGCCACAACAGTTTTTTCTTAAAGGTACTATTATAAAACAATACAAATTTATCTGAATTAACTTGTAATATAATAGTAATAATGATATGTATTATATTAAAAATTACATAATTTTAACAAAAAAACTTGATCGCACAGGTCACGTTTTTCTAATTTTTTCTCGTCTTGATATAACACACCAATCTTGAATTCCAGTATACTGCTCGTATGATAATATTCGTCCATATGTGTATATCTATTCTAAAAGTATGTGTTTCTCCAGTAACTAATCTTTTATAGACAAAAATTATTTAATTATAAGGTCAGATTATATTTAGCCAGGTTTTAATTTTAGCTTACCAGTAACACTGATAACAGTTTTGGAAATATAATTTAGTTAGTGCACATGCAGGAGAATTTCCATTTGATCGCGCTAGTAGAGAGAAACGTGAACACCGTGAACACCAACGCTGGCAATGTACGTTAAGGGAAACCTCGCTGGCTACAGCTTCAGCCCCATTCCCCAGAGGGAGCCTATCATATAGCACTGCGCACAGAATTGTGAAATTTTGTAATCTCACTTTTATTGTTCGTGTGATAATTGTTTGAGCTGGAAACTTTCCGAGTTTTTTCCAGTATTATATTGCTGTATCCGTTGAGATTAGAATCATTACGGGAAACGTTTAATATCATTTCGTTTGTTTTAATTTGAGCACCGTTTTTATCTTGTCATCCGCAGCGTTACTCCCTTGGTTTTTCACTTTTACATGCTCACATACAAACTGTGTTTTGTTCGTGGAAACAATTTTAAGATTTAATAACAACACAACACATGCAGGTATACTTCACCGGCAGAATTATTAAACACAGTATAGTTTATTATAAAATGAAAAATATTCCTATCCTTAATATTAAATAAAAAAAATCTGTTGTGGCCAGCTAGCTACTTTGTTGGCCTTAACAAGCAGATATGGGAGCCCGCGTCAGAATAATAACTAGTAAATATGTACATAAATGTCAAATGTCAGAATTTTTCATTCAAAATTTCTAGATTTTCTAAATTCACGTGGTTAATTTGTAACCAGGAGTGTTGAATTTACTTGTCTAGGAAAATAAACTACATGGAATTAGAAAATCACGAAATTTAGAATCTAACATTATGATATTTGACATATATGTACATAATTACTAGCCATCATTCTAACACAGGCCCCCATATCTGCTTGTTAAGGCTAACAAAGTCACATTACTGCTCGCGCCCTATTGTATTTAACATTTCTTGTACACTTACACTCTACATCAAAATTTCTACATATATCTATTCTGTATATTTAGATTTTTTAAATTTAAATTCATTCTATGAACAAATTTTGTCCTACTCTTCTAATTTTTTGAGATGTTTCCAATTCTTGACGGGATTAACAGTATTTCTGAAAGGTATATACGTATATACTTATAATTTTAAATATTTAACTATTAATACAATAAGAAATAATATAATGTATGTACTTCCCAGAAAAGATCTTTAGTAATATCTCTGGATTTTTGACACTGACATTTCTGTCAGTTACAAACATTTTAAATTTAAATTGGTTTCCATGACATTATTTGGGCTGTGAGATTTATTTTAGCAGATTATTATATATCTTATATTTTTTTATCTCTAAATCTGTAAAAGGCATAATAGAATATTTATATGTATCAGATAGAGAATTTACTCTTCTTTAATAAGCAAGTACAACATTTTTCAAAAAATAATATTTAGAAGATTTTTTTTAAGAATCTGCTACATCTGGTTGTCCAATTATTATCAAAACCTTTTCAGCTCTTCCTACTAATGTCCGGTTGAGAAATACGTAGTTAAACAGATATTATGTATTATAGTTTTTGATAAATCGTCCTTCCAACCAACTCACATGCGCATATACACACACACAGACACCATCATAAAAATATTAAAATCGGATTGTAGGGATCTTAAAACGTGCTTAATCATTAAATCTGGATATGCAATTTTTAGCATGAATCCAATACCTCTCTTAGCGAGAGGTAAAAAACTTCTAACCACACTTATGGCCAAGGTTCAACTCAGGTTATCGTGCCACTGATGATAAATGTATTTAAATGTATTTTTTTAAGATATTGGATCACGAGCTACAACAATGAAATCACTATGCAAACCTTTAGTATTCCAGACATACCACCTTACATCCTAAAACAACCTCATTAAAACATTCATATATGTAAATGACCAAAGACCAGTTGTTAGAAATTAGCAATGATATGTAGTAGCTTAAATAGTTGCGAATAACAATACACTTTAGGCGTATGATAATTTAAAATAAATATTCAATGTTAAAATATCTTTGTGGAAAGTTAGATTTAAATATGAGTACAACTCGGGAGGCTTTGCGTAGGTAACAAGATACGAGCGCGGAATGGTTTTATAGCAGATAAGGGGGCTGTGCAGCGCGAAAAGGGGTAGCAGGCACGCACAGCCCCTCCCGTGAACATACAACACACCACGGAGTTGAGTGACTGTCGCATAGGGATTTGCTCAGGTTGTTATCATCAAATACTGGAGGACATAGAACCAGCATCGCAAATCGAGAATGGAAGAGGGGGATAATAAATCATTATTGTTATTGTTTTATGCTATAACTCGAAAGACGATAAGTAAAGGAGAGAGCTTCCTATACCTTTTAGAATTCCCTACATCGCTGGAATATCGAATATGGGTACTATCGTTTCGTTTGGAACCGTCTACTTTATAATGTCCAATTTACATAGACACTGAACTCAATAGGGGTGTATCACTAAGTGAAATTTAAATGTTTTGATAATGTATGCTAAAAGTATATTATATAAGTAGCCTAATAGTAAGTATAAAAGTTATGAGTTACTTTTAGTACAAACCCTAAAGTTCTATATGCAGAATTAATAACATTATTAATACGAAAACAAAAAATTAAATTCTTGTCGCATAATACACCTAAATCCTTTTTAGATGATTGTCGCGCAAAAGAAAAAAGTATCCTTTAAACTCAATAATATTCAATTTTCTTAAGTAACTTACAACTTCACATTTGTTCAAGTTAAAGTATAATCTATTTTTATTGGACCATTCAAGTTAGTGTCTAAGTACTTTTGCAAATTTAAGCAATCGTTAATATCATTAATAGTACAAAATAATTTAAAATCATCAACATATAATAAACATGAACTGAACGAAAATGTGTGAACTATATCGTTTATGAAAAGTAAGAAAAGCATGGAACCTAAAATACCCTGTAGTACACCTGAAGTTTCTATATAGAAATATGACTGAAAACCATCAATAAACATACTCTTTTATATTATTCAGATACTATAACAGTAATGACAATAAATTATTACGAATTTATAGGATGAGTTGTTGCAAAAAAATTAACATTTTTTTTTTATTCTGGACTTTGAATAATTATTTTCTATTATAGTATTAGTAAATATGACTTTCTGTTCAAATTTCTGTATAACTATATTAAACATAGTAGCAATTAAAAAGTATATTAGGTGTTAACAGTTACTCGAAAGTTCAATCAAACAGCATTTATTCTTAATACTAACGTTTCGGTGCACTTTTGCACCTTCTTCAGGGTAATATCTTACAAATTGTTACAATTCATGTACACAAAATAGATTCGTACAAAACATTTAGTTAATTTATTAAACATCGTACGATTAATGTTTTGTACGAATGAATTTTGGTACATGAATTGTAACAATTTGTAAGATTTTACTACTCTGAAGAAGGTGCAAGGGTGCACCGAAACGTTGGTATAGTAAGAATAAATGCTGTTTGACTGAACTTTCGAGTAATTGTTAACATCTAATCCACATCACAGTCGAGAAATTACCCACAATTGAAAAGTATACTGTTTGAATTAAACTAAAATGATAAATATTATTATTATTATATTTAATATTTCTTAATTATTTATAAAAATATTACAGCAAAATGATCTTCACAAATGAAACTTTGATTTTGTAAATGGTTTTATCTTTACTTGAGATAACCATTTCATTCTTCTTTCTTCGTTTTGAAGTGCCTGAAACTATTTTTTTACTATTTATTATTACTTCTTTTTGGGCACAGTAGCACAAAACATTTTTCTACAACCATGTTTGATTCTACAAAATATAAAAATAAGTAATATAGGTAGATTTAGTAGCTAGTAATATAATTGACAACTGGCACGGCTGTGCATCGTTTAAATTCTGTCAGCGGGAAATGTAAGCCACTCATTAATTGGTTAGTATTTTTCTGACGTCATCAGGCGACAGAAAGGCGGCAATTTAAATAATATATTTTCGGAGATACTTTTCCCATGAATAGAGAGTAATATGAAAGAAAATAATAAATACTGGTTAAATATTTTTTCTTATTCATTCGATTAAACCAAAGAAAAAAAAATCGTGGAACACTTCATTGCTTTGTAATTAGCTGCTTTTCTACTTCAATACAGTAGTCTATGAACGTCTGATCCCGATGAGTGATTTCGAGGATCGAAATTATATTTCTCTCAAGTTTTAGAACCACAGTAGAAGTCCGTTGTCCAGCTTTTATTTTGAAAACCAATAATCTTCCTTCCTTAACCCAATTACTCCCTATACTGCACTGCTCTATCCCGCTAATATTTCCACGAGTGCGAGAAATTAATTTCCCGTTGTGTGTCCGGAGGCTTGGGTTCGTATCCTGGTCACGTGTAGCAGCCGAGGTTTTCGGATCAAGGCCTAAAGGCTAGCACGTCTCCTTGCACTGCTAGTATAGTATGCAGTATGCTGGGCAGTATATGCTGCATGGGTGCCTATAGGCTAAAGCTGTCTGCACTCCAAGAAGTTCTGTTATTGAATTAGCGAAGAGTGGGATGCCGAATAATTGGAATTGAAATATACATATAAATGGAGACCTGAAAAATATTTTCAAAACGCACAAAAGTTATACTTATAGTACACAATTGTGCAAATGATAAGAGCATAATATTATATTTGAGATATATGAAATTTACTGGTACTAGACTCGTATTATTAGCACATATTGTATGTAAATAAAAAGCAGTTAATTAATAAAATAAAATATGAATCATAAAAAAAATTGTGTAATTATTTATTAAATAAACAATTTAATTTAAGGTTAGGTGTTTAGTTCATCTCAAGTTAAGTGTCTTTGTTAAATAATTTATTACGTAATGAAAATTTAATGTTTATTTGTTTATCTTTTTATTAGCAGTTTGCAAATATTAATTTTAAGTCGCTAATGAAGTAATTATTCATTAAAGCTTCTGGCTGGTGTTACGTGAGAAATTCTATATAGATTCTTAATTAATTAGTAATGATTTATCTGTCGATGTTTATCAGTGAGTCTTATGTGAAATTTACACGACTAATTTGAATCTAGATATATTTATTAATTATAATTTATAAAAGAAACTGCGCTTAAAATCAATGAATAACTTTTTTCTTCTATGTAAATATAGACGCACTTTCAAATACATTAACGTCACAAGTAGTAATACGGAAAATCCATGTTTATAGCATTTTCTTTTATTGCTATAATTTTTACAACTTCATAAATTATGTCCTAGAAAACGATGTATCACTGCCGATATGTCGATAGTGAGGTACTCATCATAAGATTTTTTATGAACTTACTCGCATATTGCATATTGCACATGAGTAATACTGTTTAATTATACTTTTAAAAATCTATAAAATTAAATTTATGGTGACAGTAAAAAAATCGAGTAAATGACATGCAGTTCTGCCAATTAAACAATTAAATTTCATAATTTACAAAACATGAATTCTGCGGGCTACGGTTTGTTCCAAAATATTTAGTACAATTTCAAATTAGAACTGGGAGCAGTACTCAAAGAAAGTATTTAAATACTTTGTCTCATATGCATAGTACAAGAACTATGTGAAAAAATCTGATGTGGGTAGGACATTCATTACCTTCCGGCAATTCTATGTATTTTGTATAAATCCCATACCGAAAGTTCCTTTAAAAAGATTTTGTATGTCTAGTATAATTGTAACACGAACATATACTATTCTCTATAAATTACATACCGAAAGTTCTTTGGAAAAGATTTTAAATATATAAATAAATAAATATATCATCACGGCATATTACCCGTTGCTGGGTGTGTCAATCAGCAGATATCGGTAATGATGAAATATTTGTATGCGGGCGCTTACCAGGTATCACCTTATTTATTTTTAATAAACTATCACTCTCGGTTGTTACTAAAACCTTATCAGCTCTTCCTATTAATGTTAAATTGAGGAATCCGTAAATAAACATGTCCCAAGTCGAATAGTATTTGAGAAACCGTACTCCCCACATCCATACATACATACACACACACACACACACACACACACACACACACACACACACACACACACACGGATGTCACCGTAAAAAAATTATAATCGGTTTCTAGGGACCTTAAAACATGCTTATTCACTAAAATCTGCATATGTGATTTTTAGAATGAATCCAATACCTCTCTTAGCGAGAGGTAAAAATGTATATCAAAATTTTGATAGCAAAGCATAATAATTGACAATTCATTTCGATGCAGTATTGTCTATTTAGGGAAAGCTGAAAATTTAAGATACGTTGATGCAACCAGCTATTAGAAATTTAGTACTTAATTTTCAGTAGTTACTTTAAATGTTTTGGAAATTTTGAGTAGGTACCAGAAAGTATTTTAAATACTTTTTCTAATAACATAGTACTGCGAATATAGTGCTAAATACTAATTTTGAACAGGTTGTCAAGTATTGTAAATGCTGGGTGTATTTCCAGTTTTCAGCTTTGCTTCAAATGAGTTAGTTATTATTGATGATTCATTCAATTTCTTCGTTTTCAATTAAATGCCTTGGATGCATTTAGGGAAATCAGTCCTCGAAAAGAGGTAAATTATCAATTTTCTCATTCTTGTGTGGAAATTAGTGGGTTATCTCGAAAACGTACATATGTCTTTTCTGTCTGTTTCGGTGGAGACACCCGTGGCCAGAGGCAGATGCGGTGCCGGTGCCTGCATCACGCGAACAATAAAACGATTCGGTCCAATTTGTGTGGAGAACCGGGCCGGCCGACATCGGCGGATTTATCGCCCGCGGTCACACATTAACTGCCGCGCGCGCTCGCAAAATATTTACAAGTATTCAAAATGCACCACCGACGAGCTTACCACGCATTATCCACCCAGCGAACCAACCAGAATATATTTAATTACCCATAACTACCGTAATTTCATTTTAATCATACCGAATTTTTCCATCCGTGCCATAATGACAGACGATACTTTGAATAGACTCTTTTGTTTTTAACATTATGCTCTTGTTTTTCTTCTTCCGCCAGCAATCTTGATTTTAAATCGGAGTTTGATAAAACTCCGATAACATTTATGAATTAATTCAAGATTATCAACGTTTAATCGACGATTAGAATACAGACTAAATTTCTGCCATCTCTTTTATAAAGCTATACTCTAGGGTAGCTTTAAAAACATAGAGAGCAGCACTATACTCGCAATTATTTTATTATGAGGTATTATTTCCGTATGGCTACTGAAATATAAATTGTAATACAATAAAAGGCAATGTCATAGTTCTGCGTCTGAAGAACTTAACCAGTGAAATGTTGCGGAGTAGCTAGTTCTCTCTCCCAATGTGCCTTCTTTTATTTCAAATATATATGATTTTAACAATGAGAGACTAGAGTTCTGGTGATCCATTTACGTCATCAGCGCAGAAACCAATTTTTGTCATTGCCCTTGGTTCTCATAGCTACGGGTTAAATATCTTGTTCACGTGATACGCCAGTGCCGTTCGTGTCTTATTCTGACGTTTAGTTCTAATGAAAATGTATGGCACGGCACTGCCTACGAAATATGTGAGCCTATGTCATCACTACCTCATTGCTTCGCGCATATATTGATGACGTAAATGGCTTTTTCTTAGCTGACGAGCACTCTAGCCGCTCTGCGCAAGCAGAACGTTGCCCATAGTGTACCGTCTTGGAGATTGTCTACACGTCACACCAACCACACAGGACAAATGAAAAATAGTTTTGGAGATTCCAACAATATGACCAAATAATAATTATAACATTGTATAAAGTAAACATTATATGGAAAATATAAAACTGTATTTTTGTATAACTATTAAATTACAAAATGATTAATTTTGTGAGCTTCCGTATTAACGACAGCTATCAGGAAAAAAAATCTGTTGTGGCCAGCACATTAACTTCCGTCAATCCTGTATATTATGTACAAATTCCATACATAAATTTTCTTGCAAAAGATCCTATATTTCCAGTGAAATTATTTCAGAAATAAACTATGTAAATTGCACTTGACATTGACATCTTATTCTGTAGTTTTTCCCATTCGTTAGGATCGCTATTTTTTATTTTCTTCTTCCACCCATTTCTGTTTTGCGTGTTGTCCTCATTCAGTTCCTTTTCTCTCAAGTTTTCCGCAATCTAGTCGTTCCATCTTATCTTTGGTCTTCTTCTGTTTCTTCTACCTTCTACTACTAAACTATTCATTCTTCTTCCAATATATTCCTCATCTCTCCTCATGACATGTTTAAACCAATGTAATTGTCTCTCTTGTATCTTTCTAGAAACATATATCACTCGAGCCATTTCCCGTACCTTTCATTCCTTCCCTGACCTTTGTGTGTCTTCCCCAATATCTATCTCAACATCCTCATCTCTGCCACATTAATTTTCTACTCATTGATACTGACATCTGTCAATTTGAATTATCTGAATATATTAGCAGTTTTCATGGATAGTATAGCTGGCTAATTTATGATATTTAATATCATTATAATTCTTTAACTGTATATCTATTGAATATGAAGTATAAAATGCAATCATATCGTATAGAGAATAATATATTCTTAATTTATAATAACATTTCAATAAATGACATTTAAATGCACTAGGTAAGTGACGTCAGTAGATGCACTAAGTGCAAAACAAAATATATAATCGGAAAATACCATTAATTTTTTTAGTGTAACCAACTCGATCTAAACATTTTTGATACTTCTTCTTCAGCTATAAAAATCACCTTATCGATCTCTCGGCATGATGTTTGATTCGATCAGTTCATCAGGCTGTCATTTGCTGAATTGTCAGCGTTTGAATCTCACCGGGAGGTGATCTCAGCCCATGCCCTGTTGTAGAGAGTCCCCGGGATGTAATTTCCTCGCGTCAGGCGGTTTGTACACGGATGCATCACCTCTTTGATATGTTAATAATTTGAAGACGCCCAGATTGGCATCGAAGACGTGAGGCCTGTAACGTAACGTCACCCAACACTTGGCCTTGATGGAATGATTTGGTTGTTAGGGAATTCTTGGATTACTCTTAGAGGTTAAACATACTTGATTGGAATTTTAAACAGAGTAATTTATATGGTGGTGCACAAGGAAATGATGAAAACAATACAGGGAAATTTGCGGGATAGAATGTTTTTGAACAGGTACTTTACTATTAGAATGAGGGAAGCACATACGTACTTATTTTATTGCAAAACAGTAAATGTTTATTCATAAGAATGCAAGTATTTTTCATAGTAGGAAGCATAATTTTAGTAAATAAAACCTGTAAGTATATGAGACTTCCAAAAATATTAGTATGTCTTTTATACGCAAATTTCGGTGCGCACGATAAATTTTTACCTAAGAGAAGTAGGTATTAGATTCATGCAAAAAATCGCATATCCAGATGTTAGTGAATAAACACGTTTTAAGGGCCCTAGAATCCGATTATATTTTTTTACGATGATGTCCGTGTGTGTATGCGTGTGTGTATGTGTGTATGTTTGTGCGTATGTATGGATGTTGGAAGTACGGTTTCTGAAGTATATAAGATACACATGTTTAACCATGGATTCCTCAATCTATCCACTAATGAGAAGAGTTTATAAGGTTTTGGTGACAAATGGACAACCGAAAGTGATAGTTTCTAAAAACATTCTTGTACGAGTATACATATTTTTTTTAAATTTATGTTATTACAAATAGTAAAGATCACTAAATTCTAAATCTGATATATTTAATTTTTTTATTAAATCTTCCATAGCTTTAGAGATATAATAATAACAATAATATACTTAGAATAATCTGTTGTAATAAATCTTGCTTGCAAACTCCCTGGAAACCAGTTGAGATATTTAAATATTTGTAATTAACAAATAAATGGAAAATGTCAGTGTCAAAAGTTAACAGTTTTACTGACATTACTGAAAGCTTTTCTAAGTGTGCATTTAATATTTCTTATTGTATTATTAATTAATTTTTTTAAATTATAGGTATATTAATATTAAAAATAGCCTAAAGAAATACCGCTAATACTGTCAATGAATTTGTAGAATTTTAAACTATTAGAAGAGTAGGACAAAATTCCTCACACAACGAAAGAAGAGATATTTATATGTAAAAGAAATGTTAAATTCGTTATTTATATAACATAAATTGGAAATAGCGAAAAGTATTGTGTGGGACAAAATAGATTTTTTTTAATGTTTACCAGTAAAGTTTGCAGGTGAGTATTTTTCATTAAAAAATTACGGATCCGTAAGTAATGGTGATCAAAGCTTACTTTAAAATTGACAACTAAATTTTTTAATGTGTCAAAATACTGTTCACAACTTTTTTTTTTAATTATGCGCCTATCGTGCAAAAAACATAATAATGCGGTCAGTAAATGCTTTTCTATGGATCGGTCGTATTGGAGATCTCAACTTCGTCTTGATCTCCAAAATCATCCTCAACCGATAGGAAGCACTTACTGCCCGTAATACTTAAAGAACTATTACATCACTAAAGAAAGATACTCATAGACTTTTCAAGTTTGTGTGGAGAGAGCATCTAGAGTTACTTTTGTGCTATTTGAAAATTGGATGTAATTTGTTAAATAAGTCTGTACGTGGTTTTTCCTTCGTGCAACTTTTTACCTCTCGCTAAGAGAGGTATTGCATTCATGCTAAAAATCGCATATCCAGATTTTATTGAATAAGCACGTTTTAAGGTCTCTACAATCCGATTTTAACATTTTTACGATGATGTCTGTGTGTGTGTGTGTGTGTGTGGATGTGTGTGTGTGTGTGTGTATGTGTGTGTGTGGGATGTTGGAAGGACGGTTACTCAAAAACTATAAGACTTAAAATTTGTTTAACAACGTATTTCCCAATCGGACATTCATGGGAAGATCTGAAAAGGTTTTGGTAACAATTGGACAACCGGAAGTAGAAGATTCTTGAAAAAAAATCTTCTAAATATTATTTTTTGAAAATTTTTCGTGGTAATATTAAAGAAAATTAAATTCTCTATCTGATACATTAAATATTTTATTATATATTCCATAGATTTAGAGATAAAAGAAGTATAATATATAAAATAATCTGTTGTAATAAATTTGACAGCCGAAAGAATGCCATGAAAAATAGTTGATAATTTAAATTATTTGTAACTGACAGATAAATGTCAGTGTCAGAAATAATGAGTAATGAAGGAAAAATGTACTTGGAGAATCCCTTAGTTCTTGATCTGTGACTATTATGGAGATGACAAGTCTAGGTTGAAGGACTTAAATTTGTTTCAAACATTATGGGACAATGTACACCAGTACTATAGACTAGAGTAACTTTGAATTGCGAAAAAGCTATCAAATTCTTCTCAAGTAAGTTGTAAATATTGACAAAATTACACATCGATATAAGAATAATCGGAGTGCAATCTATCCGTCACTTTATTAAAGGGAATTAGTGTTATTTAGATATAACATGTATGAAAAAATAAAATGTAAAAGAAGATATGTAAGAATAGATGCACAATCCATATATACATTTTAGACCGCCCAAAATTAATGTTTTTACTAGAAGAATATGAAGAGAAAGTAAACAACGTTGTTCGAATTGAAAATTGCAGTTACCAGCCTAATATTTATATATGGTAAACTCTACTTTGTAATTTATTGTAACATAATTTATGGTAAAATATCTTCATGTTGAGACATGCTATTATTGAATAATAAAGAAGTTTATACGTCATAGATTTATATGAATATATTATTTGTATTTATAAAAATATTCTTTGCTTTATGCATACAGCCAGGTAAAATATACGGCGAGAGGTTATGTGCTGGCCACATCAGATTTTTTTTTGTGGAACTTAACCAAATGTTTAATTTTTTTAATTTTAATCCATAATTCATTGGATATAATACTCAACTTGGGCATTCACAATTACAAACTGTCACCTAACTTTATATAATATCCTCCTCAACTTTGGTTACTGGCAAAAAACCATTTCATTTTTGACATGAATATTATTAATCTTCTTTTAAGGTTTATGGTAGTTCTATAATGGTTTAAATGTATATAGATGAGAATATAATTCATTAATCACGTGACATGTTTTCCGCCAATCAACATTCAGAATCTCCCTAGCTACATGTATATCACAGCGATGATAAAAAACAAGGAAATTATCACCGTATTTATAGTCGTTACTAAGGGATTTGTTTTCTTTATTTATGACATTGACAGTTAATTTTAAGTATAAAAATAAATAATAACAATAATTCAAACTCCGAAATAAAAATTCATTATATTCTCTCATTAAATATAAGCTCGTGATATGATTGATAATCGAAGATATTGCTCGTGAAACCGAAGCACCACATTTCAACTCGTCCTTCGGACTCGTGAAATCTGCAGGTCGGTTTCACTCGAGAATATCATCGATGATAATCATATCACTTGTTTATTACGTATGAGAATATAATTCATTAGTCACGTGACATGTTTTCCGCCAATCAACATTCAGAATCTCCCTACTTAGATGTCTATCACAGCGATGACAAAAAACAAAGAAATTATCACCTTATTTATAGTCGTTACTCGTTACTAAGGAATTTGTTTTCTTTATTTATGACATTGACAGTTAATTTTGAGTATAAAATAAGAAATAACAATAATTCAAACTTCGACATTTTAAATAAAACTCGTAAGTACCATGTTTTAATACATTATGAATACGCATATTAAAAGTTAGGTTAACATAATGTATTACAAAAATTCATTATATTCTCTCATTAAATATAAGGTCGTGATATGATTAATAATCGAAGATATTGCTCGTGAAGCCGGAGCAGAACATTTCACTCATCCTTCGGACTCGTGAAATCAGCAGCTCGGTTTCACTCGAAAATATCATCGATGATATTGTTATATTACGTATGAGAATAGAGTTGTTTTCCCTATTCAGCACGCTTCTTTATTCGATCGTCTCTAGTAACCAATAGCTTGCTTCTTTTTCTTATTAATACATTATTGTTTCGCTTTATTTTGTTATTTTTTGTTGCTTCTTTAAAAAAGAGTGTTGAAGTCGGCCCACTCTTTCCTCATCTATTACTCTTTCGTTATCAAATATTAAATTGAAATTGTGAAACTAAATATTTTGAAAACCTATCTCATGATGATTTTAAAGTTCTGAAATATGAAAAGAAAAAACCTTTTATACTTATAAAGTACTCGTACAGTGACTTCGGAACCACTGAAAAACAAATCTATTTTGTGTTTGATAGTAATTATAACTCTTCTTTCTAATTCGTGAATCGTCCTGATTATGTTTATAGCTTCATACATTAACCCAATTACTGTATGATCCATCACAATCCCACTCAATTGCATGATATCCTAGTGGTATTTGTTTACGTGTATTCCAGTCAGGTGTGTGGTAGGCAGGGTACAATAACCACAGCTCGGAATGCAAATGCCGGAGATGGCGTTAGGAGGTGCGAGCCCTCTTAATAACCCGGCTAATGACGTCATAATCTCATGTGATATCTAGAGATTGCGGTTTGCAGGGTGAGGGGGATGCACGCACTTAAGTGTTGTTGCCAACTACCCTGCACACAGGAGATGATAATCAACATCTTACTGCCGAGAAGATCATGCTGAGAATACGGAGATGTATACTATTTCAATAATATACGTCAATAATTGAAATAATAATAAAGAAAACCTCTATAGTTTTTGTTATGGTACATTATATGTCGTGGTAATTACGGGAAAGGTAATAAAAGAAAAACAAGTAAAGAACTTTGACTAAGTAGATAATAATATTATTATTATTATTATCTCCTTATTTCACAAACTGCTAATACATATATTACATTAGAAAAATAAAATACAAATTATTGTTGGCCCCGATATTCTGGACAAATATGTATTCCTCAGTTCGGAAGAACCACTCCATCCGGCAGCATACCAAGCAGCATAGATATGGGTGTCTATGTTAGCACCTTTCTTATGATATGTGCTGTTTTATTGCCGTTTTCTGGATTTCGGTAGGGTCATGTTTAGCAGTTTAGCAGGCATTTTTTCAATGTTCTTTTGAAACTCATCGTCAACGAAACCCGTAGCTCCTATTATTATGGGCAAGACTATATTATTATTATTATTACTATTATTATTGGTTATTTTATTTACAACTGGCCTTAAGAATGGCCATCCAGCAAATGAGATATATTTATAACATGTGTGAGGTAAATCCACTGATATTTCTTCTTAATTCTACCATGTGTTGAAAAAAAAAATTAAAATATCTTTATTATTATGAAATTCAAAAAAATACCTTCTATAACATTAGTGAATATAATTTCTGTTCAAATTACTAGATGTATTAAACACAATATCAATTTAAAAATATACTATATTTGAATTGGCGCCAAGAAATACTAGCCAATGACAGAACTGGAAAGCTTTAAACATGGAAGAGTTAATGCCAAGATAAGAAACTTCGATGACTTGTCTCCTTATTTCATCTCACAGAAGTTCGACGGGATTCAAAAGAAGTAAATGAAAACTCCGACAAAAATAAAATAAAATGTTTCGTTTTATTTTTGTAACGTTCATTAAGTATTTCATGAGGGAAACAATATAAATAAGTGCATGGACTTTTTACAAATCACATGTATCCATATTTCTGACTGATACTGTATATTGGTTGCCCTGATCATTTTCTTGAATCTTTTTATAATTTGGCTCCGTATCGAAGGACCCACCCCGGCAGGCTGCCATCCATCTCATCTCATGTCGGTGTCCGTATCAGTCGAACATGTGTCACTCTGTCAGTCGCACGATCACGATCACGTCCGGCGGCCATGTTGCACGCACCGTGACGTCACAACCCATGCCCGTACCTCACCTGCCTCCTAAGACCCCACGGACGCGAGAACAATGACATGTCGCACCTACACGCACATAACACAACTCAAGGATTGTGTGGTGTGGTGTAGAGTATGGTTTGCTTCGTATAATTCGGTGATAAGTAACAGGAAAGAGGTTATGGTTAAAGGTGGAGAGTTATGGTTATGGGGTGTTTTACATAAAAAATCCACATCGGGTGGAATGCTTTTTAGTATTTTTACTTTGCAAAATGTATCGCCAAAATTTATCGTTGTACATTTGCTCAAAACTTGATATTATGCCTGTTCCAAATTTAGGATCTTATTTAAAGTTGAATCGGTAACCATTTTTAAAATGCTGTATGGCAATTTTAGGATTATTTAATTATCATCATCATCAAAAGTGTAACAGCCTTTGCAGAACCAATGTTTCAACAATCGCAGGTTACACAATTATTAAAATTTAATTTGGAGAGGTGAAATAATAAAGATTCACTCCTTGGTTAAAATATTATTTATTTACAAACAATACCGACGTTTCGGTCTCAATTAGACCATCCTCAGGGTTCTGGAAAACATCACGGAAGTACAAATATCATGTTCTACAAATTTTAAGATAATGGTTACTTACATGTTTAAAATGTTTTTAGATTTTTTGAAAAATAGTAAATCTAAAAACATTTTAAACATGTAAGTGACCATTTTCTTAAAATTTGTAGAACATGATTTTTGCACCTCCGTGATGTTTTCCAGAACCCTGAGGATGGTCTAATTGAGACAGAAACGTCGGTATTGTTTGTAAATAAATAATATTTTAACCAAGGACTGAATCTCCATTATTTCAACTCTCCAAATCATCATTAACAGTGGATTAAAACTTATTGCAACATTAAAACTTAAATTTGTCTAAAAATTGAAACCACTTCTTCTTGTACTCGTATTATATGGTGCTATGTTTACCATTTACCATTATTCCTGAAACTTGTTTTACATTATCATTATACTTAGTCAGACTTCAGTCAGAAAAGAAGTATAATGTATAATTTAATGCACCCAACATTAAACATTTTCTGATTTTTTTCAAACTAGATCCGACAATAGCTTCCATCCAAATTTCATACTATACACTCCATTTGCTGAAACGAGAAAATGTGGAATTAATTCTTGAACATAGACAAGTCATTGTATTGGTCAAAAGAGAATATTTTGGAGACAAACCAATGATTATTTCCACATTGTCTCGTCTCAGCGAATGGACTATATAGTATGAAAAGTAAGAAAATAGATCGCGAGTGACCTGGCACTAAGTCCTATTTGCTATGTTCAATGAAAATACGTTGTTAATAGATTTGGACTTTGCGTTGCTACTTATATTGAAATTTATTTTTTTCTGTACCAGCAATATCTCATGTCTTACATTTTTAGTGAGAATGAGTTATTAGTAAATTTGGATTCTGCGTATCTTTTTAAATTTTAATTAAAAAGTCTTCCGTATAATTTAGCTAGGTAGGATCATATACTCGTACGAAGTATTGCCAGGTTACCCAGGAGGTGGATTCGTACACCAAACTCTGTTTATTTAAAAATGGACATACCTAATTATGAAAAATTTGAAAATCGAAAACAAAAATATGGTTAAAACATCATTTATTTCTGATTATGTTATTTAACAACTAGCAGCTGATAGATAAAATCGGTAAAAAATTATCCGTCAGTATAAATGGCAGATAAATATGTTAACTTACAGTTAGCTCCTACATATGAAATTTTGCTCTCAAAAATTAATAAATACAGTAATTAATTAACCACATATGGTAAGTATAATATTAATATTAAGCAAAAATAATTAACGAGATATTTTGAATTAATTCCATACATTATAAGAGATTATTTTTTCTAACCTAAATGTGAAAATTGATTGAATTTTTAAATTGATTGTACATCGCTTATCTAAAATGCAGTATTATTATAGGTATGGACATAACACAAAAGATAGAAAAGAAAAAAATACAGGTTTTCAAATAAGGAAAGCATTAAATTCAAAGAAGAATATTATAATCACCCAGTAGGATGTTGCTCTTAAATAATGATTTAAACATATTGATAAAATGAATAAAGATGTTAATTGCAAAAATAAAAATTTGTAACAATACAACACATAATTAATAAAATTTGTGTGTACAATGTATGTACTCATTATACAACAAATTATATAGATTATAAAATGTAATAATCAGTAGCAAGGATTCCAATATTGATTCAAAGTTATAATAATCTAATATGTGCATTGTGGTTTTGGAAGTGCAACACTGAACGATGTTGAATATAATGTATACAGAGATATAAATACGAGTATATTAGATGTTGCCCTTTCTGTTGATTATTCTTAATTTTTATATCAATGTATATAATATCTTCTTGAATGGAGTGTGGTTCCTAGAATTCATATTGTCATTTTATCTAAATAAATACATATAAATATATTTAATATACCTACTTATCTTTTAGAAAATATAATTTCTGCAGTTTGCTATTAAATTCGTACAATAAAATCCATCTTATCTGTCTGTGATCTATATTCTTATTCTATCAAAATATTTTGTCAATTTGACACATGAATCGCAGCCATTCAGCAAGTGTTACTAATTTATAATTAACTGCAAATTTGTTAACTGACAGATACTTCATATTGATAAACAATCATCTAAAGTTAATGTTAACTGTAAGTTTAAGCGTAGGTTGCAAAATATTTCTTTATAATTTTTTTAAATTGAATAGAAAATAAAATATTCTTTAAAGTTATAATAACAAATTATGAAAAAATAATATTTAACAGCGTACTTCCGGTTGACCTATTATAACCAAAATCTAATCAACTCTTCATATGGAAAAATTATAATTTTTCGAATTGTATTATTGGAGTTAACGAAGGAGAAATTTTTATTACACACCCACATACACACATACATACATTCATACATACATATATACATCATCTAATATGTGCGTATTAATGAAAAACTCATCATCGAATTTTTTACTAAAGACAATACTTTCCTTAGCTAAAGGTAACGGAAGGTAGAAACTGATATATTAAACTGAGTTGATTTAAGGAAATTTGCATGTGTAATGTAGTTGGTAATATTGGATAGACGTTTACTGAATTTTTTGAAAATTCATGTCAATTCTGATTTATGAATATAAGTAAATGTAAATTGAACTTATTATTACCTATACCTATTAGAAAAACTTCCGAATGGGACCCCATTTCTGGTCTTCTATGATTATGTAATTATATATAAAAAAATCGAAACATGTAGTTCCTTGTGTAATTGAAATATCAGTACCAATGTTGTGACTTTTTAAAATTTACTTCTTCATATCAGGCAATGTAAGGCATACTTTTTCCAGATAGTGTGCAAATATTTCTAGCACAATATAATATTTTCCCCCGAGTCAAAAAATCGTGGAAAGATTTGTAGTTGTAGGTGCGTGGAGTGACCTCGGTATAATTTACTATTTAAATAAAAGAAACTTTTCCTTACGACACAATAAATCTTATTAATCCACGTATAAAGTAGGAAACGGCTTGATATAATAAATCGCAGGCAGCCAGGCGTCATACACCTCACGCCAGGAACAAAACACGGCACTCTGCGATCGGTTATCGCAAAGCAACGCGAGGCGAGAACGAAAATCCAAAATATCTTTTGTTTTTTTATTGTTATTTTAGCGCATATTTCACGACAATTTATTATGCCAGAAGTTTACATGTGTAAGATTTGTCAGCGATATGAATTTTAAATATGATGCATTAAATTTAATTGGGGTGTATATATTTTCATTTACTTGCTACCTGAAATTTACCCGCAAATAAAAATAAATACTTCGTCAAATATTTCATTCTTTACTGCTTTGGCGAGGTCTTACAATCAACGAATTTCTGAAAATACGAACAGATATTTTTATGGAATCACACAAATAAATTACCTTTCTTCAAGTACTATGAATAAAATACCTAAACAAAAAAAAGATTCGTGATGTTTGTATTTTGTAATTGTTCTGTGACTAAGTATATCATTGGTTTTCAATCGAATTTAAGGCCTCAGTTTTTTTATCATTATTAATGACATGAATGTCCATATTAACGTATATATACCAGTCTAATAAATTAGAATGTATTGGAATTATATTTAAAAATGTACGAAATAGTAAAAAATGTACTAGAATGTAATTTGAATGTTTATTTACCTGACAAAGTATATTAGTACACATAATGTTACAAAAATGCTCTTTCTTGCGGTGTGCATTGACAAGATTTGTATGTTTGGACCCGGCAAAATTTTTACGACTAATTCGCAAGTAGCAAAACACATGTGGAAAAAATTAATAATAAAAAGGAAAACGGCATTAAATCTCTTAAAATATATTTAAAAAATTCAATATATTTTACGGATGATGAAGCTTCTTGACTGGATGGGTGTATGGAAATTAATAAATTACTGAATTGCAGTCAAAATATATATTTAAATTTCGGCTTCCATTACTACTAGGGCTGGCAACACTGAACGACCATGTCAAAACATTCGCCTCAATTCCGAACGCTGATTTTAAACGTATTTTTGAACAACATTTAAATATTAATATGAAATTTTAACCAATTAAATCTGTAAAACAACGATTCAGTTCTTTAAAAGATGAAATAGATAAAATGTCAAAAATTAATACAGTTTATCATATTCCTTGTAACAATTGAAGATCTAAGTGGATGAAGGTGATAGGTAACATTTTGTATAAATTGAGATTTTTACGTGGCATGAAGCAATGGCACAAAACTCCTTCATTCACGTAAAAATCTCAAATTTATACAAAATGTTTCATATCACCTTCATCCACGTAGGTCTTCAATTGTATAAAACCTTACACAGGACAAACGAAAAGATTTTTAAAAACACGAATGTCAGAAAATAAAAGAAATTCAAACATACTTAACAATAATGGAAACTGCGCACTCACAAAGCATTGTAGAGAAACTAGAGACACTTTCGACTTTGAAGGAGTAAAAATTCTAGATCAAGCAAAAACAGTGGTCGCCATAGTTTAATTTAATTTTGACTTTATAATTTTATCTATGACGTGCTTTATTTATTAATTTATTATTCTATTGTTCGACGAGATCTACATGGTTGATTCTACACACTGTAACAAATTATTACAAAATATTAGTCTGTAAGTATGTGTATAATATGTAAAATTACTTTTATAACACTGTTTTCCCATATTTTGTCCTGAAGAAGCTTCAACAGGAAGCGAAACATTGGCTTTTGACTGAATAAATTTTATATATTGACTGCATTCCTGCTTATTACTTTTATCCATCACTTCTCCAGTCGCTTATCATCATATAATACATTTATAATATTATTATTTAGTAAATTATTTTCTGGTATTCTTACTTCATTCGTATAATTAAGATATAAATTTCAGTCATTGCATCTACATATGTATAAATTTTGGAAAGTGGTATGTTGCCTGTAGATAATAATGCAAAAATAATTACAAAGATTCCGTGTGCATTTCTCGTTTGAAATGCGAGATAGTGAGGAGTCTGTTGAGACGGCATCAGCAAACCGTTGGTTTATAATACCCTCATGTCGGATAGCGCGGTAAATACTTAACTTGTCCCTTTAAGCGCTACGTTGACGAGCTAAGCACACGGTGTTGCGACTATTCAACTCTTCTTTTCTTCTTCTTGCCAATCTCGAACTCTTCAACGCCAGGAATTCGATGCCCTACAACTGAGGATGAGGAATCTCTTCGCACCGTCATTGCTATTTACATAAATTACACAAGAATTAAATGGGAGAATAATTGGAACAACAAGCAAATATTTCTTCAAAAATATCTTATAAAAGCGCCCAACTAAAATAATTGTATTCTTACTTTATTCTAGCATGGAAAGAAGCCATTAGATTTTGGTGTCAATCAAATAATCAGAAGAGGTATTTTTAAAGTTGTAAACAGTTTTTCTTTGAAAAATCCATATTTTTTTCCCGATTTATGTGTCTAGTCGCGAATCTGGGGAACCGGGTTTGATCCCGACCGATACCAAATATTTCGAATTTTAAATGGCACAAACGCCCGCACGGTACAAATATGTCATCATTATTACCGAAATCTGTATTCAAATCAGATTGGCACACCCAGTAATGGGTAATATATCGTGATGATATAATTATTTATTATTTTTTACTGTTTGCACTAATACTTTTTCTGTAAGGGTGACACTGACAAACGGACCAGTCAAAATAACTTTTTATTTATAATTACTTTTTTATTTTCTTGATATATTTATAAACTATGCTTAGGGGCTCACAAATCATGGTGTTTGGCATGATGGTAGCGCTTCTGGTTTAACCGGAAATGACAATAACTTTCATATTTCAAATGGGACACTTTATATTTTTATATATTAGGAATCTATGTAAAATGACGAATTAAGCGATATATTTGAAGTGCATTGTTATTGAAGAAATAAATTACAAAAACGTAAGAGAAAATTATGAAAACAGTTGAAATAATATAGAGTAATATTTAAGTTAATTGTTTAAATAATAAGTTACTTTGCAAAATTCTATATTTTGTTACAAAAAAAATATCAATTTATTATCACAGTCTACCTGATATTTCCAGGTTAATTATTCATAATTTTCTCTTTTGTCGTTGTAATTTATTTTTTCAACAAGCATTCACCGTTGGATTCGTAATTTTACGTAAATTCCAAATATATAAAAATATATGTTTCATTCGAAATATGAAAGTTAATGTCACTTCCGGTTGAACCGGAAGCTCTACTATCATGCCAACTACCATGATTTGTAAACCCCATATTAATAAAATTAAAAATAATTATAGATAAAAAAGTTATTTTGAATGGCCCAGTTTTCAGTTTCAACCTGTATATCATGGATACATTTATAAAATAATATATTATATATATTCCGAAGCTTTTGCTTTAAAATTAACTCTACTCCTTGATTATATATTTCAAATGTGGACTTTTTTTTAGCTAACCGCGCAGTAAACTTGGTAACCTCATCTGAATAAAATATACCCTGTTACTACAGACATTTCTGTCAAATTAATTATTTTACATTGTATTGTTGTAATACAAAATAGGTACCTACTGTCAAAAGTGTAACCGTACATACCACTGTTACATATTTGATGTAACCGCAAGTAACCGGGATGCTCAATCAAATACGTAGGTAACCACTCTGAATAAAAAACGCTCTAACTGACAAATAAATGATAAATGTCATTGTTAAAACACTAATAATTTCAAAGTAATAATGGTAATGTTTTAAGAAGAAATATTAAAATACAGATTTATAAAATTACTAATCAATAATAAATCAATTTTTGTATGTTTCTTGTTCAAAAGAAATTAACGTCACCATTACAAAATAAATTTGGATTAATATAACAGTAAGATGCTGGAGAAGAAAATATTGATAATACTTTAAAAATTGGAACAATAGTATGCAAAAGAATTTTATACAGTTGCCTGCATTAATAATTTAGATATGTATTTAAATTAATAAACTTTAAATAGCGTAAGGTATTGTGCTAGCTATATTAAATTTTTGCTACATGGCATGTCAATTGTCAATATAAAAGTCTATACCTAGTAACTTTATTACTATTGTATGTGAAAAAAGCAAAATAAATCTGTCTTATATTTGGATGAAGTGTGCCAGAGCACGCTGGTGTTAATAAGGCACCGGGTGTGTAGAATAACCCTTGACTCGAACCTTCTAAGGTCTCATTAACTGCGGAGCACTAACCAACTTAAGAAAAGGGTTATTTTTAATTAGAAGTAGGAGCGCACTCCGTTAGTGGCCGTATTCTGCAACTAACTACCACCGATATCCACCGGATAAAACTCTTCAACGAAGGGGTAAAAATTCATTTTTTTCCTTTGTTCTTTACTGTTATTAGATCGTATTTTATAAACTCAACGCATGCACTTGAAGCAAAGATGAAAATGTTTTTATTTATTACTTTGTTTTCGTTGTAAATCTCTGTTAACCAGGCATTATTATTTATCCTTCTTTTTATAAATGGGCGAATAAATTTTCTTTACTGTTGCAAATGCAATAGCGTTCATTCGATGAAGTTGCTGCAATTGGAAACACATTCTTCAGAAATTCTTGTTAGAAGTGCAAATTATTTATTATGTTGAACGCAGTATTTTAAAATATTTTTGCCAATCTACTTTAAGAAAAATTTGGTACTAACAAAAGGTTTTTACCGTAAAATACATTTACTAATCACCACCTTATAAGCAGTTACATTTTTAGAGAAGAAAACATCATAATCGTTATACTGCAAGGATTAGTAGTCGTGGTTATTTATTATTTCTTCTGAAATTTTATAGAATGTCGAAGCTATCATGCTATTTCTATACTTTTATACTTCTCTCTGATGTGTCTAGAATGCTCTGGATTTCATCTTAAATCCAGTTGCCCTCTTCATTATCACGTTAGTAGTGACATATTTTGATTAGATTTATTATTCTATTTGAAACACTTTAAATTGGTCAAATTAGGCACTGCTCTCCATTCATTTATGTCCATCTTTAACTGATTAATACAGATCTAGAAGATTAACAAATCGTTTTGCATCCATCCGTCTTTACATTTGCCTCTGATGATTCTAAAATGATCTGGATTTTAACTTGAGTCTGTCTGAATATCTTATTCCTAAGTGCCGTTGCTATTCAAATCTTCTTTCCAGAAATATTCTACAGTCTTATAACGATCACATTCATTACTATATGTTCTTGATTAATAGTTGTCAAGTATTTTATTTATCGCCTCGCGGCTTTTAATTTTACATTGTTAATTCCGTATAAGTATTTGAAGTTTGTTTACATTATACAATTCATTTACATAATTCATTTCTTCTATCCTTTATCGCTTTCATACATCTATTCTCACTTCTGTGCTTTAGTCGTTTAGTAAATTAACTATTTCGAATTTATGTTGATCTATTATTTCAGGGCTGCACATCATGCGGCCCCGTTGCGACTCTCATTATGGCCCGCGAAACCTAAATTTCTGGGATATTTAAAGAATGATTAATCCATGTGTTTTGTCAGTTACGTTTTCTATAATTTTTTAGTTGAATATTTTATGAAAAATATATCTAGATATTATTTAAAACTAAATTGTTTGACTTCTTACTAATGGGATTGCTTGTGAAATCTAACCGTAGATGGCAGCTCTAGATTTATGGTCACCTCAGTCCGCTGGCGCACACACTCAACACCAAACACTCCTGGCACGCTTTTACACGATGATCAATTTTGTTGATTTTAAAAGATTTTTATTGAAACAAAAGACCAAAAACTACACTGTGGAACGCGCTTTAGTTTCCCGCTTTTGTTTTGGCCCCGAATTACTTTTGAGTTGTGCAGACCTGTATTTCTTTATAGCATTCTTACGTTAGATGTTCTTTCAACTCTTCTTCTATTTCACATAGTCTCACAACTTATGTTCATTCTTCCTCCAATAACAATTCCTCGTTCTTCAATTCCCCATCGGAATCTGGAAAATAATTTGACCGTTCGATAGTGTTTTGTCTCCTGTTTAAATATCTTTGTCATTATGGTTTTGTACCTGATGTATTTTGTGTCATATATTCTATTTATACTTTTTTGAAGTTGAATATGTTGCGTTCTACTATTTCCTCTATCATAGGATTAATAATCGTACTGGAAATTTAAAAAAATTATTCTTTCGGGTTTGAAAATACGAGGTGTGTTCAAAAACTATCGCGAATTTTGAATTTTCGCGGGTTACGTATATTCGAATTTCGATCTTTTTGTGGCTTTATGTTGGTACTCATGTCTCTCACTTATGTCGACAAGCTCGGCCATTTTGAATGTTCACTTACTTGTTGACAGCTGCTTTGCTTGCACGTGTTTTGGATCGTCTTCGATTTTTACCTATTGTGCTTATTCGTTAAAAACTGACTATGAATTTTTTGACCAAGACAATATCTTTCTTATCTAAAGGCGACGGAACGTAGAAAAAAATAATTCATTTAAAATTTGTCATTGTCATAAAATGTTTTTATCAAAGAAGTTATTTCATTTCTACTCGTAGAATGAAATGAAAAAACATTTTATGACAATGACAAATTTTAAATGAATTATTTTTTTCTACGTTCCGTCGCCTTTAGATAAGAAAGATATTGTCTTGGTCAAAAAATTCATAGTCAGTTTTTAACGAATAAGCACATTAGGTAAAAATCGAAGACGATCCAAAACACGTGCAAGCAAAGCAGCTGTCAACAAGTAAGTGAACATTCAAAATGGCCGAGCTTGTCGACATAAGTGAGAGACATGAGTACCAACATAAAGCCACAAAAATATCGAAATTCGAATATACGTAACCCGCGAAAATTCAAAATTCGCGATAGTTTTTGAACACACCTCGTAGATTACAGAGATGGTTAAGATGTGAAGGACGTGGTTGTGATGGGAAAGACCGAATCGAAGCTCTTGTGTATTTTTGTGTGAGTGTATGCCCGATAAAATAAATATGAAGTTGTGGGCCGTCGCATAAAGCGTAATTTACTTCCTGGGAGTGTAGTTAGCAACAATGAGTATAAAACTAGTGACGAGAACGAGCGCTGGACCAGCGATTCTTGTGGATTCCTTGGCGTAGGTTACGTTTATGGGACATAAAATCACCGGCGAACATCGTGGACTATGCTAATCCACATTCGCAGTTTGCTGAAATTTAAATCCTTTAATGGTTTCATTTTGCCATAGTGTGCACTTGTGTGTGTATTTACACTATCGCCCGTTCAAATGTCGCGTTAAATGGCTCTGTTAACGTCTTTGAATGCCACTAGCTGCTTCTACTACCGGCGAAATATACTCACACTTGTTTAAATTACACTTAATATTCTCCCAGGCTACTTAGAATTATTGCATTTCGGAATTGCAATACTCTTTGCTATAACAATAACACTTTTAAAAAAACCATAACCCAAAATTGTTCGCTTACTTCATCTGAAATTAAACAATAATTAAGAAATGGTTCGAAAAAGTTTTGGTTTGTGTTTAACTGCTTTTGGTTTCTAGAGATTGTATGGCTATAAATTTTCAAAACTGACGGATGAATGACAAATAACCTCAAATTTCTGTCAGTCAACAATGAATTTTCATCTGTGAATTTAAAAATTTTAGCGGGAACCTCTACCAACATGACTGATAAGAAACACTAGGTCATATTTTTGACAAGTCGCATTTTATATAAATCAAATAAAATTATCTCAATAAAAAATAGTATGAAAAATATGTTTCATAAGATCTGTTATCGCACTTTTCCTTTGTAAAACTCGCCGCAAGACGGCTCATTTTCCAAACATGGACTCGTACGTTAACAGATTGCCTTATGAAACTTGTTTTTCAATGTACCATTAAAAAACATACTTATTATTATCTATAGCAAACACTATCACATAAATATATATTTTAAATTTGTTACATACCTAAGTTATTAAAACTGAACTTTAGTGTTATTTAAATATATAAAAAGAATCAGTACAAAATTTATCTCGAAAATAAAAAATTGTCCTGTTTGAAATTCATGTTTTTGTTGAGAATATCTACTCTAGCGTGCAGCATCTGCGTCTCATTCTGGGAAGTGATATTATTGGAAATTATAATTTAATTTAAAGACCATTAACATCAGTTATTCGAAACTCTTTCGGCAAAGTGTTGCCGCGATTTACTCTGCTGAATGTTTAATGCACAACGCGCTGCAATGTTTTATTCACGTGATCACGGATGAGTTACAGACGCGCTAGTTCGTAAACTGTCCGCGGGAGAACTTCTCTTTAATGTTCCTAATTGTGCCAGTGACAGCTATCTCCACATGCTTTCATATACCAGCTCATTTATGTCGGATTTTTATAGAGCCTGTTCTGATTTTATTGCCGTGATCCATGGTGTGGACACTGATTTAGTTGTCACAGAATTGTTGTACTTTCAACCCGAGAAGCGATAATTTATTAACGCTTTATTTCCTCCACTTTTAATGGCACGAGTAAATTATATAGACTGTTATTTTATACTGAACCAGTATATTAATCGTTTATCACTAAACATAAAAATCAATCATTTTCTTGATCATACAGACATAAAATATATTTCCTACAAAATGGATTTTTACGAAACCAAAGGTCTATTCAAAGACTTGTACTCAAAACTAGGTATTAGGTTAAAGTAACCAGTTCGAAGCTAAAATGGGGACATGTTATAAAAAAACGCTTAACCCGTTTGTAAAGATAAGATTTTCTTAGTTCATTTAATTGTGCCTCATTCAAATATCTTGGACCTATATTTTTTATTAATATAAAAATTGAAAAAAAAAAACTATATAAAAGCACTAATAGTTGACACTAATTTTACTGGAAATAGGTATAAAATATTTTGCACGAAACTTTGTGTATGGAATTTGTAAAAAATATGTAGAAGTGATGAAAGGTATGTAATGCGTTGGCTACAACAGATTTTATAACTCTTGTAATAAAAATTAATTAAAGTTTAGTTTTATTAAGTACTGAACACACGAATTAATTTTTATTATTTAAATAAACATAAGTTAAAGTATGATGAGTTGTACGAATTTAATAATCTCTTTTTGACAGTAAATACACTAGTGGTATATATTTAAATTTGACAGCATTACAATATTTGAACCTATCTGATTAATTAAAGACAAGAGCAGCAATTATAGTTGTTAGTACATTGAAATAGAAAGGATGCTTAACATCTTATTAGTTTGATTGTAATAGTGTACCAATAATGCAATTAATTATTCAAGTAATAACACAATTGCTTGTAAGTATTCATAAGTACATATTACAATATTCTAATAATGCTGCGTGATATAATAATTATAGTTCATCGATAATTATTGTTTATGTCCGATAATCTAAGTACATTTGCAAACAATTAATATCAAACAGACATTAATTGCTTCAACTTTGAACATGAAAATAATATATTAATTGATTTACGAGTAATCTACTCATTTTCTATAATTTGCCTATTGAATAATGGGATCTGCAAATTTGCATCATTGTTACAGTTTTTTATGCTGCTTTTTGTCCCATACTTATTATTGTCTAAGATCCCTTGTAATTATCTTCGTCTATGTCTAGAAATCTATGGATAATTTGCTCTAATTTTCGGGTTAGACATCATTGAATACATTAGAATACTGTAAGAATAACATTAGTCGCATGCTGGGTGCTTCGCAGCTACACAAAATTGCAAATTCATCGGCTACTGGTCATTATCCACAACTTATCGAATTACCATTTGAATTAGGTTTGAAGCCGCATTTTGAATTTGACAGTTGCATGACGATGCTATCATTATATTAGAATTCCAGTTTCAAATTCCGAAATGCCGAAAAGTCTTGGTGTTTGTGGCGATTTGCCCGCAAACGTAAAGTTTAATATTCAGTAGCCGTGCACAATTTAACATGTAAATATGTTTTCGAACATAGAATTATTTAATATGTTATTATATTCAAATTCAACAATAGTAATTTTCCTTATAATATTTTAGGATAAGAAGAACTGTTTTCAAAGAAATATAATTACGAAATTTGGTTCCCACGTCAGTCTTGATTTGTTTCGTGTAAGAATTCTCAGAAGTTTCTGGCGATGGTGTTTTGTTTATACCACTGCTTAGGACCAACGCATTTTCAATGTTTTTTGTGTTTAAAAACAAATGCAAACAGTTTAGTTTTTTATTCACGCTAAAACAAAACAGCTTCGTTACTAAATATATCCACTACAAGCTCATTCTCATTAATATGTGTGTGTACCCTTAAGTTTTCTTTAACAAAAAATCTATTTTTTAAAACAATTGTATGAAAGATTGCTAGTAACTATAAAGTTAATTATTTTAGGTGACTAGTTGTTATTCGGAAAACCCGAATTTTCAAATTATAACAGTGACTCCTGTGTTACTCTCTCCACGATAGAATTGACACCTGATAAAAACAATCAGCTGTATAGATATGTCATTACCAAAATTTGTAAATCCGGAGGTCACGCTAGAATTATTGAGAATAAGAAAATCATGTAGGCCGTGGAAAACAAAACTTGCAGCATCATTATAAACAGTTATTGTTCTGTCATCTGAAATTAAGTTCCAAAAGTTAGCTAGAACGTAATTAGGTAATCAATTTTATCTAGTATCGTGTGAATGAGAATGGTGGCTAAAGATGCTTTACGTATGTGTATCGTACAATATTTTATCTACAATATAATGAAAAAACCCAATAAATATAAAAAATACTTTTATTTATGAATCAGGATTACAATATTAAATGAGAAGTTTGCCATGATAACAAAATATTCATCCTCGTTTTACAAATTTAGCGTGTTTAAATTTTTTAATCATTCGTTGTTTGGCAACCCGCGACTAATGAAACTTTGTTACTAAACAATCGTTTTACAGACTTGAAATAATATCTAAACATCAATTTTACGCACTGTCGTAGATAAATATAATTTTACGTAAGTTATTATTTAACCTAACCTAATTTACAGGATGTCCCCTGAGGAAACCAACAAACTTTTAACATATATTTTAGGCGTTATTGTAAGTAAAAAAGTTCATATAAACTATATAGGTAATTTCTTCTCCGTTTTAGAGATATCAACAGAAACAAGTAAAATCTTTAATAATCAAAAAGTCTATTCTAATAAGAATGCTAGGTAAGTAGCTATTGTTCACATATTATTTTATTTGACGTATCAGTAGCACAAACTGTCAAAATTCTCCAAAATTGGTTTCGATGAACACCGGTCAAGCCAGATATTTTGCGTATGCTTGTAAATAAATTAACTTCGTGCAACTGCATTCAACACATCAGCATGTTTGAAATAATCCCGATTCCTTTTTAAATGTGGACATAGACAAGATCCTGTTTCTCTCAAACTTTGAATAACTCTTGTAAAATGATGCATGATGTGGGACGTTTTGAATATCATTGACGGCCAGGCCCGAGCTATACGCGCACTAGGCAGCCGCCTAGGGCACCCAAATTTGGGGCGTCACAGCTAAAGGGAAATATTTATAAATTATTTTAATTATTCCTGATTCCTTTTTCATGGAATGTTTTTAATTGTTGTTGCAGTCACAAATGCAGAGTTTCGATAACAGCATTATTGGACATAATTCCCCGCTGTACAGACATTCTTTTAAAGGACCGAACAGATAAAAATAACATGGCGACAAATCTGGGCAATAAGGTAGATTTGGTAAAAAATCCCAATGTTGAAGTAAAGTAGTGCAGACTTACTCGATGGGCTTTCTGTTCAGGGGGCAGTTTTTTGAAAACCCAGTGAATACTGACTTTGTTGAACTGCAATTTATTATAGACCTAGGACAGAGAATTGCTTAGGCATTTACAGACAATGATTTGTTTTTGAAATTGCGTCTCAGAAAATAAGAAAATTCAGTTTAATTTTATTTATTGTTTCTTTTTGATTTTATTTGTGCGTAGGTACATTATTTTTGTATTCTATGAGTGAAGGAAATTTGCATCGTTTTTATTTTGTTTTGTTTTTATGTGGGCGCCAAAACTGAAATCTGCCTAGGGCGCCAAAAACTCTTGATCATTGACAGGATTCTGCTAATTCAGCTCGACTACTTTCATTACAGAAACCATACAAAAAGACCATGTTTGCATATTCCATATTTGTGAAAGTTTTAAATATAGTTGTTAAATGATTAGGTACTTTGGCAGTTCATGCTATTGATACGTCAAATGAGAATTATTCTCATATCAAAAATAAAGATTTCTGTTCCTTAGAAACTGAATGATTTAGTTTTGAAAAGTATCAGGATACTGTACTGTATAGAATCATCTGTCTGAAACGAATCGAAGTATCTGAAATCTAAAATGAAATATGAATGTAGGAAAGAAGTCCTCAAGAGCAATACAATCCCAAGTTTATTTTAAACCCCAAGAAACTTTTATCCTAAGTACTTCAGCATCATAGTTTCATTATTTTTATCGGCAGTATCCGACAAATAAATCCGCAAAACGATCCAAAACAAAACGCGTTTCTGTAGCAACCAATCGTCCTAATCACGATAACAATCCCAACCCATTCAGGTCTCCCTCTAAAGAACACAGGGCTGAAGGATCTCGTTAGTATTTATTCCTCCCAGTGGACTGAAGTACGAACCCTACCGCTGCCCTATCGGCGAGCGAACACCGACGCCTCGACAACGCCGAGGTGTAAAGGGACCTTATATCAAAGAATATTTCATAGCCCACTTCGCTACGCTATCACACCAACGGTAATTGTTTTATGCGCTTTATCTTTTGTGTAATTAAAATTATTCCACGGTGTTCGTGGTACGGAATTATAGACACCGGGAGATCAGAGATACGGTTAATTATTAAGACCCCATCGGAAGAATCTAACAAAGGAAACTTTCTGCTCAAATATTATTTATTTCGCAGGGGGAATGCCTTTGAAAGTTACAAACTTCACGAAAATTTCATACCTGAATATCATTGATTTACACTACAGAAATGTATATTATACACCAAGGAAGGGAAATGCATAATTTTTGTTAAGGTGCAATTTGAAGGCCTGATGTATTCTTTTGCTATCTTCAGTAAATTTAAGAAAATAATAGTCTTTGAAATTCACACTCTAACAACCCAGACTTTGGATATGAATTTTGTCAAATTTTATTTAGAGAATTTGAGTTCTACGTCCAAATAATAATGTATCTTATAGTAAATCAATATGTTTGTATATATTTAATTTGTATCATTATTGTATTTTCCCTATATTAGACAAATGAAGTGTCAAAATAAATCCTAGGATTTATTTTTGAGACATTGTCTTCCTAGTGGGATAAATCAAAACCTATTTTTAACATATTTCACTAATACAACTCTGTAAACAACTTATTTTCTACAGAGTTTAAATTAAACATAAATTTGAACTTGCCGCTACCAGTATCAAATAACAATTTGCTGTCATAGAAAAAACAAATGACAGGTCGACAAGTGCTGTGTTAAATCAATGGTAATTTTTAAAATTTTAGTGACTTTTTGGTGGTTTCTAAAGTGTTACGGGTGAATAAACATTGAAGAACTATATGCAAAAGATTTTTTTGTGTTTTTTGATAGGTAAGTAGTTATGAATCACAGAATTTGGTAGAATTTTATGGTTTGTTGTACATGCACCAGGTTATAATTATACAATCATAATTTAGACATATTTAAGTAATATATGAACTTTTGGTACACTTTTGTTTGCAAAATAATAATTTTAGATTTACAAATTATATCTAAACCTATAAGTATATGTATTATTTATATAAAACAATGATACAATGAAGATATCATTAAAATAAGTAAGATTTTGTGAGCAAAGGATTTTATTTAGTCTAGTGCAACATACAATATTACTAATAATTCTTTTTAACAGAGAAAACCTAAAAAATACCTTATAAAACTTGTATCCTATTTAATTTTTCTTGTAGTGGTAGATACCAAAATTTGTTTTCCGATCATTTCCCGCTATTCTACGATAATATGTTGGGCATTTGATGGCCGATTTTGTTTCACAATTTTCTTTAAAGCCCAATTAACAGTGTTAGAAGTTGACGGTGGACGACAATTTTTTTTTTTTTTCATAAGATTTCCATTTTCTTTAAACAAATTAATAATAACTTGTGCGGACAGTCGATCGCGGAATCAAATGTGAAATCGAAATTTTTCGTGCCGAAATGCCGTTCATATAGGTATTAATTATAGATTTTCTTAAATCTGACTTATCACTTATCATTACCGATATCTGTATACAAAGCAGATTGGCACACCCAGCAATGGGTAATATGCCGTGATGAAATATTTATTTATTTTATATTTTTATTTACTTACAATAAATGTCAAGCACTTTGTTGATTTCAATAATATATCAATTGTTTTGTCAACAGCAACAGTTGCCTACTTTGTGAAAAATATAAGTGGCCGTAGTATTCTGATTCGTACAGTATTTTTTTAAAGATGTCTGATCAAGGTTAACTACAAATTGTATGAATTAATATTTTAGCTCTACCCATTCCGACAAATTCAGTACATAAGATATTACTGTTATTTTATTATTATAAAAATATATGTTACTGTAAAAGCATTCCAAATATGTGAAAAATGAGTTACTAACATAGTGTCAGTGACACTGACAGAAAATAATGTTATTCGTATGGCTATGAATCAAGGTAATATATCAGAATTAATAAATAAACTTACGTTACAGCGAAAGTATTGTCAACAATGAACATCGTTTTAATATGGAATGTCGTAAGATTAAGAAACAATATGAATTTTTGAAAGACAAGCGTCTTATATCCATCCTTCTCGCATACGCTTCGTGTTATGGCAAGTGAGAGAGATAAATGTATGACAATTTGTTAATTCGTTTATTTTTTTGTTGATAATTGAAGCTGAAATTGTATATTTTACGGTAACAATTTTTTTTTTGTAAGAACAAAATATTTATTGATTTTTTTGTAATAAAATGAAATGTCATTAAGGTAAAATATTGTACCGGACGAAATAATATGATTTTGGGCTCGTACATACTACTATCAATAACTATAATCTAAGGTAACAGAATAGCGTATATAAAGAATCAGTTATCTATACGGTGTATTCAATTACAATAATCCTTTGTTGAATTTGTGAAATAAAAAGGTTTGGATATAATATGATCTCGGTTGTTAACAAGCCCTTGTCGGTGTGCAAATGAGCAGATTCCAATAGGGAATGAGTTTACGACTGAACGAACGACTGCAGGGCAGGGGTATGGCTGCGGTATCGGGCTGATAGAGGTGTAAACCAACCACGCGCGTCTCACCGGTATTATTAAATTGTATAAAGGGGTGAACGACGAACAACCACCGCCGACTAGCTGGATGATTAACCGAGCCCCCTGCGTGTAGTAGCTACAGTGCTACTGCTGCTGCTCTCCCACAATGTGTCGTCATACTCTGTATCGCACAACTCTTGTTTTATATTGCTCTTGTGTTTTACCTGAATGTTTGCTCTGCTTCATTTGAATTTCGATGTAAATAGAATTTGATCTGATATAACCGCGAATGCGAACGCGGACGAGTTCATGTGACTCATGTGACTGAAATGTATCCAGTGAATTTTCATTGTCATTCGTACACAAAATCAATTGAAATTTCCAATTGTTCTTTCTGGAAGAAATAATTAGTAATGAAAACTAACACACAAATGGAATATTTTTTTCACTTAGACCCGATCCTACCCCATCTAGTTAAAATGACAGTTTATTAACAATTAATTAAGAATTAAACTGAAGGTTAGAATCGATTTCCAGTTAGCTTTAACCAAAGGTGGTAAGAATAATTTTGCAACATAACCGTTAGCAATTGTGTTTCCTAAAATAATAAGATCTATAGACTGCACCACACATATCAAAATTCAGTACATTGTAATACCTTATAAATATATATTTTATGGATGACAGATACACGAGATTCAAAACAAATCGCAAGATAAATATGTAATGACATATTGTAAATGAAATGTCATTTCACAAAAGGGAATATAGAAATAATAAAAAAATCAAATTCCCCAGATTATTAAGAGCAAGATACTACTATTATAAGCGTTACTCATATTTAAACGCTACTTGCTTAAGTGTAACTTAACTGACTGATTTGTTCAGAATACAGCTATAAGTCTAACCGCAAATTCTACTTCTGTAGTGTAAGTACTATTTTGATTCAGTATTATATACATCTTAAAGTGTTAACATTTAAATGTAAGCAACGACGAGCAATATGTTCGCTACCTAATAAAATGTTAAAATATGAAAATAAACGAATTCGATAAATAAAATTATGAATGTGAACAGAATGAAATAGTACGCTTGCGCAAAATATATGTACGTTGTTGTATGATTACATGTGAATTATTTGTATGCATGTATCTATGAAATATGACTATTTGAAGATATATGCAAATGATTTAAAACCTGTAAAAGAAAAGACTATAACGTTTGGTATTAAATCATTCCGAGGTTAGTGAAATTCTTCCTTCCCAGGTGGGCACTGAAACCGCATTCAGTTGTTTTACGAGGTGATCGCTAGCATTTGTTTAGCATCCGCGTATAATTGTGTTTTATTGGTGTGTGTGTGTTTTGTAAGTCGCGGTGTGCCATGACTTTTATACAGTGCGAATTATTTATGTGTCGTGTCCGTGTCAACACGACCGGCGCGTTGTATGCTCAGCTTCTTTTGTTTGTTTCTATGTTAGTGTTTTGTTTCTGTTTTATAGCCAAGAAATTTGTGATTGTTGTCATTTTAATGATAGTCAATTGTATGAGGAAATGTTTATGGCCGATATTATGCGATTATTTCAGGTGAACAGAATTTACTGTTTCAGGATCGTAATAAAAAAATTTACAATCGCGGTGAGATTTACTGTAAGAAGCAAACCAATTCCGCTAATAGCAATGCGGGTAGAATGGTGTGATTTAATGACTCTCTATTGCTTTTCATGGAGGTATCATAATCATACCCATTGTAATCACTTTTGAAAAGTTAAATTTAAAGCAAGATTGACAGAAGAAATTTCCTTCTTAAATATTTTATTGTTTTTAAATTGTTAACATCATTGTTAACAATGGAAGGTTTTTTGATCGAACTTATCCACATTTGAATTTTTATCTAGCTCTCAAAAACATTGCTTTTTGTTCTTTATTAAAGATGTAGGAGACGAAATCGATATCTCTGATGTCATAATCATGACAAAAGTAAACTTATTTAGCTTCTAGAGGGAGAATATGTCAAAGTTTATTTTATTTTTACTGGTCAATTGTCTAATATAGGTTAGCCCGTTATCCAACATGGTACAACAGCTGTAGAAACTGCATCAAAAACAAACAAAAATTGAGGTTTTTCTTGCACATTTATAGAAAAGAAAAAAAACAGCGTAAAACATTCAAATGAAATTTGACAAAATTCAACTTAGTTTGTGTTGTTGGGGTATGTGAATGTGAAAGACTACTATAGTTGCGGACAAATAAGTATGTACTGGATATTTTTACACAGTTGAAAATTCACTGGGCATGTTGAAAATATTAAGTTATGAAAAAACTGCACCACCGCAGAGCAAGGGACAGGGTACGCAGAAGGAGAAAAAATTGAGCATCAGTCCATGTTTAATTGACGGCGAGTATAATTTCTTAAATTCATTAGACTGGAAAAGATGACAAACAAGTTTTTCACAAGCTTTTATTTCTTAATTACCTTCCGTCACCTCTAGGTAAGGAAGGTATTGTCTTTGGTCAAAAAATTCGGTGGTGAGTTTTCATTGAATAAGCACGTTTTAGGGTCTTTACAATACGATTTTACTATTTTTACGATGATGTCTGTATGTGTGTGTGTGTGTTCGTGTGTGCGTGTCTGTGTATGTGTGTGTGTGTGTATGTGTGGGACCGCGTTTTCGGGCACGATATCTCCAATACTAGAATTCAAAAAATTACAATTCTTGCGTATTCCTCTTCCTTACAACCATATACAGACCTGTTTAGATTTTGGTTATAATTGGTCAACCGGAAGTACCCTCATTTGAAGATTTTAACAGTTTTTCTTGAAAAAATCAGTTAAATGTTATTATAACTTAAAGAATATATTATTGTCTATACGATTTGATTGCATTTTATATTTGATATTCAACAGATATAGAGTTAAAGAAGAATAACGATAATAAATTTTATATAAATTTCATAATTCAGCCAGCTATGCTAACTTAACCATGGAAACTGCTAATATATTCAGGTAATTCAAATTGACAGATGTCAGTATCAATAAAATGAAATCAATGAAAGAACAAGGGAAGTAACTCTAGTGTTAGAAGTTTCTAGATATAAGAGAGACGATTACATATTGGTTTGAACATGTCATGAGGAGAGATGAATATATTAATAGAAGGTGGAAGAAACATAGGAAGACCAAATATAAGATGATAAGACTGTATTGTAGAAGACTTGAGAGAAAAGGAACTGAATGAGGACGACACGCAAAACAAAAATGAGTGGAAGAAGAAAATAAAAAATAGCGACCCCCTAACGAATGGGAAAACTAAAGAAGATGTCAGTGTCAAGTGCAATTTGCATAGTTGGTTAATGAAATAACTTTACTGGAAATATGGGATCTTTTACAAGAAAATTTATGTATGGGGCGCGTGCAGTAACATGACTTTGACCCGTGTCAAAATGACAGCAATTAATTATGTCCATAACTGACGAGTGTTATAATGTTTCAATCAAAATTTCATAATTTTCTTATTTCATGTGGTTTGTTTGTTATCAGGAGTATGGAATTCAGTTGCCGAGAAAGGGAATCACATAATACCAAAAATTTATAATCTTTTGCAAGAAAATTTATGTATGGAATTTGTACATAATACACAGGATTGACGGAAGGTATTGTGCTGGCCACATCAGATTTTTTTAATGTTTCTAACTCTCCGTCATGAGAAAATAGTACATAAACACATCTCAGGAGATAATTCTGTTTTTCCTTTTATGTACTACACCTTGAGAAAAATTATGCATTTATCTCAGCTTATCTGTAATATATTAAATTTATTTAGAATATTCTTTTAATGTTGATAAAATTAACATGTCGTTTTATGTTAAAACAATAATATATTGTACAAAATATATCTTACTTGCCAAGTATTACTAAAACGACGAAATATTATTAATAAAGAAATTGCCCGTAATTCAAGTTAGATATTATTATACAAACTACATAAAACGAAATTAAAGCAGGTGGTCCAACTGGTGTGGAACGCATTAAATTTATTTAATGTTCTTATAAAATTAGAAAAAAACAAAAAACTTGCGTGAACATTCATGTTATAAGGCTACAAACATTTTCGACATGAAATAACAGTAGAAATTTCGGTAGCAAGCAACAATTTAATAATTAACAATAACCATAACTCATTCTTTTAATAAACGGTTAGAGTTGTATAAATTACATATCAGTTATTTTACAGTGAGCAATATTTTAAAACTTTCTATGCATGTGCTGTGCTGTGCACCCATAATTCTAACGGCCAGTTTCTTTCGCTAATAAATCCGGTAGTCCGTAATACATCACCGGCCATCGGCATAGAGCTATAATCTATTAATTATACACAGATTAGTTATTATGTTATGGTAATTAGCGCGGTTGTGAATCTAATCACGTCCGTCGATAGAGATGCGTATTTTCAAATCTGCTCCAGCCACCTCATAAATTAGCTATAGTGGGCGGTGGAACAAATTTATTAAATAACTTCTTATGTATAGATTCATTCATCTTTATTTAAATATATACAAAACGTGCTAGCTTCCGAATATATTATTTTTACTTGAAATACCGTACACTATTAGAAATAATTCTCACATTGTTCTATCCAGGAAAATAACAATTTGAATAGTATTATGAATAATAATTGATGTACACCTTTCCAAAATTGTCGGTTTCCTTTCGTCCCTTCAAAGAATACCTTTTTTCGTATTGAATACAAATTACTGTATATAACTTTTTAAATATTATATACGTTTAGATTCATCACAAATCAGTCAAAAACACACGTGTTCGTCACATAAGTTATTTAAAGAGCACCGCTACTTATAATTTTCCAAAATGTCAAGAATAATTTTAAAATTCTTGTCGAATTGTTATAGGAACTACTTATTCAGCATATTTCTTCAGATAAGAGTTTGTTTGCATATTTTGTATCTATTTCTTACATGAAACTTTTTTTCTGTTGACCTACAGAGAAAGAGAATTGATATATTAGAAACCAATGTTTCGTTATACACTCGTACCTTCCTCAAGGTACAGAATGCGGCAGAATAACCTCCCTAATTTTGAAGATGAATTAAAAAAAAATACCCGACATAAAAGAAAAATATTCACATCCTGAACATATAATATGGGAAGTTTTATCTCATGTGCTGTGAAAGTAATATCGGTGGTGTCCGTCATTGTCCAAACACTATTGCAAGCGACGAAGTTTCGCATAACTCTTTCGAGCATTTCTTGACGTATACGGCGGATTTATGTGCGGATTGCAGGTTCATCGGTCTGAGATTATCTCACAGAAAAAAGTCGCACGGTGTTAAATCTGGCGAGCGCGCGGGCCAAGAAATATCGCCTCCCAGGAAAATTAAGCACCCTAAGAACATTTTACCGAAACCTACATTGATACTCGTGCTGGGTGGGCCGCGGCCCCATCCCGCTGGAAACAAATATTCTCCTGGCCAAGTTCTTCAAGAACAGGCTCACACACCGTCAGAATTGACGGTAACTACCCGACTTCCTTTCGTTGATATTTTTGGATGTTCGAGCAGTCCATGGGTCTCCACGTCTATTCCTTACAACAAATCCTGTTTCCGTAATGTTTTTTTATCAACAACGTAATTGATGTAGGCTTCCACGGCAAAAGCGCGTTGCTCGTTTATCTACATTATGTTTACGATTGAATTGTTTTGTTCCAAAAACTTTCCATCAACTTTTTCCACGGACACCACCCCATCCTTTTACGATCCCTATTCGCTTGACAATACTATAGTAAAACTAGGGAAGTTATTTTGCGACACCCTGTGAATTTTTATATAAAATTATGTACATATAAAGGATTCACATGTATCGTTATCACCGTCAAATTTCTCGCCATTTACACCGTTCTGTGTTGTGATTGGTTGAAATAATACAGTACGGTAGGTCTCGACGCTACGAACTTCGACGGCGGCTATTAAAATATTTCTATTTTTGATGTTGACAGGCATTACCATCGTAAATTTTAACTACATATGATCTGATCACACATTTCAATAATACCAACTCAAACCAGTTTAACATAAAATCTGTAGATTTTTATTTATGTTTATGATAAGGAGTATTTTACTACTTCGCCAATTAAGAGTTCCGAAAAGTTGTCCATGGCGAAACCGACGGAACAAAACTTACTACAAGTTATGTCAACCGGCAATGTTACTGAGATCAAACCACATGTTTTGGTAATATTTCTGTTTTCAAGTGTGCATCGATATTTTATGAGAGCATGTGAACAAAATAGTTATTACGACGGCCGCTACGACCACAAAATTAACGGTTGTAACGGTCTATATGAATCCAGCTTTAATACATTCGTTTAAATATTCAACTTGTCAAACATCGTACAAAAATTTGCTAAAACACACATTTATATATCTGTACACTCTCAAATTCGGAAAAAAATTATGGTATAAAAAATTTGAAACACAAAATGTCCTTGGAAAATCTCAAAGATTACAAGGTTACAAAGAAAACTTGGAAAGCTATAATGTTTCATAAAATCATTATGATACAATACAAGACCGGATAAAAAATAAAAACGTATACTTGCAGCTATAAAACCTTTCACTCATCATTCTTCATAGAGTTGTACAGTTAGCATACTTCTCGTAACAAGTATATTTTAGTTTGAAGAAGAAGTAAAATATCATAAACTGAATCCATCTTTAGGAATTAGTCATAATTCCAATTGTGATGGTGTTCCGCGAAGCGGCTGGCTCGCGTACAATGCTACGCGGTTAAGTTATGCCAGCTCACGCACACCGGCGTAGGTGGCGGGGTTGCGGGGGCCCACAGCCCATAATGCAACTGCACGTAGGGCCGCCATTGTTGTGCTACTTCCGGTATGAGTGAAGAATGTCCCACCTGTACGGACGACGACTCGAGGTGAAACTTCAGACACACAAAAATAACAGAAACGAGGCACAGTTAACAAGACGAATTTCTAATCGAATACTTTTCCATAAAATAAATTCAAAAAGTCATCATAATATTCTGTAATTTAAATATTTCAAATAAAAATAAATCTTAGATTTAGAAAGGAAATAAAATTCACAAATCGAGTTCCCAATAACAAGATTATCATCTGATAGTTGTCAAATATAATAGAGAGTAATAACTGATAAATCATGTTTTTGAGTGTGTCTTTGTAATTTTTAATATTCAGTAGTATATATTTATAGCATATTCGAAAAATAAACCACGGTTCGTTGCTGGTTTATGGAAGCATGGAAGTACTAATGAGTTTATTTTAATTGATAGTTCTGATAATTTTTTCCTTATTTTAAAGCAACTACGAAAATGCCTATTCTCAGGTAACTCATACTTCTTGTATATTCGCAGGTTATGCCCGTGATAATTTTATTTCAAATACTAATATTGCTACTTTTCTTATATTCATAATTAAACACAAGTAGATCTTTCAAATTAAAAAATATAAATATGCGTAAAAGAATCTGCACATAGTGAGCCAATAAATAGCGGGAATCATGGTTATGTGCTTGTTGATAAATTGCGAGAACTTAAAAAAAAACTTCTCGAAAGAATTTACAAAAACTTTTATTGAAGCTAAAATGTCAAACGATGCATATTTTCACCGAGAATACGGATATTTTAGTGACTGCAATATTTTTGTCGTATCATTTGAAAGCCCAGCTGGCAGTTGCAGGCGCCACTGTACTTACTATCTGCAGAGATAGCTGTTAAATTGAAAAGATCTATTACATACAACATCAAGATTCTACCCTAATTTCTAATTTCTAACCGCCAACTTCGCACGGTTGCTGTGGTCATGCATAAGTAACCAAAATTTTCATGAACTTCGAATTTATAACTGGTTGCTAAACAATCTAACCACGGTTAGGCTGGTTCCTTTTACGAATATTGATATCACGAATTTATATTCTATATTTAAAGAATGTGAAACCAGTTTTAAATCAGATTTTTCCAATACATACCTATATTCAGAATATAATATTATATATTTCTTCATTCATTTCCAATACAAGGAATTGGATTTTCATTTTTCGTTGTTTTTGTAAATAATACGTAGATACTTTTATTTCGAAATTGGAATGAACTAGATTATCATCATGTCTATTTCGTCAAAAAGTAGCTTCTGGATACAAAGTTATATTTTGTAGCCACCATGTCTGCAGAAACGACTATTGACATTGTCTCTCTGTACCTTATGCTAGGGTACCTTTATATACAGGGTATGGCCATGGGGCAAGATCGCCGCCATAAGCGGGCCAATGTCAAACATTCTGATAATTAATTTCCCTATTTATTTGTAAGAAATGTGATTTTATATTATACAGAAATATTAAATAATCACACATGAATCTATAAAGGTACGAAAAATTCATTTATTTAAGAGATACACAATTATTATTATGACATAGATTTAGAGGTTATGTAAAGCATAGGATATAGGTTGTTATCACACCAAATTTAATAACTGTAGTTATTATTTGCATAATAAGTATATATTTTAAACTTACCTTTTAAAAATTTAGATGTTTGTGCTTAATATTGGTAATTTTTATGTGTTTTCAATATTGCCAGTCATCGTAGTCAGTATCTCAAGAAAATACACAAATAAATAAAATAAAAGTATTACTTACACTTTAAATAAACATTAGAAGTATATTTAAATGTATTTTGCATTAAAATAAAACAAATAACCACGAAAATACATAATAATTTGCGCTATAACGAAAATGACAGTGGACCGCGAATGGCGGACGAAACGTGAGCCACGTCATGGCCATACCCTGAATATATAGGTACCCTACCTTATGCTGGTTTAGTATTGTCATCTTTGAGTCTGCGTTGTTACTACTTCATTTCTAATGCTTCTTTTTATCAGTATTGCCAGATGCGACATAATTATCGAAAAGGCAACATAATTTTTAAGCTGCTACCATACAAAATAATTGTGCACCATAATCCATAATTACAACATAATTTTAGAATTCTTCGCATAATTATAACTACTATCACCATAAATTTTAGAAATGGATATAAAAATGTCGAAATCACCGCAAAAATAGCAATAGCTATGAAATTGAAACAAATGGTTAACATATTTATCTATCAAGTTTGGTTAATTTATTTTTATTAGGTATTATTCATAATTTCTGTTCAATTATCTATCCAATTTAAACAAATAATTGTTTACTTAAATAGAAATTACACATAAAAATAAACTAACCCAGCTTAACAGAGAAATTGTTAACATTTGTTAATTTTTTTTGCGACATTTTTATAACTAATTTCTGCCGTTACAAGCATGAAAAATTAATTTTGTGCATTGATTCAGATACAGAATTTTATGCTTTGCAACTTTTATTTGATACTTTTTTACCTAAAATAATTAGGGAAGCAGGAATTAATAAAGAATTACTTATTTTCAAGACTGAAAAATAAAATTCCTACAAAAACACCATATTTTTTTTCAAATTCCATAATTTTCATATCGTTTTTCGATACTTAGTGATTTTAGAAATGGCAACACTACTTTTTATCCTTCTTGGTATAACCAACCATTATTCACAACCATAAGTTAACTTGGTAAATTAACTTTTTCTCAATATGTGAAATATTTTCGTTTTTTTAATTATTGTTATTTGTATCTTCATCTCGAGTCTCATATCTACTTATTAATACGCGATTGTTAAGTTAGTATTTTTTGTCCCTGTAAATACAACCCTAACATTAGATTTCTTTACATTTATACCTACTATAATCTCCAAATTTTGAAATTTAGATATATTATGGATTTATATATCCGTTTACTATTTGTTCTTCTTTAAGAATCACAAATATATATTAATAGCTTGCTACATGCTACTGTTTACTACACAAACATGTAACGACATGACTGTCGCGCACACTCAGTAGGGACAATGAAGTTATACATACGCAGCCATCTACCGCTAGACCTAGAAGACTTAACGTAGAGGGAAATTTAAAAATATTAATTTGAGTAGTGTTAAAGGAATCTTGAGTAATACTACAGAATTAATATATTGTACTAAAGTGTAATAAATGTCGTCTTTAAAATATTGAGATAGTAAAAATAGTAAACAAGATTAAAAATGTGGAGTGAATAAAAGGAATGCTTGAAATCGCGTTATCCGTCCAGCTGGGAAGGTCAATGGTGCAAAAGGCGCCAGTGTTTATGTTATGCAAATCAGGTTGGATTTTTGCCGAAACGAACTCTATTACTCAAGGAATATGTTAAGTTTATTGCAATTTTGGTTTTATTTTTCCATTCCGCAGGTTTAGATTTCATTAAGTGACCGTTTTTGTAATTATATGAACCTTGGTATCAATTAGGATCGAGTACATATTGCATATGTGGATTCTTTGACCTTGTCACATTTGATTCTGTTTTGTTAATTAGCCAGTCTCACAGAGACATATGAACGTCTATGTGTGTGTGACATACATTTTAATTTGATTATTATTATGTCATATCCAGTTTACGAGATATTTGGTGTAATGTGTTATTAAAAATTAAAGTGTGAATTTTAATTACTAAAATTCATATTTTAATTATAGTTTTACATATTTGACAACTTTACAAATTGGTATGCTAATCATCTGATAATTATTTTTTGCTATGCTCATTTCCTATATGGAATACTGTATTTATATAAAATAATAATTAATTATTGTATTTCATGATGTACTGGAATTATTCACCTGTAATTATGTTGACTATCGTATCAATTATTCTAATTATTTTTAAATGAAATGAGAGCCAATCAAAATATTTGTATTATTTATTAATATGTTAACAAAATATGTCATTTACAATTTTCACATGATTTGAAAACATTTAATTTATGAAATTTTAATTGCTTCGTAATCTTGTAGTACCAAAATTTAAAGTTCCTCCTTTTTTCTTAGAATGCATGTTGCTTGCATTAGCTATTACTGTGGAGTTACTAAACTTATATTGGTAGTAATGTAGATACTAGTTTTAAATTAAAAGCAATTCAGTATAAATGTCGTTGTTAAAATGTTACTCAAACATACTGAACACGTCTTGAAGCTAGCAACGTAACAGCTAATTCATTAGCTTTTTGTATATTTTGTTTCATCAGCCATATATGGCACTAAACCGTCATTATATGAAAAATAAGTTCATAAAAGTAAAAATAGTGTGTTTCAGTATATCTATTATCTTATACCTAGGATCTTTATTAAACCCAAATAAGAGTACAATAACAGATATAAAAAGAAGGATTATACCGAATAACAACAAAAGCTTCTTTGCCATTAAAAAATTATGAAATTAAAACCCGGGACCCGGTTAATCTATTTGTTAACAATTAGATAAAATGAAAAATGTCGTATGAAAAATTCACTCATCTGTCGATTTGAATTATATGAATACGAGTATATTAGCAGTTTCCATAGCTAGCATAGCTGGCTGATTTACGAAATTTAATACCTGGAGAGCCGGGTTCGACCCCGACCGACGACAAAAATTACTTCCAATTTTAATGGCACAAAATTTACCTTTGTGGTGCACTCTCCACGTCAGCATTGAGTGTCCGTGAGGTGACGCTTGGTAAGTGCCCGCGCGGCACAAATATTTCATCATTACCGATATCTATATAGAAACCAGATTGGCACACACAGCAATGAGTAATATGCCGTTATGATATATTTATTTATTTTATTTATAATTTTTAACTATATATATTGAATATGAATAAAAAAAATAATACAACCATATAGAGAATAAAATGTTCTTTAATATTGATAACAAAATGTCAAAAAATGATATTTAACAGTGTTTTATCAAGAAAAACTGTTAAGAACTTAAAATGAAGGTATTTCCGGTTGACCAAGTATAACCTAAATCTAATTAACTCTTCATATGGATACAAAGTAGACGAATGAGAAAGAATTATAATTTTTAGAATTATAGTGTTGGAGTTATCGTCTATGAAAAAAATCGTCACACACACACACACACACACACACACACACATACACACACACACACACACACACACACACACACACACATACACCCATCGTATGTATGTATACAGACATCGTCGTAAAAATGGTAAAATCGTATTCTAGGGAGCCTAAACGTACTTATTCACGAAAAACTCACCATCGAATTTTTTGACCAAAGACAATACTGTCCTTATTCAAAAGTGATGGAAGGTAAAAATAGTGTTAAATATAGAGGATACGTAAAGAATGTAAACTTTGTAATTGCACATGCGTAGAGGAGGTTTAACGGAACGATGAAAACTTCTTACTAATTTTGATAGTAATATTTTAAATTTTAATTTAAAAAATGTACGAGTGTAGTCTACTAATATGGACGTAGACAATTCTACAAATTTTTATGACGTAAACTACATCATAGTCTACGCGCAGACAATGGCTTAATTTACAGGCACAGTTAGACCAAAAAAATTGTTGAGTAGCTGAAGTAGGTACTGCAAAATATTAAAAACAACAAAATAAAAAAAAACACTAAAAGCCGTGAAGTATAGAACCGAATGGAAGAGAATAGTACAGAATGCTAAGCATAACCTAGAAACGTAATGTGCAATGGGAAGAAGCTAAAATTTAGCATATGTATTAATCTACGAGTCTTATTAAAAAATTAAGTGATAAAAATTTCTGTATATTTGGCCGCAATTTGATTTCATTCTTTAACAAACTCTTTCATTCCATATATTCGCAAACTTCGAAAATGTATGCAATATAAAAATCTAGGTTAAAGTCAGTGCTCGGCAAGAGCTCAACCTCATTAAAACAGTATCCTATCTCAAAGCATCCAACAAGAGAGGGTAAAATCGTCAAATCCGTAGAGAAAACAAGAAAATCATCGCTGGAAATATTTGTATGCAAAATAAGTGCAAGGCAACAGTGTCGGACACTGTAGTGCACAGTGCTCAGTAGTGCAGTTGGTAGAACAACCGCCAGGGGGATATCACAGCACTGCAATCGTGCCGATACAACCGTACCACCATGTCGCACTCGCAGATTACATTATGCCGCCTGTGTAATCACACCGGCCGTGGATGGCTACAGAAATAGTAGTCGGAGCTTTTGGTACAAATATAATGGCTGTGCGGTGGGTAATAGTAACTACAAGACTGTTCAAAATTAAGGATAAAACATCTAAACGAAAATTTGAAATATATTGGGATATAATTATGTCTGCATCATTTAGGATAGATCGGGAGTCAGGCTAGACTGCCAAACATCTGAAAATATAAAATAACAGTTTTTAACTGCTAGTTAAAAGAAATTATAGCATCGATATTATAGGAACAGTAAAAATTACAAATCTGTCAATTATGTCGGAATTTGAAGTATTATACGCCCCCTGGAGCTGTTGAAACAGATGGAAATTGAACAGTGTGGCTGAAGGATATGTCGAGGAATCACTTCAAAACATAAATTTAATTCTAAGGATTTTTAGGTACATTACCGTCCTAGAAATGTAGTCTGTAAGTCTGCTATTACGTTATTTCGTTAAAAGTTAAGGTTATCAAGTCATAGTGACACTTAGAGCAATATTACATGTATAGTCCGTCTACTTTTACCTGAAAGTTGGGTTAAGATGCTCAATGGTTCATAGACTATGGTGGGGGTGAAATATGGAACGGAGTTCATTCTGTCCTAACTTTGCTGCAGTTAAGATCGGAAAGTACAAACCGGGGCGTAAACTACGAAAGCTTTGAAAGTTACCTCATCTCAGACATAAATAATATTTGTTATATTTCAGTCTCATTCTACACCAATATGTAGTAAATAGCGTGCTGGTAAGTTTGTATTTATAAATGTAAAGGAACAATATTTTTAACAATAACATATCGGAGTGTATTTCACGAATACTTTCTCTCTCTGTGCTGCCCTGTGCAGGTTTCTATTGTACAGGATGGAACAAATAAAATAAAATATATATATCATCACGGCAAATTACCCATTGCTGGGCGTGCCAATCTGCTTTGTACATAGATATCGGTAATGATGAAATATTTTAAATGGGAACATATATTAAAAATACTCTTAACTTTTCCTTTATTTAAGAAGCTTTTCAACGATGTGTAACAAGCCTACAATCTTTTGATTTAAACATGAATAAAACATAAAATATTAATTTATTGGGGTAAAAAAATTAGAATTATTAAGAAATAAACGAAGAATCTTAAATATGGTATACGAGAAAATTAGATAACAAATACAAAATTTTAGTAAAGATACATCTTTAAGAGTATAAATATGTAGGTATTGGAAAATACTTATTACAAAATCATTTTCATTTTTTATTTCTATCATTTGCATGTTTCGAATTTGACTTTTTTGAGTTTATAGTACTGAGAAATAGCGAGAAATACTGAGAAACATATCGTGGCAAGGTCAGAGAGTAGCGCCATCCAAAATGCAAAGTATCAAATTGCGTATGCTAATGCAGTTTCGGCTAACACTGGGACACAAGACACGGAAGCGACACGTTGTTATTATATCCGATGATGTAAAAACACGTGGCCGCGAAGATAACGCGATTACGCCAGGAATACTGACAAGGACAACACCGGAATTTATGTTCCTCGGTCCGAGTTCTGGCGGCTGTTTACGCATTTCACCGAGAAAAACCTCATCTGTATTTTAATTCGCGATATTTTAATATGCATTGATGACTTTTCAAACTTATCCTGGAAATATATTAGCTTGTTTGCACGGTGCAGGAAAACAGGAAAACACGCTTTTCTGACGCATATGAGTATATCCTTACGGACTATTACATCAATTAGATACTGACATTTTTACTAGTTTGCAATATCATCTGAATATTTTATACATATTAACCACGCATTTAATATGCTATAGCTAATGCATGTAATTGTTGTGCATTTTAAATTTACATATGTAATTAAATTATGCAGTTAATACAAGTATAAAAATTAGATGTGGCCAGAATAGTATCTTCCATTTCCAATAATTCTATTTTTATTTTGTATAATTAACATGTTTTCAATATTTACCTACTTTACCATTTACACATTATTGAAACAACACTTTACTGATGAGGATATATACAATTTCTTTAATTACTAGTTACTTAAAGAAAATAGATATCTATAGCAATCAACAAAATTTATGTTGATATTTAATAGCGTTTCAGTTAAGAAAATAGCAGATGGCGTTTGAGAGCTGACCGTTTTTAAAAGCATTAGTATGTAATGTGAGTAAAAGTTTAGTCTAAATTAGGAAACGAACCAGTTTTAAATGTTTTGGGGTATATTAAACCTCACCTTGTTATTAAAGTATGCATTAGATTGATACTTTTGCTTGTAAGAAAATTGTAGGTTTGTTCCAGAAGCAAAGATCGGAAAACAAAATGTGTTTATGAGGTCTATGGTCTGTGACGCATTTGTTTGTTTAGAACATGTGCACATATATTGCGAAAATGTGCAAATATAGAAGAAAACTTTTTTCCGTCTGTCTGTAATTCTAATTTTATTTATTATACATAAATATTTATCGGTTATAAATGCGATAAGGCTCTATTCATATAGCAAAGAATATTTTTAGAAATACAAATAATATATTCATATAAGTCTATAAGGTATAAACTTCTTTATTATTCAATAAGAACATGACTCAACATAAAACAATTTTCACATATACTTACAAAATCTATAGGATATTTTACCATAAATTATGTATAATAAATTACAAAGTAGAGTTTACTATATATACATGCTGGTAACAGGGATTTTCAATTCGAACAACGTTCTTGTTTACTTTCTCTTCATATTCTTCTAGTAAAAACATTAATTTTGGGCGGCTAAAATGTGTAATCTGAATTGTGCATCTATTCTTACATATCTTCTTTTACATTTTATTTTTTCATACATGCTGTATCTAAATAACACTAATTCCCATTAATAAAGTGATGGATAGATTGCACTCCGATTATTTTCTTATATCGATGTGTAATTTTGTCAATATTTACAACTTACTTGAGAAGAATTTGATAGCTTTTTCGCAGTTCAATGTTACTCTAGCTACAGTGCTGGTGTACATTGTCCCATAATGTTTAAAACAAATTACAAATATTAATAATAGTCACAGATCAAGAATTAAGAGATTCTCCAAGTACATTTTTCTTTCATTACTCATTATTTCGATGAGATACAATTTTTTCTGTATTTTACGTTGCAGAGTGGAGACCATTAACAGTATTTCTGAAGGGTATGTGTAATATACCTATAATTTTAAATATTTAACTATAAATACAATAAGAAATAATATAATGTATGTACTTCCCAAAAAAAATCTTCAGTAATGTCTCCGGGTTTCTGACACTGTCATTTAACTGTCAGTTACAAACATTCAAATTTTCAACTATTTTCCATGGCATTCTTTCGGCTGTAAAATTTATTAAAACAGATTATTTTATATATTATATTTCTTTTATCTCTAAATCTATAGAATATATAATAAAATAATTAAATGTATCAGATAGAGAATTTAATTTTATTTAATATTACCAAAAAAAAATTTCAAAAAATAATATTTAGAAGATTTTTTTTCAAGAATCTTCTACTTCCGGTTGTCCAATTGTTACCAAAACCTTTTCAGATCTTCCCATGAATGTCCGATTGGGAAATACGTACTTAAACAAATTTAAAGTCTTATAGTTTTTGAGTAATCGTCATTCCAACATCACACACACATACACACCCACACACACACATCCACACACACACACACACACACACACACACACACAGACATCATCGTAAAAATGTTAAAATCGGATTGTAGGGACCTTAAAACGTGCTTATTCAATAAAATCTGGATATGCGATTTTTAGCATGAATGCAATACCTCTCTTAGCGAGAGGTAAAAAGGCAAATTTCAAGCCAAACTGAGTTCCGTTAAATTCATTACATTTTATTTAAATTCCTAAAACTCGCTACATTATAATTGATGTACAGACGACCAATAGGAGTCCGTTGCAATGATGCCACCAGAATCCTTACACAGGATATTTCCGGCTATTTTCCGTATTATTCGTTTATCGTTTTTTAGAGCAAATGGATGTGTGTATGCTCTTTGAATTTTTTGTACGATGTTTAATAAATTAACTGAATGTTTTGTATGAATGTATTGTGTGTACATGAATTGTAACAATCTGTAAGACCTTACTGTAAGTGTGATCATGTCCATGTTAATGTTATCCTGTATGTATTACATTTTTGTTGTATAATTGTTGTAGACCCTGAAGAAGGTGCAAGGGTGCACCAAAACGTTGGTATTGTAAGAATAAATGCTGTTTGACTGAACTTTCGAGTAATTGTTAACAATTAATTTTAAGGTTAAGGGGTAATTTTATTACTTTTACTTATAATTTAATTTTAGACTCCTATTATTATCAACTATTTAAAATTGTAAATAGAAATTTTAAAGCAACACACATTTCATTTGGCATACAATTTCGATGCAATATTGTGAATAACGGTTAATATTTAAGTTATGTTGGTATAACTGTCATTAGACATTTGAATTTATAGATCTCTTCCATGTTTTCTATTGGTTTTATAGACAATTGGACGATCGAGGTCAAAAATGGTATTTTGACATAGGAACATATTTGGAAACATTTTGTTTGTGTAACTTTTGAAGTAATTTTGAAAAATTATAAATTATATGTTGCAGCAAATACAACTGACGGAGTGAACTGATGTATTTTTAATAGAGGTATACAATACTTTCTGCTTTCCGTTTTCAGTAATTTTACCAATTGTAGCTAAACAAAGTTTTCTACAACTTAATTACAAATTTATTCCTCTCTGAAAAATTTGTTTTGTACGAATATATTTTGTGTACACGAATTGTAACAATTTGTAAGACCTTACTGTAAGTGTGATAATGTCCATGTTATTTTGTATGTATTACATTTTTGTTGTATAATTGTTATAGACCTTGAAGAAGGTGCAAAAGTGTACCGAAACATTGGTATAGTAAGAATAAATGCTATTTGACTCAACTTTCGATTAATTGTAATATACTATTAATTACTAGTGCTATGCTTAGAAAATCTAAATAAAAAGTTTTATTTTGTTTTGCATAATTATACTTGATACTCGTCCATATAATGGTTTAATTTAACTTCATCTGTAGTTCACAATAAATTACAGATAATATAATTCACTTTACCAATAAAAAAATTATTTTCCAATATTAAAAAATAAAATATTGAATGGAACATATTGTACCCTGCCGTGTGCTAGAAAATTACACCTTTGTAACTCCAGGTTAAAGTATCAATACGATAGTGTTGTGTCTATTGGGGACGTAATGGGGACATTTCACATTTTCTAATTATTTTTTCTTGAATTAATAGGTCAAATTAAATATGTAGGTGTACGTTTTACACCTTACAAGTCTTTAGAATCAGAGATATGATTTTTTAAAAGTTATTTTAATTTCAAATAGTTGGACGCTGACGTCACGGCTACATCACGGCTTAGCGGCTGCGGCAGTAGAGCTCTCTACCGGTTTTGTTTGAAACTATGATTGTTTGGGTTATCACTTGTCAGTTTGATTTTGTGACAGAAACATATTGTTAACTAAAAACATATTTCATACAACTTTTGGTATTTATTTTAATAAATGTTTTATTTACATACCTTTACTCTTAACTCTGCTGTTACCTGTCACAATTTTAGGTTAGTTTGTTTACAACAACAAACGGAAACCACGTAGACCGTTGTGTGTGAGGAATGTCTTTGTGTGAGTGAAAAACCGTGACATCACGAATTTTACAGCCGTGAAAGTTTATTAGAAAATTTATGGATGAAAAGTCGCATATTTCATGTTATTTTATATTACTATATTTATTAAATGAGGCGGATTTCACGATTTTATAAAAAAAACGATTTTTTTTAAATGACCCCATTATTATACTAAGAAAAATATTGCATCGATATTATACCATAAAATTACACATGTGTCATATTTTCGATGCGATATTTTTCGTTTCATTTAAGCACATAGTTTAACCAGAGATGAAAATATCGGGCTTCTAAGATTGTTTGCTGTTCCAACGACCCAACGACATTGTTGTCACCTAGAAATTATTTTCTTATTACATTAGTTCTTAAAAATAAAATTTCTGTTCCAACTTGCGAGCAGAAATTCTTGAATAATCCCTGTTGCGTTCTCCTCGCCCTCTACGAGTATATTTCACATCATTGACAAAACTAGAACACGAAGTCACATTTGTTTCCAAATTTATAAAAGAAACAGAGAAAAGTTGTACAAGTTGTGTCTGTGTCTGTGTTGGGTTCGACTCGACCCCTCGTTACGCGATAGTAGCTCGGCGCGGAACTAAGTCAATCAGGAACCACAAACGAACCTGCGGATTACCATATTCATGACCGGGATCCCGCAAGACGATAGTTACCAGAGACGGATGCAGTGTGGGTGCTATTCTTTGTACCAACCAAACTGATTTTCAAACTAATTTGACATGTCTTTCACAACAAACTTTCTGTTTTTCTTCGGAATTACGAGAAAGATCTAGCTGGTTTTGATGAATACGGTTACAAGTTGATTTTAAATAGATAATGTAATTGTTATTAATTTCAATATATTTTATTTAAAGTAGGTACATTGCAAAATATTCTGGAGTCCGTAATATACGATTACATATATTTCTGTGTCCCATGGTTCTTGTGATCTCAGAAAATTATGTACAAATTCGAGTTCCTGATATGTAAAACTTTCTTATTATTCACGCTACAGAAAATTGATGAAGGTCTTTATGAGACAAATTTTCGAGACAATTTTAATAGGTACCGCAGGTATTTTCGATTGTCTTTTGTTTTTGAGATACACGCTAAGACTCGGTTTTCGCATATTTGGAAAATACCTTATACCTCGTATTCATGAGAGATAAAGAAAAAATGTTTAGATATTTTTACTTTCTTGTACGTAAGTAAAAGAAGTATTGTAATCGCGAAAAAAATCGGTTTTCAGATATCAGCGGAAATATCCATTTTGATCATCCCTGAATCCATTTTGACTAATTTCGTCGTGACGTCTGTACGTACGTACGTCCGTTCGTACGTACGTGCGTACGTACGTTCGTACGTTCGTATCTCGCATAACTCAAAAACGGTAAGCCGTAGAAAGTTGAAATTTTGTATTTAGGACTCCTATAACATCTAGTTGTGCACCTCCCTTTCTGGTTATTACACAATTTCCAGAAGTGGCACTTTACATGAAGCCTATAATAGATTTTAATGAAAAACTGTTTTAAAATATAATCCAAAACTTTTCAAATTTGGTATACAAGACTTTTATGTCAATCGAAATAACATAATATATTTTGGTTAAAATAGGCTAACCGGAAGTGGTACATTACTTGAAGTTGTTAACAGTTTTTCTTGAATAAAATGATTTTATTTTGATTTTAGAAATAAATGCTTCAAATAAAAGTTTTAGAGAATTAATTTCTGCGTCTAGCACATCAAGTACTATTAAATTAGCCCTTTGTATAAGCGAGATATGTAAATTTAAAAATTATATCCTTTTTTGTTTTTGTAATAAAGCTTGCTATGGATTAGGACGAAAACATGTTCATGTCAAATTACGTTAAATACGTGCAATTTTATGATTCGTACAATAACAAATATTATATTTTTATTGCGAAATTAGTCATATTCATTGTTGTAATCAAATATTTCTTTGTTGTAATCAAAACTCTCTTTAAAAAGAACCGGGTTAGATTATGGTCGCTATATATCTTACTGTTTTGAAGTTAAAATTAATATTTTGTAATTTATTTATTAGAAAAATATGTATAGTTTAATAATCGTACAAGGAAGTCGTGTGGTGTCCACATCAGATTTTTTTATATATACTCTACAATTGACACAACAAAAAAACGCATAAAGATGATGAAAAGTGATGCAGACATAAATGAGATCACAATAAATGTTTAAAATGGCCACCATCATTGTCAATACAATACTGAAGGCGTCGAAGAAATGATGTAACTGTTGTTGTTTCAATATCCTCTAAATTGTCATATGTGACACTCTGTGTTTTAGTGCTATTCTTCCAGTACTAGACCCTGGTTGAGTCCAAAACATCCTCTTCAATATTCTCTATGTGATCAAGGCGTTATCTACCATGATCTTGAGCAGCAGGCTTAAAGGACACATGATCTCGGAGATCTATGTATTTTATTTACATACATGTACAAAAATGTGAACGTTCAGAAGATGACGATTCAGAAAATGGTCCAAATAAATTTGCCGACCTTGAGTAGTGTTTCCCTAAGCTTCACCATAGGCAGGCATTTTTACTAATTTAAACTTTTATAATAATTATTAATCGATTTATTTGTCAAAATTTATTTGAAAAAGTTGACAACTCACATTTTGTCAAAAACAATTGTTTTATCATTATTGCTACTGGATCATATGATTATGAAAATACCTAAACGACTCGTTCATTTATGAGGGGGGGGGGGTTAAAAGGCTAAAAGAAAAAAAAAGAGATATCGAAAAAAGTTATTAAGAAGTATTGTTAAACTTGACGAGTTCTATTACTGGTTAAATTTAATGTACTTAATTCTGTTATAGTTTGGTTCACGAAAGATGACAATTCAAGGTCATTTATTAACCGTATGGTATAATATTACTAGCAGATAACTTCACTGCATTTCGTATACATAGACGTGCAACATGAAATATTTATGGATACATTTTAACTGGAAAAAATAAGTGTAATTTATATGAAAATTATGTTTCTTTTTAAATAACGCCTTTCTCAAAGATTTATGCTCTTCACCTATGTATTTGCAAAACCCAAAATCATAGACTTGACAAAAACCATGGAATAATAATTTGATTTAAATGTCAACGTCACTGGGTAACTATTAGGACAGAGGGCAGTGCAGTAGATGATTAGATATCTGTAACTCTACGACATACGTCATTATTATTAGTAATGTGTTGGAAAGTAATGTCACCATTTACGTATATCTATCACACAACATAAACTGTATAGACCTACGTCATATAATCTTTCTCTTTCTAACATGAAATGTTGCTAAGTTACTACTGTATAAAGTGCTGTGTATTCTTTCTTCGAACAAGTGACCATGAATACTCATCTTTCGTGAACCAAAGTATACACCCTGAATAGATACTTGGTAGGCAATAATTTTGGCACACTAATTTTAGATAGTGAGTGGATAAATTAAAATATGTAGCAGAGTTTTTCAATGTTATACAATTAATTGAATGATTCCTATTCACTGTTATTACAATTTGTTATGCATACGCCCTGGCCTCCACATAATATTTTTAATATAAAAAGTGTAAAAGTAGAACATAATTAAATTTCTTTCGGTTCGGGAATCGTGTCGTGGGTTAGCATTGATGTGCAAATAGTATCACTGAGCTGAAATAAAAACGTTGTATCGCGAATAAATTCATAAACAAACCACGCATAATTACAGTTTTGAGCGTAAACATTTCAAATGGAACAAACCCAACCCAATTACAGTATAATCAAATAACTTGTGTGGTGATTGTCCAGTCTATTTCAGAACTAAATTCCGGTGATTTGGAGGCACACAGGCCTCGCTGCTCATAATTCGACAATTAGTTATTGCGCGCGACTGTACTGCAGCCCATATCGTATGGAAACAATGAACGCATTAATTTATTAATTACAGAGCCGACGCATTGTTGGATTGTCACGTGCGTGGAATAAATGAACATCGCGGGGTGGAGGATGCAATGCACGTGTAGTGTAGTGTAGGCAGTAGGCTGTGGATACCTACCTAATGCAACAGCAATGCATCAAAATGGCGGAGGGTATTTTACATTGTTTTATACATAATAATACATTGCGCCGATCATACCGAGCTCATAATACCTCTTTACCTATTAACTTTGATATATGTCAATTACAATTAACACATATTACTGACATTATAATACACACTTCTTTCGATCAATTGCGGTAAATATTTCATAACTTGGTTCTCAAGTTATTTTTCAGAAACCAATATTCAAAATTGTCAGAAAAATTTGGTGCTCAAAAAATTAGTTTGGTGTTTATTTGTTATTCTCTTTATGAACTAGGAAGAATAAATATTTGTAGATTTCTATAAAACTAACCATAACAATCTGAGAGAAAACTATATCAATAACGAAATAAATTATGAGAATATCATGTCAGCCCGGGCCTTTACTTTGCCCTTTTAAATTAGAAAAAATAGATTCTGTACATATTTAGAATTACGTTTCAACCGAGATATGATATGGATTAAAGAACTTAAGAAAAATCTGCAACTTCGCAAAAAAATATAAAGGGTTGTACCATAATAATAATAAATAAATAAATAAATATTTCATCACGGCATATTACCCATTGCTGGGTGCGCCAATCTGCTTCATACACAGATATCGGTAATGATGGAATATTTGTACCGTGCGGGCGCTTACCAGACGTCACCTCACGGGCACTCATTGCTGGCGTGGAGAGTGCGCCACAGGAGTCAATTTTGTGCCATTAAAATGCGATGTAATTTTTGGCGTCGGTCGGGATTGAACCCGGGTCCCCAGATTCGCGACCAGACACTCAGGCACACGGCCACAAGACCCCATAATAATAAAGTAATAATAATTTGAGATGTTAATTAAAGTGAAATTATAGTTCATTTTACGTAAGAAAATAGTGTTGGTTTAGACAGGGATATAAATTCTGCTATTTATATGGTCAGAATACACGTCAAGTTCACAAAAGCAAAAAAAAATCATCTGTCAGTTGTCAGTTACGAAATAAAATTAACAAAATATTTAACCATGTCGTTTATTTCAAATTAGTAATTTTTAATATTCAGGTATTGTACATTTTACATATAATAGTATTTTCTGTATCTAGGACGAAAAGTGAATCTAAGGTATGGGTAACTGAGGCCGTAATTACTTGTGAGTACCTTAAAGACACTATTCGTCTCAGGTACATATTAGTACATTAAAACACAAGTATCATAAGGCAATCTGTTAACGTACGAGTCCAAGTTTGGAAAACGAGCCGCTAGGCGAGTTTTACAAAGGACGAGTGCGTCAACAGGCCTTATGATACGTGTTTTTTATACTATTTTTTCTATTGAGGTATTTTTACGATTAAATTTATTTAAATTGCGACGTCAAATTATGACTAGGTATTTTTTTGTTAGTTATGTTTATGTTGGTAACGCTTCTCGCTAACAATTGAAATTTCATATTTTGTCAACTATTGATTAATTAGTGTATTGCAAGGTGTATTGTATTTATGATTCAAGGTCTGATTCTGGTTGTGAAATTAATATTATATTTTTTTCTAGTCCTATCACCTAAAGAAAGTATAAAAATCCATAATTAAAAGTAATATGTTGAAATATTATCGACAACTTACCATTTTGAGGTTACCTGTCATCTGTCAGTTATGAAAGCATGACTACCAACTCGAGAACATGAAAGGCGCCAAAAATAGTACGCTTATAGATCTTCTAAACGTCGTGTTTGCAGTACAAAACAGTGCGTTTATAGAAACATAAGAACACCGAAATAGAAAAAATTATTTTTCTATTTCGGTGTTCTTATGTTTCTATAAACGCACTGTTTTGTACTGCAAACACGACGTTTAGAAGATCTATAAGCGTACTATTTTTGACGCCTTTCATGTTCTCGAGTTGGTAGTCATGCTTTCATAACTGACAGATGACAGGTAACCTCAAAATGGTAAGTTGTCGATAATATTTCAACATATTACTTTTAATTATGGATTTTTATACTTTCTTTAGGTGATAGGACTAGAAAAAAATATAATATTAATTTCACAACCAGAATCAGACCTTGAATCATAAATACAATACACCTTGCAATACACTAATTAATCAATAGTTGACAAAATATGAAATTTCAATTGTTAGCGAGAAGCGTTACCAACATAAACATAACTAACAAAAAAATACCTAGTCATAATTTGACGTCGCAATTTAAATAAATTTAATCGTAAAAATACCTCAATAGAAAAAATAGTATAAAAAACACGTATCATAAGGCCTGTTGACGCACTCGTCCTTTGTAAAACTCGCCTAGCGGCTCGTTTTCCAAACTTGGACTCGTACGTTAACAGATTGCCTTATGATACTTGTGTTTTAATGTACTATTGTCATACTGGTTTGTAATTATTAAATTATTAAAAGAAATATGCAGTATGAGTTTTGTATAAGTAGGCTAAGTCGCAATTGTTCGGAAATCCTAGCAAAATTTTAACAGATTGACAGATTAAAATTGAATTTTTCTGGTTTCGTTAACATTCTTATTCGTTATAATTGATGAAAAATACGTTCCACGAGGTATTTTGGATGAAGCTGTTCAGGTGAGAAACAATTAATACCTTATAAATAACTTTAAAGTTTTAGCACTTTAATGTTTCACTTTTTGTTTTATGAATCGTTCAAAAAACGTTGCTTTAGAAATCAGTATGGCATAAAAATATTAAGTATTGACAAGCTTTGGTTTCATGAATTTAAATTATTTACTTGTATGTAAAACCTACCGGCTTAAATGAAGTATAGTAGGTCGGCATGGTAAATTAGATAATCATCAAATAGAAACTTCCGCAATACAGTCCTTCCATCTTATCTTTGGTCTTCCTCAGTTTCTTCAACCGTCTATTACTAAGCTATTCATTCTCCTTCCAATATATTCTTTCCTCATGACATGTTCAAACCAATGTAATCGCCCGTCTTGTATCTTTCTAGAATCTTTATCACTCGAGCCATATCTCTTACCTTTCATTCCTTACTCTATCTTTCCGTGTCTTCCCCAACATCTATCTCAATATCTTAGTCTGCCACATTAATTTTTTTTTATTGATACTGACATCTGTCAATTTGAATTATCTTAGCAGTTTCCATGGTTAGCATAGCTGGCTGAATTATGAAATTTAATATATATATATATATATATATATATATATATATATATACACGTAGGCGCGCACACACACACACACACACACACACACACACACACACACACACACACACACACACACACACACAAACACACACACAGTAAAAATAGTAAATTCATATTCTAGGGACCCCAAAACGTGCTTATTTATTAGAAATTCACTATCGAATTTTTTGACCAAAGACAATACTTCCTTCCCTAAATGTGACGGAAGGTAAAAATGTTTCCACAAAGTAATTTGATTTTTTTGACATGTTCAGTATTAAATATTGTCATTATACAAATTCTAGTATCAACATATTAAGAATACTGTATTTTCAAATTTATTTAGTTCATCTGAAATGAATGCCCGCTAGTCATTTTCCTTTAAATTTGTTGCCGTAGGCCGAACGATAGAATTGGTGGGTTTGGTAGAGATTTGTGATCTACTTGAGACATTTGAAAAAATAAATTTGTAGAAATAAAGGCACAGCAGGTGACCCATATTTCTGGGCAGTGGACTGCGGCTGTCTGGAATATTTATCAGTGTTCCTCATCAGGAGAGAGCAAAGCAGACAGCTAGAAACCGCAGAGATCCCAACAGGTAGAGTTGGGATCGTAAAACCTGCGCGTGAAACAGTAACTCATCGTAAAATAAAACAAGAGCCATCAACAAAAAACTTCCACTCGTTTCTTTCTTTTTAAGCCGGCTCATTTTCGTGCATATTTTACGAGTTACAATTAACTATTAAACGAACTATAAAAGGTATAATTTCAGAAAATTACATCACAAGTTTCAAATAAATAACACATGAAATGTTCCAAACGTCACCATGGAACTGTAATGGCTATATACGCTCCGACCAGGCGACCAGTTCGGTGTTCTTTTTCTGAGGATATCTCACAATGATTCGGAAAGAGATACAGCGAGTGTTTGGCTGGGCAGAGTGACGTAACATTTCCAAACTAGACTATTTCATATGCATGTTAATGTGATAATAAAAGTGTAGTCCTGTGGATTTTATGGACTTGATGTTATCCAAACTGAACCGAGTGAATGGGATGTTGCTTTTGCTGTTGCTCTATAACACCAATCAGCTTCGTTTGTGGGAGTTATGCCTAGAATCACGCGAATTTTTTATTGCAAACCTAATTTTATATAGACGGATATGTAATCACTCTTTTAATTATATATGTTAAGAAAAATACTAATCGTCTAATGGTGTACCTACTTGTAAATTATAAATTTATTGTAGTTTGTTTCAGGATATGATAGATTTGCTTTTGTATATCGAAAGTTCTGTTTTAAAATTTGCTAAGGTATGACTGTTTGTGAGAAATGAATAGTAAAACATTATTCTATCGAATACCGAATAGTTTGGAATGTTAAGAAATGTATATTTTGGTATTTTTTACATAAAACACCTATAATGGAATATAATATAAAGTAGGTATACTTCGGTAATAATCGCAAAGTAAAAATAACTTACATACCGATTAATCGGCAGCAAAACAGTCATATACTATTCACCGAATAGTTGATAAAATATCTTTATAAGATATTTTGTAAAAATAATAATCTAAAGCTGCCAAAACTAGTTAAGCAAAATAAAAGAAATTTAAAACAAGCGTGATGCAGCGTTTATTATAAAGAAAAAAGATACGGTAATTTCAATAAAATTAGAGTTTTCACTAATATCAAAATAGATAGCGTGAACATTAAAATTCCAAAGAATGTGTATGTTATTCTGTACATCAAAATATGTTTTCACATACCGTACACGTTATTTTATATGTCTAACTAAAACGATACAGATATCTTTCTCTAAAAATTAGGTTATATCTGCTTCAACGTCAAGTATAAAGTAGTTTTCGACGACAGCTATTTCTGGACAAATAAGTAAGGTTAATAGTATGACACCTCTATTAACAGTATATTACATCCGAGGTGGGATATGTTTCATTACAGTCGAGGGCTTGTGAGATACAACGCGAGGCTGTAATGAAACTCCCACCGAGGTATGTATACTAATTTATTCACAATCATCCTCTTTTTAAAACAATAATTTTCAGAATAAATCATTGAATTATAACCTTTAATTTTGTTAATGCTTTTTGACAGCTCTTTTAAAATTTGTTTAGCCTACTTTATTATAGAGATCTATGACAATGTTGCTAGGCAACTCCTTCATAAACATAATATAATCTGTTACTTCCAATCCAAGAGATTGTCATTGCAGTTAGGAATGACATATTTCCCAACCTCTAATATTAAACCGACATATTACTATAATGATTGTAAATAAAATATATTTCGTCTACTTTATATAGGGATTTATGACAATTTTGCTACGCAACCTCTACATAAACATTTCCAACCCGTGGGGTGAAAGTGTAATTTATTATTTCTCACCCAAAAGATTGTTATTGCAGTTAGAATCGACATATTAGTATAATAATATACATAGCATGAAAAATTTACGCATGCATGCAAATTGAAGTCAAAATGAACTTCAACATTCACGCTATTTAACATTATGTGAAGACTCCCTAATCAAATTATTTACGTAAATCCAAGATTGCAATTAAACAACATGGATGTTTAAAATGAAGGTTGTATTTGAACAAATATCAAACATGTTTAGGAACTCCAATGATTTGAAAATATATTTAATAAAATTAATAATTTAGTAGAAATAATCACATTACGACATCCTGCCGGGACGCCGGGATAATCTGTGAAATCCGGGACTGTTAGGGTCAAATCAGGACGGATAGTCATCCTAACTTTGATGAATTTGTTTGCTTGCTTAGAACATATGGATTGCTAAAACTTTATTATCATAAACGATGCTTGTTTCAAATAGCTTCTTTAATTCCTTCTTGATATCATCGCTATCACTACCCAACTCTTTTAAGAGGTCACATTTCACTTACACATCCCACATTATCACCCATCTCCGTTTCAATCCATCGTGCGATGATTTGGTCGGCTCTCGGATTAGCATTTCAAATGAGTGTTGGTGTGGTATCGGTGCGACGCTGCTGCCCCCGACGTCGCGGCGCAGCCTGGAATTAATACATACACAGATATTCCATCACGCGACGCACGTGGCACTCGTGCATAGGTGTACCGGTATACGGGTAATGCGTTTAGCCGTTTTAGCAACGAGATAGGATGGACAGGATACTGACTGGGATACTGGATGATTAGGGAATGACATGTGGAATTATGGATACGAAGACTTGGTTTAGTAGGATTCAACACCATGTACTTCCTAAAGGAATGGTTACTATTTTTGTAGAGAATGAAATAGGTTTTTAAACAATATTACCAATAAATTTTCTTGCAATAATAGCATTACAGAGAAATGTACAAACCAAATATACAGGGTGTTAAAAAAGTGAGCCGTCGCGGGACGCCTGGCAGATGTGAAACATCGAAATTCATTTCTATTGAAGTATTTATTGCTCGAAACGACACTCTTTTCAAATTTGCTCCGATGCACCGATATACATAAGTAAAGCAGTGAGCGTGTAATATAGAGGAAACGACGCCGATATACCGATACACACAACTAAAGTGGCGAGTGTGGTGCGCCAAGTCGAGGCGGAGAGATTCGATGAGTCACGAGGCTGGCCGTATAGGCGCGCCATTAGATGTTTCCCATCAAAAAGGGCAAAAAAGGGTATATACAATTCGATGTGTTGATTCTCAATGAATAGTATTTTGTGTTATTGATACTTTGTGTGGCGAGCGTGGAAGTTTGCACGACGAGCGAAGCGAGCAGGACAATTGCACGCGAGGCACACAAAGACACTTTTACTCTGAATGACACATATATATTTTTTCTTCAAACGTAGATATTTAAAGAAAATATTTACTACTGACGTTACATTTTACGTAAATTACGTTTGTGATTTCAATTGCCCTGTAGCTATGGATACTTATTTGTTCACTTTTTCTTATAAACATTGAAATGGAAATTTTCACGTTTTTGGGCAATTTTATATCATCCTCATTGTGTGCAATTATATCGGAATTTGAAGTATTATGTAATGTACGCCCCCTGAAGTTGTTCAATTGGATGGAAATCTAACAATTTGGCTGAAAGATATGTCCAGGAATCACTGCCAAACAACATAAACTTTTCCTATCACTTTAATTCTAAGTATTCTTATGTTAATTACCGTCCCTGTAATTGTAATCTGTAAGTCTGCTATTCTTTAATATGTTATTTCCTCAAAAGTAAACTCTGTTTATATTTCAATTCATAGATTATTTATTTAAATTTGATAGCTATTGATGGTATTTAGTAAATTTATTTTTAGGTTACCTAATGTGTTCTAGTGACATTTAGGGCGATATTACAGGTTTCTTTGATATAAGTTAGTCCTTATTCGTTGATTCTGTATAGTTTCTATGAATTTTTTTTTTATTTCTACGCCGGCGGTGTAGAAATTAGCTACTTCTATTCCGGCGGTATAGAAATTAAACACCTACCTTGTGAATCAAGATGCTACTTATTTTCCTCTTGTAAACTCAATCCGCGGACATACTGTATATACACATAAATGTGAATTAATATTTTTTTATTCTGTTTCAGTGCTACTTTTGGAGGACTGCCTGTCATTCACCTTGCTGCTTCTTGCAACGTAAGTGAACCATTCCTCACTTAATTTATACAATTTTCGGTGAAATTTATTTTAATTGCCACTTTTAATTACCAAAAACATAACCAGCAATGTAAGGTTTCGTGATTTACAGCGATTTAATTCAAAATTTCAGCCAGTGAAACTGTTCTCCGCATTGTAAAACCACATAGCGTGAATTTGAAAATATCGATATACGAAATGATGAACGAAGTCCGGCCCTGGAGACCCCCTGCAGGGCCGGACATATTTATAAACACAAGCTGTATTTCACCGACGAAGCACCTCAGTCATACTTTATGCGGGACTGTTAATTTATTCCCGGCTCGTGTGTCTATATTTGTATACTGGATAATTGAGCTATGATTTGTGTGTTTTCTTTAACGCCCTGTATGTGTTTAATTGAAAAATAAAACGACTAACTAAATTTTTGGATTTAATGATGAGGGAAAAAAGAAATAATGAATTTTTCCGCTCAATTGGGGGCAATAAATTTGCGAGAAGATATGCGATAAATAAAATTTAATTGCTACTGTTTAGTAACTTATCAATAAAACATTACTGGCGTGACTAGAAGATATTATATTCGCATAGAGTTGACACATTTAGTACGAGACGTATCTGCATTTTAAACTAATTCTTTCTGAATAATATTAACACATTTTATAAAAGATTGTCTGATATATATTTTTCGTTTTTGGCTGCCGTGCGTTTCTAGATATTCTAGATGTCATTTGTACTAATTAATTTCGTGTCTGTAGTGCAACTAATGATATAATCAGTCCGAAAATGTATTTTAATTCGTGTTTGCTTTTACGTTAAATGAATATAAATAATTTATTAACTCTGACTAGTATCTCGTTAGAATATTATTTGTTATGCATTTATGTAACACGCTGTTATTCAAATTCTATTAGTTTATTGACGTTAGAAATTTGTAGCTATTTGTAAATAATACTCGCGTTTGATTTGTTTACTCTGGTATTTACGATAACAATGCTCGTTTGACATATTCATTTTCAACAAATCTTTTTGCAAAACTACCACAGACCAGTGAATAAATAATAATATACGTTTAAATAATAAATATAATTATAAACATCTGTACTTATAGCATCTAAAACAAAAGAATTTAAAAAAAAATGGTAGGTATTTAACGATTCGCTCTTTTCATTATTTGAGAATATACAGGATGGTGACGGCGACACTGAAACATATGGCTTTAATAAGTAAAATCATATTTTCATAATTTCCTCTAATTATTTTAGGTAAAATTGCTTCAATAGAGCTTAAAATCTGTATCTGAATTAATAAGCAAAATTAATTTCACTTGCTTTGTAACGGTAGAAATTAGGTATGAAAATGTCGAAAATCACCTCAAAAAATAGCGATAGCCATGGTATTGAAACAAATAAATTAACAAATATTTAACGTTCTGTCAAGTTAGGTTATTATATTTTTATTAGGTATTATTTGTAATACTTGTTCAAGTGAGCAATTATCTATTAATTTAAATAATTTTTTTTTATATTAACAGAATAATTAACCGGCTTGTCAGATAAATCACTAGTATTTGATAATTTTTAGTTTCAATTCTATGGCTATCGGTTTTCGACATTTTCATTCCTAATTTCTGCTGGTATAGAACATGCGCTTATTGAGTACGATGCAGAATTTTAAGCTTGTTTACCTAAAATAATTAGGGAAGCAGGAAATTACAAAACTTTGATTTTACATGTTAAAGTCCTGTTTCAGTCTCGCCGTCAACACCCTGTATTCTAAAGGAACCAGCGCTAGTTAAAATTTCGGTAATCACATGTGTTTAATAATTTATAAAAACTAAAACATAAATTATAATTTATTCATAGTCCTTTAACAATTACTGAGACTTATTTTATTGATAAGGCAATATAATAATAATAATGTATTTATTTGTTCTGAGATCCTTTTGATCTATACAAATTTCAGTTTACATATACAATTTTACAATTACAGAGACATTTTTAGTGCCCTCTTTGGCACCCTCGTTACATGCAGAGTAGCTTATAGTGGCCTCTGCTGCCACTCGGACTCATCTGGATGTGTCGGTTTTTATTAAAAACTGACTCGTGTGAGATTCGATCGCTGTTCCACACGAGAACTCTGACCGCACGACCACCGATGGTAATAATAACAATAATCTTTATTGTACAAAACTTATTAATTATTACAATTGGTGACATAGATGTAGAAGAGTCAATTTTTCATTATATTTATTTTAACATTACACTTGTGCACGTTGCTTTGATAGGGATGCAATGAAAATATAGTCATAAACATCCAAGCTTTTGGTGGGATTCGAACCCACGACCCCATAATCCGGACGGTCATTGTCACTTTGAGCACTGTCGAAACACGCGGCCTCAACACCGAGGCGACTCGATAAGACTATATACAGTCGGAGTAGGCTATCAAGAAAGAAACAAAATATGTCTTAATTTAAAAGTATTTAATTAAGTGTCAATTTGACAAGAGATATTGTCAAAAATGTTATTAAAAAGAATATGAAAGGATTTCTTCTTGAATCTTATTTTAGAAATGGAAATAAATTAAAAAACAGCGAATGGCAATATTCTTTTTCCGTCTTTATTATCTTTGCTCCTTAAATTTATATTTAGATCAATTTGAACAACTTGACTTTTGAATTGAATAATGTTCAGACTTACATTTATCTGTTCATAGCCTACTCCGAGTTAGTTTTTTTTTAGTTTTTTAGACCAGTGTGTGCGTGCTCGACTAGCTGGTTGTAGATTTAATTATTTCTTACTGTGTACAAATTTGAAATTCTTGGTTTTCTTCTTATTCGACCTCGTCTCCATGGCGGGAGTAGCACGTGGCCGTAACCGGAAGTAGATATCCGCACGGAGCAACAGCGGACGTAGCGATGTGTCCATGAATGCCTCCCGCGACTAGCTCATGCCTAGTACGTAGCCTACGTGCCTAGATGATACCAACCTGTATGGCCATCAGAACACATGACCAGAATCAGGAGTAGACTTAGTTAAACTGTTCAAGGCAAAACAGACAGAAAAGAAAGGAATTGGTACAAATTTGGAATTGAGGGGAAACAATAAACGTTATCATGCATAACATATTATCATTAAATATTTAGAAACAGACCTTATTTTAAAAATAAGCGCTCTTTATATCTAGGACACATGGTATTACCATTACCTAAAATCGTAATTGAAGATGATGCTTATTAAAAAATACGTAGACACACGGATGATAGTTGAAACTTCTTGCACATGGGCACATTATAATCCAAAAAATATAAGAATTATTAAATTCATCTTATTGCATCGAAAGGGGAAAATTAGTTCCGATGATTTTTATCCCTTTTAGATACAATAAGATGTATTTAATAATTAATATTAAAGACTATTTTTCAACAGTAGATTTCTTTAACATATTACCGTTTTATAAATAGTACCAATTAAAAAAAAAATAATTCAAGATACTTACTTTTGAAAGAAAAGAACAAAATATGGAAACATTAAATATATTTATAGTATTTCTTCTATTCAAAATGTGCCCCTTGAGCTCCAAGGCAAGCTGACATCAACGATTCAGAGAATGGGGTATGTGATTACACTTGACTTTCAATATATGTCAATAATATAAACTAAACATTATTTTGTATTAATATTCTTATTAGAAATTTAATGTTTTGGAGAAGGGATATATGACGTGAGCATGGTAGAATCGTGGAAGAAGACAGATAACTGACAGGGAAAGAGATAGTTATAGATTACTGTCACGATTATGTTGTAGATTATGGCATACCGACAGCTGACTATGACATTATCTATTTCCGTCCCAACCTATCGGTCTTCCACGATTCTACCATGCAGACGTCACATATCCCACTCCAAATTTTTAATAATTATTTTCCCGTACATACGGGTATTTTATTTTTTGCGTAGTACTTATCATATTATGTAAAAATAAAAATCTAGTCATATACCCCATTATTATGAATTCTATAAATAATTGTATTCCGCAGCACTAATCCATCCGTTTCACAATAAATTTAAAAAAAAACTGAGTTAAAAAACTATGTAGATTTTTCAAATTCTTTTTACAATATTTATAAAACTTTGATCCCTTGTAAATCCGTAACTAAAAGAAATAGGACCAATATTCATGTGACATTTTTTATCTCAGGAATGCGCTATTATGACAAAATAAAATATTGAAATAAGTATATCATTACGGCATATTACCCATTGTTAGGTGTACCAATCTGCTTCGGCAATGATGACATCACGGGCACTAACTGCTGGCATGGAGAGTGAACCAGAGGAGTCACCAGCAACCAGACATTCAATCACACGACCACGAAACCACATATATAAATATATTTAAATTATTACTGTGGCAGATATGTTACTTTTGGAGAACGAAAAACAAAAAAAAAAATGGACTGAGTATAAATTTATAAATCACTTATTTCTTTTATATCAATCCCCAAAGTTTGATAAAAGCAATTTAATAATCTACGAGGGTCATTAATATTGCACACAATTGTTAGTATATTCATTTGTTTATGTTTATTACATTCTTTACAATCCTTCAATATAGTCTCCCTGCTTCTCAATGACCGAGTTACAACGTCTGGGAAGCTTTAGGTACTATTCCATCCAAGACTCCATCTCTGTTCATCTGTCGAATGCCTTGGATAACGGTAGCATGAAGCTCTTCTAAAGATGGAAAATGATGTCCACCCATAGAATGTTTCAGCTTTGGGAATAGATCGAAGTTTGGTGGACTCATATGCGGACTGTAGGGAGCATGAGATACCTAACACTTCTCAACCGTATTCACGCAATTTTTCGATTACGATATTCCCGATGTGAGGGCGAGCATTGCCATGGAGAATGAGTGGCGCAGCCTCGAACAACTGTGCAGTTTTTGCATGAAGGCTCGATAATAAACTTCTGTGATACTTGTTCCACATGGATGATGATTCCTTTTTAAACATAAACAAAGAATATTATTTGTTCGACTTTTGATTGAGCTCTCCGAAATTTTTTTTGGTCGTGGGGAATTTGGACCTCACCACTCGTTTGACTGTGATTTTAACTCCGAATCAAAATCTCTAACCCACGTTTTATCAATAGCAACTATTCGACACAAGAATGCTTGACCTTCTGCCACGTAAAGTTTCTATCTTAATGTACGACCTCTGATCTTCAACGTCACAATACCCAAGACAAGTGCAGGCTCCATCTCTAACTGACGTAGTTGAAAACAAAACACATGCTGCTTCCCCAAGCCTTCTACTACAACTGACGTAAATGTCGCTGTTGTTGCATCATCCAATTCGCAGTGTTGCCAACCTGTGCATTATTTATTAAATGACCCTCGTAATATTTTGTAATCCAGCAAATGTTGAAATTTGAAAAAGCGACATGAAGCCATAGATTTATAAATATTCTCCGCGATGTTTTTTTTTTGTAAGTGACCGGCGCAATTTGTGGAATAGTTATGGAAAATAGTAATGACGTCGTCAAGAATGAGTGAGTGAAAATAAGCGTTCTCCGTGTCCAGCTGAAAGAGTGTAGAAATTGGCTGTGACAGCAATTCCTCGGAGTATTTCTCTTCGGATCATAACTCGCTGGTTTTCATTGTACGCGAGACACACTGGCTTTTAAACAAAATATGTTTAAGTGGCAGCGCGTAGTTAATTTAGTTCTCTGACAAATTTAACGCGTCATTTGTTCTGTAGCCTCTGCTGTTTAACTCCGTTTCCAATAAACAAACCTGGTTGCTATGTGACAGAATATTAGTGGCAAAATACGACGTACCGTGGGGCGCAAGAGTAAATATGCTCACGAGCAAGTCCAGTAGTAATAAACAAACAGCTGAGACGTTTTTATCGTCACCAACAAATAAAATACACTCCTCTTGTAGCCATCTCGGGCGGAGAGCGGAGTTTTAGTAAAGAGACTCTGTATACTGGAATGGAAACCAAAGGTGTTCTATCAAGACATATTCGACAGCTTATTTTCGTTCCTTGACCCCCGAGTTATAAAGATGTTCAACCACACTAATTTAAAATACAAATTAATTATGTATTTTATATCTTCCTATCTACTCCGAGAATAATTTAGAAAGATTTTCATAGATAACTAAAATTTATTTAGCTATAAAGTTACAAAATAATAATCATATATTTTCAAAACTTATTGGGAATATTTTCACGTAGTTACAAACTTTCAAAAATTTACTTTCCATTAGTGAACTTGTTGTATTGCAGTAATTTTACTTTATTTCAAAAGTATTTATAAAAAATAGTAAGAATCCTTATGAACATTGATATGGGTACTATAGGTAATTTTTTTTAAACATATCCGATGTAAGTCATCTACGAATTGTATGAATTAAAATTTTAGCTCCGCCCGTTCTGTCAAATTTAGTAGTGGCGTTTACTTATTTTTTACGAGGGTACATAAGATACTACTGTTATTTAATTAATATAAAAATATATGTTACAGTAAAAACAGTCAAAATTCAAAACTAAGTCAACTTATAAGTTTATTAGAAAATGCAGAACCAAATATGTGAAAAATAAGATACTGACAGAAAATAACGTTATTTGTACAGCTATGAATGAAGGTAATATATCTGAATTAATAAATAAACTTACGTTACAGCGAAAGTATTGTCAACAACGAGCATCGTTTTAAAATGGAATGTTCTAACTTAGTCGCAACAATATAAATTTTTGAAAGACAAGCGTGTTATTCCATTTTTATCGCACACTCTTGTAGTCATTGCAAATAAGAGTAATACGCCGCCTCGGTGGCCGAGCGTGTTGAGGACCATCACCGCTCGGATCCGGGGGTCGTGGATTCGATTCCCACCATGGGCTTGGATGTTTGTGTGTGTGTCCTTTCATCGTCTCATCTCCGTCATCGCAATGTATACAACGCCAATGTAACAAAAATATGTACCACAACTGATTCATCCCCATTAAATCACATTTGTAATAAGTTGTAAGACTTGAAATAGAATAAAGAATATTATGAATAAAAGTAATAAATGTATGCCAATTTGTTAATTCGTTCATGATACATTGATGACCTTAATTCGACATCTTTAAAAATTTATGCTGTAGATTATTGTAAATGCATATATTTTCAAATTAATAATGCGACTTAAAATTTCCTTTGACGTCAAAAGGTATATACGTCAGCAATACCAAACTAAACTGGTATTAATAATAATTTGAGTAATAAAAATCAATACAATACAATATTGTATTTTCGGGTATTTATTTTTTTATTCATTTACATAATTATGTACAATAACTGGAAACAGAAAATTGGGTATGCCAGAATTTGCATTTATAACAACAATATAATAGATTATCAATAGACACAAGTTCAATTTGCACATAGCGCATCTAGCCGCACTGCTTAGAAAAGATGGTTGCTATGGTTACGGCATTACAAACAAAGAACTGTCAACAAGTTCAAATTTCATTTGATAATTATTTGGATAATAATATTAGTTTCTTCAGGCACATCTTTTGGTTTTAGACTGATTTTTAATGTAATAAAATAATTCGGAATAGAAAGCTAGGTTATAATGATGCATGGACAAATCAACGGGAGGGAGTTTGTTTGTACCGATATGTTCTATCTCTCTCATATGTGAAATCAATTCTGTAACAAAATATTGATAATTTTTTTAAACATGTCCAAACATTCTTATTTTCAGAAAAAAAACTTCTCGCCTCGTAACTGTTTATTATGTGGCTGACAATTTTTGTCCGTAAACATAATAAGCAATGAAACAAGGCGTTCACTTTTAAAGTTTATTTTATGGATTCATCTTCATCATTTATTAAAATAAAATCTGGAGTTGTTTGGTTCTTGCAGAAATTATGCATTTACCCTAAGGAAATTATGAAAATAAGAGGAAATAATGTTTCAAAAATAAAGTTAAGTGTATTTTTCAATTCTTTATTATGTTGATAAAAAAATCACAAACTTCTTACAAAAATATTTTTAAATATAAAGCCCGAAATAATTAGGTTCTTGCAGAATAACAGACGTTACACGTTGCATGTTATATTTTATGCTTTACTTGGTTTTTGATAAAACCTTATTGCTCACAATGACACGACCGGAATCGAACAATATGACGCTTTAACCCGAAATTGCAATAACTGTACTTGTTTAATTTTTGTGGGAAATCCCTTAATGATCCTGTTTCACATTTTTCGAAAAGTATTTTATATGAAAATTTATGCAATATATTTATTAGTAATAATTTTTAAATATTTTGTTGTTATTTTCGCAAATAATTTAATAAAAAGATTGGCGCCAAAAATAGTCGTGAGAAACAATCCCCTACTCCTGTGACGTACTAGTACATACATTACGTCATTCAGAACCAATAGGAAAACAGTTTGTCCATCACCTAAGTTTTTATATAAATAAAAATAGGTTATAATTTGCCGCATGTTGAGCTCTATGTACTTTGACATCACATTCTGTTCACGGGACTTTTTCAAAATATCCAATTTTCAAAAATAAATTGTCAAATATCTAATAAATATTTTGATTTGCAGTTTTAAAGCTATTTAAAGAATGATATCTTTTTAAATTTAATATTTAGAAGGCATATAAAAATTCTTGCAACAGTCCTATTGTATTTCACATTGTATATTAGGTACATAAATCAAAGAATATATAAATTTCTCATTTTTATGAATACAATATATGTAACAAAAATTGTACGGAATTTCCATGATGATTTTTGTTTGTCATAAAGAATGAAAATGCGTCTTGATCCAATTCCTATTGGATATGGAACACGAGCTGTACACCTTCTGAGGTCACACGAATAGGTGGTAGTTTTATTTCTCAGACATTATTTCATATACGATATTGCAAAAAGATTAAAATATACAACTAAAGCAATAATATTATTAAACAAGTTAATATTTTCTATATATTTACATATAAGGTATGTTCATACAAATATGTCAAATACTAAGTGGTATTATAAGTTGATTTATAAGCTTCTTAGTATTAATAAGTTTAATTTGCATATATTATTATTAATTTTCAATGACAACAAATTATGCCAGATATAATTCATAATTTCTGAAACATACCTATAAAATTTACAGTTACATGTTTCATGCCATATCTGCACATTTTTCAAATTTGGTTTGAAAGTTTCCAAATATGGAACTCATGTGAAGTAAAAATATTTAATTAGAGAAATACGAACCACGGATCCGTATAAAATTGAAATCATTTAATTAAATACTTGTTTTAGTGGCTTGGTATCAAATAACCGAAAAGAGCAAGTGGAATGTTAATTATACCGAGTTCCAATTACAATTAGTCAAATTCGAGGTAGGAATTGACGGTTTCATATTTATTTCGTGTCTAGAAACGGTTAAATTATGAAAACACAGCGGGAAGAAATGATTTTTATTACGAATTTAATCCGAATTCTCAATTATTTTATATTTATTATTAGTATTTGATGCTTTTTTAAAGATTTATAAAATTTAACTACACGTATAAATAGAAACTGAATTTGAAGTTTGTTCATACAAAATATCAAATTTTTGTTAATCATATTTCTGTTTTCTAACATATTAATTTATTATCCTATTCATATTTATACTGATCCAACTATACTTCGTTTCTATTGAGAATGAAGTAGATGGCGTATGGAACTCGATCGCTTGTACAGGCATTAAATAAAAAATAATTTAAATTAGTGACACCATACTTTATTTATAATATACAGTTTCTTACACTTATAATGGGTAAAATAATTTGATACCTATAGTTTTCAAAATTCGAAATATAAGGGCAGTTTATTTTAAGTGAACACTTCTCTGATAAAAATGTAACTAATATTACTTATTGAAACATAATGGATTTTTAGTGAAAATAGAGAAATATTAGATACGTTTCTAACGTATTATACGATTATAGAAATCTACTTATACGAAAAAGCTTCAACTGAAATAAACTGTACTTATTTTTGCGGTTTTCAAAAAAGTTCTTTTCGTTAAAATCAGTATAGTATATCAAAATAGTAAAAAAAAAAACAAGTATCATAGGGTAATCTGTTGACGCACAAGCTCAAGTTAACAGGCCTATGAAACATGTTTTTATACTATTTGTTCTATTCAGGTAATTTAACAATGAGATTTTTTTAAAATACGACTTGTCAAAAATATGTCTCGATGTTTTTTTTGTCAGTTTGGTGTTAGCGCTTTCTATTAACAATGTAAATTTCACATTTTGACAGTTTGTATAAGTATTGTATATTGTGAATTTTGTCTGATTGTATACAATAATATATTGGTTCAAACAGTGTGCTTATAGATCTTCTTAACGACGTGTTATCAGGGCTTTTATAGACTCCTAAGAACATCGAATTTAGAAAAAAATATATTACTCGTTAACGCTCGGTGCATAAATTGTAAAACACCCATATATCTTTCTTTTTTTTGAGAAACAAAATAGCAGAAACCTTAACAGAAACGAGTTATAAATAATTATGTTTTTGTTATTAATGTTTTATGATTTTATTTGATATTTATTTCCTCATATGAACAAAACAGAATATTTTTTTTGTTTAAATAAACTCCCAATATCTATTATATTTTCTATAATGCAGCGTTTGTAAATCTATTGTTCGAGAAAATAGAAACATTAGCAAATGCTGTATTTCTAAACAAAATGCTATTGACATATTGACAACTTGTTTTAGCAAACCAGTAATAAACAATTTTAAAAAGTTGATTCGTGTTGCTGCATAAATTATTAACAATAACATTTTTCTCGTTTATTGTTAGTTCTATTATCTAAAATTAAACATGAAGAAGTGGAAAACGGATTATTTATGCTGCGAAATAAATCACTCATAAACACAGTTTCTTGTAAATCAATTTCATCATAATTGCACATTCAAAATATTTATTGCTTTACTATAAAATAATGTTTTTAAATAAAAAATATGTCAAAATCGAAACTGTAGTTATGAAGTACAGTATTTTTTTGCTTTGAATGTCTAAAATATCGAACTATGTTTATGGATTTAAAGTATTTTTCTCAATTAGTTTCTTTTGTTTACATGTTTTTAAATTGTTTTTTTACTATACCTCAAATATGAAAATTAATTACTTCAAATTGTCATTTATTTGAATCGATTAATGAATCGAAAATATCGAATCAGGCTTATTAATTTAATAATAATGTATATAGGGTATTGGCGGCTAGAGTTGAACATAGGGATTTTCGTTTTATGCAATTTCCATCTCTCCTATTCATTTTACGCCAAAGTTTTTAATGAATAAGCACGTTTTAAGGTTCCTAGAACACGATTTTACTATTTTTACGATGATGTCTGTAAGTATTTGTGTGTGTGTGCGTGTGTGTATGTGACCATCGTTTTGGATCGCATAACTCCAATATCATAATTCGTAATTTTTTTTTTTTTGGTATTCCTTGAGTTTACATCCCAACGAAGAAGTGATTAGATTTTGGTTATAATTGGTCAACCGGAAGTACCCCCATTTGCAAATTTTAACAATTTTTCTTGAAAAAACGTAGTTAAATATATTTTTTTGACATTTTATGTTTTATGATATAGAATTAAAAAATTATACAAAACTTAAATTTCATAAATCAGTCATAACCATGGAAACAACTACTGTATTCAGAGATTTTGGATAATTCTCATTAACAGATGTCAGTATCAAGTGTAATAATTCACATTGTGTGTTTGTGTCATAATTTTACTGCAAATATAATACAATTACATAAAAGAATAGTGTCCATAAAAATGCATTTTTAAGCTGGACCCGGGTCCTATTCTAAACTCCGTCCGATTCTTTTGCAAGAAACTTTGGGATGGAATTTGTATAAAATACATAGAACTGACGGAAGGTAATGTATTGGCAACATCAGATATTTTTGGATATCTAGTATTGGGGATATCGCGGCCGAAATTATAGTCTCACACACTCGAACACACACATACACAAAAGCGCGCGCACACACCCACACATACAGACATCATCGTAAAAATAATAAAATCGTATTGTAGGGACCTTAAAACGTGCGTATTCATTGAAAACTCACCACCGAATTTTTTGACCAGACCATACCTTCCTTACCTTGGGGTGACGGAAGGTAAAAACATGTGATATCAACGATGCGAGAAAAATTTAATATATCTGCACCGTTGAGTGTTTTAGCAGGCATCACCTCACGAACTTTTAAATCTCTTTGGAAGAAAGCACAGCAGGGATCATTTATTTGCTGTTTAAAAACGAAATAATTTTAATTTAATAAGTTCCAAATTTAATGTCGATCGCGAAACGAATTTTTGTTTTATCAATTTTCTTGTCTTACAATATTTATAACATGATGGTATTTTTTCCAATTTGCCATTTTATTTTGATTTCCTAAAGTAACTGTACCATACTTTTAATTAAGTTCGACGGTTGTTCGAAAATCAATTCTTGCCTAAGATTACTATATCGTAAAATTATGACTGCAGAGTGAAATTTCGGAAATTCGTGTAGCGGTAAATTAAAATTTATGAATACGTGTATACTACTACTATAGTATCAATAAACCATGATGAACAGTGGCTTTGTAGCATAAAATACATTAACTTGCAACAGAATAGTTGGCAAAGCTATTATTATACATAATCGACAAGCATGTAAACAATTCCGTACATTATTTTCTCCACATTACCGAGAATATGAGCTATAACGATTGGAATCGAAGGTAAGTGGCTTTAATGAACCTATTAAACAAACACACCATGTGACGATCGGCGATCACGTATTTTACCAACGCAACGCGAAACACCAATTTGTTATGTGGGTATAATTTTTTAAATTGTCCAATTTCCTTCCATTATCTGGTAGCGTTGTTCGGATAAACAGTTCATTTATTTAATAATCTAATACGGCCGCAGTGCATGTATAATCATGGCTTGTTTACCTCCACCTAGCAGGTAGGTATGAGAATGGATATGAGAAGGAGGATACTTCATCTGTGACGATAGGTAATTGATTGGAATAAGTGTCGTCATCAACAATTTCAGGTTGTTGAACTGGACACATCAACAAAGATATTCGTTTTTAAAATAATTATAATAATGACGTTTAGTGAGAAATGCAGTTAATAATTAAAAGTTTAAATATTTGACTACATGGCAGTATTTACCCAAAATTTAACATAACGTAGCTAACAATAATTGAAGTTATATGAAACACACAATAGTCAAAGCGGGGAATTCCTTTTCCAATTTTTAACACATATACGAGCCCTAACTAATAATACTTCGGCCGGTTTACATTTTCAATAAATTATAAAAACTGCACAAATGATTAGATATTTTTACAAAATTCTTTCGACTGCTTTAAATATGGACTTAAACTTAAAATCTGTTGTAGCCATCACAATACCTTTCGCGCCCTTTCCATTGTGGTATATATAAGTATTGTATTTAACATTTCTTGTACACACAAAAAATTCTAATTACACCTATTCTTTATATTTACGTATTTTCTATAATTTTAAATTCATTCTATGAGCAAGTTTTTTCCATTTCCTCTAAATGTTCGAAGTTTTTGCAATTCATTAACAGGATTGGCGTTATTTCTGAAGTGCTCATGTAATATACCTATAATTTTAAATAAATAATTAATAATACAATAAGAAATATTAAGTATCGTTCCCAGAAAAAGCCTTCAGTACTATCTCTGACTTTTAGACACTGACATTAGTGAAATGTATCTGTCAATTACAGACATTTAAATTTCTCAAGTAGTTACCATGGAGATGTTTTGGCTGTGAGCAGGCTGTGAGATTTATCACGACAGATTATTTTATAGATTATAAATCTATATCTTCAAATCTATAGAAGGTATAATAATTTTTTTAAATGTGTCGGATAGAGAATTTTGTTTTTTAATATTTGTAATAACATAAATATTCAAAATATAATATTTAGACAATTTTTGTTAACATACTACTACTTTCGGTTGTCCAATTGTTACCAGAATCTATTCAACTCTTCTGAGAAATCGTGCCTCCAACACACACACACGCACACACACATCATCGTAAACATGCTATTATTGGATTCTAGGGACCTTAAAACGTGCTTAATCACTAAAATCTGGATATGCGATTTTTAGCATGTTTCCAATACCTCTCTTAGCGAGAGGTAAAAAAAACCGTGGACTAAATGACGGGTAATAATAGTTCGACAGGTATTTTAAGAATCATCTTCTAGTTAAGGCTTAACGTCTACCGAGACCCCTTTACTTTTAGGCACAATGAAAAGTAACTTCTGAAAAATCCAGTGCATACAGTAAAATCTACCGTGTAAGACGTATGAGACAATACTCATAGGAATATAATGTCTAATAGAATTGACACTGGTATACTTGAATACTGAATACTTGAATAACATGTTCAGTTTTTGTAAGTTTAAAATTTATATTTTAAACGAATCTAAAACTTACGTAGTAAAGTAGGATAAAAAGAAAGCAACTCAAAATGGAACAGAACATCTTAACAAATTTTAAATACAATTTCATAGGTTACCAAACGTACAAAATAAAATGTATTTAGTGATTTAGGCGTAGAATTTAATTATCTATTAACTTAAATATTGGGCGTTGATTTGGAACACCATCTACATGAATCAAATCCCAGCCTTGGCAATTTTTGAATTTAATTTATTTTAAACTAATGGCAACTTAACTACCTAATACTTTATCATACTGTAACATTTATTTATTTGGGTGAAGTGCAAAAATCAGAGAAATATTAAATAAAATAAAAGTTTATAAAACGATAAATAATTCAGATAAAAACACTATGATTAAACAAATATAAACACTAATTTAAGACTAAGAATATTATTAAGTACTTAAACACTAATTTTATTTATTTACACAATATTTACTTATTTCACTATATTTATTTATATAACTATACTTATTTATGTTCACCAACTGTTCATGAATTTTTTAGTCGAATTATTACCTTTGTGACAGTGATTTGTGTTTTATTATTCTGTCCGTTGTCAAGATATTTAGTGTATTTATTGCATCAATATGCGTACCAGAAGAAGCCTCCTTTTCGCTTTAAAGGAGTCTTCAATATGATTATGGAAACGAGAAAAATAATTAATAGAATAAAATTGACGATCCCGTAACTCTTAGCTTAATTTATTTTAAAGTGTCACATGTGTGCAAACTACAATTCATTTAATAATCAACCTGATTTATATAACTAATTGATACATGTCTTTCATCACTTACAATTGTTCTCAATTGTTTTGTATTCAAGTCTATTTGAATTCGCTGGCTATATTTTTTTGAATTTTTATACCTATCCTGTAAATGGATTTTTTCCTGTTGGGCAAATAATAAAATAAATCTATTAATTATTTGAAACAATTTTGTCTGAAACTAATTGGGAAAAACTAATTTCCCATCCTAAGCATGGACTGGTTTTTAATTGAAGTCCTATATATACAATAAAATTTTCTTCTAGATAAAATATTGCGGTCTATTGTTCAATATAAGAAACCCCAACTTTTTTCTCCCCACTTAACCTCTTCACCTTAGAATCCCACCCCCTGTTTCCTATTCATCTAATAGAAGCCATCGGTCACCACAACAAGACTTAAACTACTTTTGAAGGACGTAATAATTGGCAATAAGTCACCCACATTGTAACCGCAAACCAATTCACAAACACTGGACACAGGCGAAGTCACCCTCACGTCATAAATAACCCGGACGCTAAACGGTCACACGCAATAAATAAGACGCCTAATGTGACACATTGGAAGCCGCAGCGCTTGGACAATACACCCCCGCAAAGGTCACAAGGGTAGCAATAGCACAAACTATAGGGTGGACGGACATGTGTAGATTGGAGATTCAATAGGACTATTGTTATTAGTAGACAATGTAGTTATGTGGTTTTGATGGACTTTCATTTTTGTGGTGGACATTATTCAGTATATACGTCTCGGTCTTCGTAATGGTGCAGACCACAGAAATATATTATAAACTGAAATGCGCATACCTACTATGATAGTGAAGGCCTATTAAATGCTAGCTGCTGGAGGAATCGGCAAACATCGGGATAATTCGTGAGGACAAATATTACTTCGTTTTAAATTTGAGTAGTGTACGACTATTCGGCTATGTTCGCTTCGACACGAACATGCGGGAACAGGGCCAGTAATTGTAGTTCAATGGGGCTTCAGTTCAGCGTACCCTCCTGTAGGTAGAGTATGCGAGTTTCAGTCATTTATATTTCAGTGGTACAGACGCAATTGGTCTAAATGCAGATTTTTAAGTCAATTGATCTATGGTATATATTTCTAAAAACTATTTTTAGGGGGCAAGATATGAAAGAGATGAAAGTATGGATCAATTAATTAAAAAAAAAATATGTTAGCACATTGAAGCAATTATGAGTATTATTAGTTTCATTAACTGTTTTTTATCTTTTCTAAACCTACCTTAATTGGACCTAACATAAAAAATTAAAGACCCTAAAATTTGAACCCTTATATTCGATTATAGTATAAAATATATGCTAATATAAATTTAATATTTTTTTTTTGCTATGCTGATATACCTTGCCACGTAAAAATATTCGAATTATCATTTATTCGCGGATCAGGTAATACTAACATCGGCCTTTGGGTCAGTTGCAATTTGTCAGATACCGACTCTTGCAAGATCACGTAATTTTTTGTTTCAATAAATCATGGCTTGATGTCTATTTTTTGTCAAATTTTCGCCAAAGATATAATAATGGTGGGTACATTTGCATAATATAATATTTTATCGTTTTCTTTTGTCCTAATTTTAATTCTAACTTCAATATTAAATATTAATATTGTTTATGAAATTTAAATTATTTTTGTAAACGTAAAGGTTGTTACAGTATCTGACGGATTTGTATTCTTGGACACTAGTTTGATTGTAGATTTCGATTAAAAATTAAATGTCTTTGTCTTTTATCAGTTAAACTTTTACCATGAATCATAAATCTGACAGGTAGATGTTAAGTCATTATTTGCTTTAAAAAAAGTCACATGCTGTATGTTTTTTTTCTTATTTTCGAAATATTTATTTAAAAAAAAACTACCTAAAATTTGTATACGTGTAAGTATTACTTATGCATACATAGATAACTAAATATTAAAAAATTCCAATTGAGCAAAGTTCCCTATAATATTGTCAACTGGTAGTAGGTTTGTCTGCCAACTAAATTAAACAATAGAATTATATAGTTATATTTAGTTTTGTTGTTACTGTAATTAACCCTACTTCATTTGCAATCACTGAAACTTTCAATCTTCGTTTTGTTAAAAGCAAATTTTCAACTTTTTAAACGTTTTTCTTCATGCTTCTTTAATGTTTCTTTAGATATAAATAATAACCACGAACCACGGTTGTCAAATGAATTAATGTAGATATACAGTAATGAATTTTCTTATTTCAATACATCAGTGTCTTCGAGAATTTCAAATCCGTAAAAAAGATGACATAATTAATACGATGGGAAACGTGGTGCATGAGCAAGAGGATGCAGAAAAGTTTATAGTTTCCTATACAATATAGAAATTAATTTACTTTTGCCTTTCCTGTTTTTAATTAAACAATTAGAACTGGAAGTCATCAGACAGGCATTTCCATTTCAACGAGAAAAGAAAGTTTCAAATTTTGGAAGGCTGACTCCGTCCGGATTATAGATTACAGTCTTTCGGGCTGTAATTTGAGAAAAGCATCTCCTGCTACCACGATACATGGTATTGATTTCTTCGGTAAAAGTTAAAAATCGTCGTAGCATAGTCCACGCATTTATATCCAATCAGCCATTACATTAAAGCGTACGTTTAGCCCGAGTTTCAGCAATTATTTAACTGCACGGCTATTTTTATTTGCTAACAGCTATTGCTACTGGAAGTGAAAGCATATGAAGCTATCTCAGAACTCCGGAACAAGTCTGCAAAGATCGAAACGAGCAACTACACGTGGAAAACGTGTCGTAGCTTGGTCCAACCAAACATGTTGGAGAAATAACACGAACGTGTTTGGAATTTTTGAACTGGACGTTTTTTATCTCTCTCATACACGCAGGACTACGTATTTTCTGTCTTTGTTGCCCGCGTGACGGGGTATAGAAACCCCCCAAGTGAAACACGCTGTTCGATCTAGAAAAATAGGTCTAATGTTTTTTTTTTTCTTTCAGTTTACTGCAGTGAAAATTGTAATTTGCTGTGTATGCTAGTTTAAATTGTCTGGAAATGCATTACATAAGTTCCTCGAAAAGTGAACTATAATTTTCATGAGCTAAAAATCAAAGAAATTCGTATAATTTCCTTAAATGTATTCAAATTGTTATTTGTATCACTAATCCAGAAACTGCACTTCTACGAAATGTGAGGTCTTCAAATATAAGCAATCGTAACAATTTGGATATGTACCTACCAAATACGCAAGATTTTTTTATGTAATTTTTTTGTTAATTCTTGTGCTGAACACATTCAAAATTTGACAGTTCCGTAAACAGTAATGCCAACTTATAACCAAAATAATTCCTTACTTTTTCCGGACTATACTTTTTTCACGTAAGAAAATAGTAGATGGAGCTTAAGAGCCGACCGTTTTTACATGCATTAAATAAATAATTTAAATTCGTGAAACCAAACTTTGTCAGTATCAAATATTTTTATCTGTAAAATTTAAAGAACCTAAATATTAAAAATTTCAGCAAAACATGTATAAACATCACTTTTCTGTAGATTTTATTTGATAATTGACAACTGACAGGTGATGTTTTTACCTCTCGCTAAGAGAGGTATTGCATTCATGCTAAAAATCGCATATCCAGATTTTATTGAATAAGCACGTTTTAAGGTCCCTACAATCCGATTTTAACATTTTTACGATGATGTCTGTGTGTGTGTGTGTGTGTGTGTGTGTGGATGTGTGTGTGTGTGTGTGTGTGTGTGTGTGTGTGTGTGTGTGTGTGTGTGTGTGTGTGTGTGTGGATGTTGGAAGGACGGTTACTCAAAAACTATAAGACTTAAAATTTGTTTAACAACGTATTTCCCAATCGGACATTCATGGGAAGATCTGAAAAGGTTTTGGTAACAATTGGACAACCGGAAGTAGAAGATTCTTGAAAAAAAATCTTCTAAATATTATTTTTTGAAAATTTTTCTTGATAATATTAAAGAAAAATAAATTCTCTTTCTGATACATTTAAATATTTTTATACATATTTTATAGATTTAGAGATAAAAGGAATATAATATATAAAATAATGTTGTAATTAATTTTACAACCGAAAGGATGCCATGAAAAATAGTTGCAAATTTAAATTATTTTTAACTGACAGATAAATGTCAGTGTCAGAAATAATGAGTAATGAAAGAAAAATGTATTTGGAGAATCCCTTAATTCTTGATCTGTGACTATTACGGAGATGACAAGTCTAGGTTGAAGGACTTAAATTTGTTTCAAACATTATGGGACAATGTACACCAGTACTGTAGACTAGAGTAACTTTGAATTGCGAAAAAGCTATCAAATTCTTCTCAAGTAAGTTGTAAATATTGACAAAATTACACATCGATATAAGAATAATCGGAGTGCAATCTATCCGTCACTTTATTAAAGGGAATTAAGGTTATTTAGATATAACAAGTATGAAAAAATAAAATGTAAAAGAAGATATATAAGAATAGATGCACAATCCAGATATATACATTTTAGACCGCCCAAAATTAATGTTTTTACTAGAAGAATATGAAGAGAAAGTAAACAAGGTTGTTCGAATTGAAAATTGCTGTTACCAGCCTAATATTTATATATGGTAAACTCTACTTTGTAATTTATTGTAACATAATTTATGGTAAAATATCTTTATGTTGAGACATGCTATTATTGAATAATAAAGAAGTTTATACGTCATAGATTTATATGAATATATTATTTGTATTTATAAAAATAATCTTTGCTTTATGCATACAGCCAGGTAAAATATACGGCGAGAGGTTATGTGCTGGCCACATCAGATTTTTTTTTTCGTTTTGGCGAACTAGGTTTGCATTCTGATCAATCAAAAGGCAGAATTTATATTCCTATCTAAACCAAAGCTATTTTTGTGAAATGAACTATACAGTCGGGTAACAGAGACTATAGTTACATTATTAATTATATTTGACTCATGTTGACTGATTTTGTCAATCTAACCAACACTATGTAGCATGGTAAGGGCATTGAAGTTAGGCAAAAATAGTCATACCGGACAGCTACACAATAAAAAAAAAACCTAAATATAATTTCTTGATTTTATGTTACATTTTCAAATATTTCAGGTAATCAAATTTAATAAATTTTTCGCCTAATAAAAAAATCTGGTCTTGAGTTTTCTTTCAGCAAATTTTGAAAGTTTGTCAAATCAGGAATTAATAAATTAATAAATAGTGATCAATTTTTATCGTATTGTATTTTGCGACTATTTTTAAATAAAAAAAAGTCGCTCAAGAATTAAAGCAACTAAAGACAATCGTTTACGTTTATCAATTTTTACCTTCCGTCTCCTTTAGGTAAGGAAGGTATTGTCTTTGCAACTTTTACAGCATTTTATCATTTATTGGCATATATTTATAAATTTTAAAGAATATGTTATTTTCTATACTATGTGATTGTATTTTATACTTCATATTCAATATAGACATAAAGAATTATAAAGATAGTAAATTTCATACATCAGCCAGTGATGCTAACCATGGAAACTGCTAATATATTTAAAAAATTCAAATTGACAGATGTCAATATCAATGAAAGGTAAATGGATGTGGCAGAGATGAGGATGTTGAGATAGATGTTGGGGAAGACACGGAAAGGATAAGGCATTAAAAGATAAGGGAAATGGCTTGGGTGATACAAGTTTCTATAAAGATACATGAGAGACGGTTACATTGTTTGAACACGTCATGAAGAGAGATGAAGAATATATTGGAAAAAGAATTAATAGCTTAGTAATAGAAGATAGGAGAAACAAAAGAAGACCAAAGATAAGATGGAAGGACAGTATTGCGGAAGACTTGAGAGGAAAGGGACTGAATACGAACGAAAATAAAAAATAGCGACCCCTACTGAATGGGAAAAGCTAAAGAAGAAGAAGATTTCAGTGTCAAGTGCAATTTGTATGGTTTGTTTGACGGAAGGTAATGTGCTGGACACATAAGATTTTTTTCTTATTGAAATATCAAGACATTGACATGTATCAGTTATATAATTAAATTGATACGGTGTGTTATTAAAATAACTAGAAAACACTAAAAGTTTAAAAAAGAACTTGCTCTGTTTTCAGCTTATTCAGCGGCTTACCAAGAATTTAAAATTGAAGCAAAAAATTGACACGTGTAATGCAAGTGTTTTAAGCTCAATTTCTGACTGAGTTCTTAAAATTGACGAAAAATTTGACAAATATAAAACAGGTTTTAAGCAAAAATTGGTAAAAATTTATAAATTAATATTGAAAGTTTGGTAGAATAGTTCATGCTGTTCTGAATATAGTTAAGACTAAATACCAAATCATATTTTTTAAAACAATATACGAGTTTTCACAATTTTCATTTCGCTTTAAATTCTCTGTATCGCGGAATATGAAATTTGATTCATTTACAAAATAATACGATATTCAAAACATGCAGCTTTATTTTTAAAACAATCTATAAAACTGTTAAATTGATAAACGAATTAATTCGTGAAATATCCGTTTACGCGCAAATGGCATTTAATACCACACCACAACTGTCGATAACCTATCCATCACAGTTGACAATCACAGTTAAATTTCCGATATTAAAACTATCCTAATTCCATCAATAACACGGCGGAGCATTTTTGACATGATTTGTACTCGTATGCCAGCTGAACGTACGTTCGTTGAAATGAGTGACGGCCGTGAAAGGCCGATTATGCGCCAATATCGAAGGAATCGCGTTAGATTTGCACCATAATGTGGATAACTAGATTCGCGGATACGGATATATCACCAACCCTACAGATGGAAATGTCCCCATCATTTATCCAATTAAATCCGTGTGACGCGAACTAATAGAGTTATCACTTTTTCTAAAGATTTTTTCCTACAAGAATGATAAATTGTTTGTTGCTCTCTGCTAATGTGTTTTCATTCAATTCGGTGTGTCATTTCGTTTGGAAATTAACTTATTTGATTTGCACGCTTTTCTACATTTCAATTTAGCGTTACATGTAAGACATAATGAGATTATTGATAAAATCCAGTAACGGAAAATGAACGTATAATAAATAATATTGTAGAAAATTCTTACAGGTTTGAGAGTAATCCTTTTTAGTTATTAGAGAAACCGTAGACCTGTAATGATTTTAATATGAACAAACAAACAAATTCTAGCCTGTACAACAAATTTTGTGTATAAAACTACACCATTAACAAGAAACACTTTTTCTGCCATTGATGCGATGTTAACTGTCTTGTTTGTCTTAGTTTTATTATGTTTTATGCTGTTACAAGTTTTCTTCTTCTATAATATTTCTAAATGTCATCAGAACCTCGTACGTCAAATCCAATAAAATTCATATCTCACTCAAATTAAATAAAAAAGAACTCAAATTTTAAATTTATAATACAAATATGTTAAAATTTCGGAAAATAATTAAAAAAATATATTAGAATACCCCATTATAACATTTTTACGATGATGTCCGTATGTGTGTGCGTGTCTGTGTGTGTACATGCATGTTGGAAGTACGGTTTATCAAATACTATCAGACTTAAGACCTGTTTGAGTACTGATTCCACAATCTAACATTACTGGGAAGCTGATGAGGTTTTGGTGACAATTGGACAACAGGAGTGGTAGTTTAAAAAAAAAATCTTGCAAATATATTTTTTTTTTGAAAATTTATGTTATTACATATGATAAAGACAATTAAATTCTCAATCGGATACATTTAAACTTTGTGTTATATCTTGGAGATATAATATATAATAATGTAGAATAATTTGTTGTAATAAAAAAATCTCGCTACCCAAAAAATTCTATGGAAACTAGTTGAGATATTTAAATTTTGTCAGTTTTACTGACATTACTGAAAGCTTTTTCTGGGAAGTACATTTAATATTTCCTATTGTGTTATTAATTAAATATTTAGAATTATAGATATATTAAATATTACATATATCCTTAAGAAATACCGCAAATACTGTCAATGAATAAGAAATTTTTTTAACAACTGAAGGGTAGGACCAAATTCCTTATAGAAGGAAAGAATATACAATTTAAATTATTCGTATGTCCAAGAAATGTTAAATTCGTTAATTATATAATATAAAATGGAAATGGCGAGAGGTATTGTACTGGCCACAACAGACTTTTGCATATGTATAAGTGTGGAAAATAACAGGATTTCGCTGATTTGTTGATCCATCACTTTTTTCGCTCTAAATGCACTAATACGAAAAAGTCAGTCATTTGACATTCAAATAATAAACAAAAAGTTGACATTGTGAAACGAATTTAAAGAACTTATATTTTCTGGTGAATCAATCTATTTAGAAATGATAGTAAATATATATTTATCCTAATTTCATTATTAATTTATAACAAATTATTTATGTAAAAACTGTTAACCGCCATTATGAAATGCATTTAGTTATATATTGTAATACCAGATTCAATATATGTTTTCAAAAACAAGTTCCTGACCAATTTAAATTCGAACTCGTCTCCCTAGTAACAATACAATTAATTGCGAAATCCTTATTTCCCTCAAAAACTAGTTGATCTTTTTCCCAGTCTCTCCAATTCTTCTGAATGGCTGGGTTAATTGCAGCTGGGTCCCCATATCTGGACCACCGCACTTTTCGGCGAGTCCGTCACATCTTACGGGAACTCGTTCGCTCGCCTAACGAACTCGCGGCTCGACACTGACCTAGGGAGAGCACAAAAGGGCCGGCCCAGCCTCTCGCAAGATGACCGTTGGTCCATGCTTTGCCTGGGATCATGGGAGCGGGATTCCAGGTTCCTCGTTCGATTTATTTACTGATTTGTTACAATTTCTATGTGACATTTTGACCGTTGGGCCTTTGTGTAGGAATGAGAGGTGTTTGGAAAGAGACGTGTTGTTTGATGCTTATTAACGTGACCTTTGAAGGAAGGAGATTTATTTTTAGGTGACGTAAAGTAGGCTGTTAAATTTTTAACTACAATATGGAAGGTTTACAACAAACGAGCAATATTTCTAGAATTTAATTATAATAATAATATATTCCTGTAAGCTCCCAAAAGGTGCAAAAGTTTTCTACAAAAGATCTACATGTGATTTTGTTTTTGATTAGATACTATACTTTGTTCCAAGAATTTTAATTACAAAAACAAATAAACCATAAACATTTATTAACAATAATTAACCCGTGATCACCCGACTGTACAAATATTATGCGATAACCCGACTGTTAGATTATATCTAACATTACATTTTTTTTAATAAAAGCTCTAATTAATAAAACTAACATATTGATTTATTTAATCTTCAAAAGTATTTTCTCTTGCTGTACATTCCGTGCAGAAAATAATCACTTTTCCGATATATCTTTACATGTTAGGTTTGAACAGTGTATGTAATTGTTTGTATCTATTTTTCCGTATGGGACAATATGCATATCTTGCATACAAATTGCATACATAAATTTTCTTGCAAAAGATTCTAAATTACCAGTAAAATTATTTCATAAACAATGTAAATTGACAGACATCTTCTTCTTCTTTAGCTTTTCCCATTCGTTAGGGCTCGCTATTTTTTTATTTTCTTCTTCCATTCATTTCTATTTTGCGTGTCGTCCTCACTCAGTTCCTTTTCTCTCAAGTCTTCCGTAATACTGTCCTTCCATCTTATCTTTATAGCAAAATGTATAAATTTATAGCATTTTTTGATTATGGCTGTTTTTATGAAACAATTTAACTCAACTTTTGAGTTAAATAACTCAATAATGAAAAAAAATATCAATATGCGTTTCCAAAGTTCGGAATCGATATGAATATAAATATGTCAATCTGGAAATATTTTTCCCGACCCATTATTGGATATAGGACACCTTATACACCCAAATATTAAAAATGGGTATATACCGGTATTCTAAACAAACGTGCCCTGCATGAGGATCTCAAGAACTACCGTGATGTCCAGAGAAATAAGACAAAAAATCAAAAACTTTTTTTTTAATATACTTTCATTTTAACCTAGAAATAAAACACGAACAATATTGAATTATAGTTCTCATATAGAACTAAATTAGCTAAACATATTTCTATAACTAACAATAATATAAATAAAATTTGTTTAAATATTACCTGTAAAATATACAGGGTGTTTGTATACTTATGGATCAAACTTTAAGGGATGATACTCGTAATACAGTTAAAACTATATCAAAAAGTCCGCAAAGTCCACTTCTCAACTATCTCCGAAATACCATCTAATTAACTGATTTTTCGTCTTTTTCCATTATGTATGTGTTTTTAATTTTCCAAAAATTTCTCAAAATATGACAATTAGCTGATTTTTAGCTGATTTTATTTTTGAGATTTGGACTTTGCGGATTGCGACTTTTTCACTTACTTTTAACCGTATTATCATATCGTCCGTTGAAGTTTCAACCATAAGTATAAAAACATGGGCCCTGTACAATATAAGCAAATTTCAATAAACTGGAATGTGTCTTATTTCTGTGACCAGATGTAAATTTCATGGAAATATATTTTTTGTAGCGACTATTAACAAAATCACATTCAAACTGATTAACAAAATTAATTTCAAAGATTAAACATGCACAGCGATGTTGTTTTTTATGTATGTAGCCAGTATTTCAAACTATCCCGGTAAAAATATAAGAGGGAGACTGTCTTATTTCTATGGTCACCACTGTAGGAGACTATTTTAGTGGTATTCCGTTAATTTGAGGAAAGTGCATATAGACCATCCCTAACTTATTTGAAATAGATCAAAAGTATTTAAAATAGTTTTATTTTTAAATTATTGAAGAGGACGAAATTATTTGAACTTGTACATTTATTAAATTATTAAAATTTCGCAAATATACAGTCAGTTCTGTTTAAACAACCGGAAACAATCAGCATTACGAATCAACTGAGCAATAATATTATTATCTATCATATCATTTGCATATTAAAACAATTTAATAATAACAGTAATGTGCAATTAAGAGTTGAAGGAATTCACAGAAAGAAAAAGGCTCGTTTTCTTAGTTTCTGTGAGGTTTATGATAATATATGCAAATACAGGCACCTGTTCCAAATGTATGTAATTAAATTAAATATGATTACTCTTTAATCTTAATAGAAGTGTGCCTCACATAAATTATTATTATTGATGTCCTTTTAATTCGTAGTTTACGCAAGGAAAAAATACCAGTTATTTTCTATGTTTATATCTAATAATTATAAGTCATTTAAAATAAAAATATCACCTTAAAAAGATATACGAGTATTGCGAAAACTATGTCAATAATTCCAAGTAGAAAACATCATCATCAATCAATCACAGGATGTGAAAAATTATCTACGTCTACCTAGCCTAATTTTTGTTAAATTTATTATTCAATTCAAGTAGGCTATGTGCGTTAACAAGTGATTAAGCTGCCAAAGAACAGAAGAATAGAGACGTTTATTACATTTTTAATATATGAATAGTCCTTGTTGTTTTGACGTACATTTTGTGACGTTTCGTGACGTCACGGTAGCCAAATTTGCACGAACAATAGATTTATTTTTAACCACATTCTTAGTGATAACATCTTTTATGATTCATTATAATAATTCGTCAATTTGGCCTCATTACCTATAAATAATTGCGGACATATATGCAAGACAATGAGGAGTGACAGCTAATCGAAAACGAAAATATTTTGCCTTCTTTAGCCAAGACGGAGGACTAACATAAATTTAGCTACGAAAAGCTATAAGGAAAACAAAATAAAAGTGTAAATAATATATACTTATTTAAATTATTAAAAAATCTTTCAGAACTCATGTTTCAATCGTAGAAAATGGGCTAAGTAGGTCGAGGAGAAGTTAAATAAACGAAGAAAGAAATTGTGAAAAATTCATGAACCTCGCTGGGAATTGAACCCAGGGCCTTCCTATATCTACTTAGCCCATTTTTTACGATTTAAACATTTAGTAGGGTCCACAATAAATATAAACTCATATTTCAATTAAAATGATACAACCTTTTAGTTTTATTTCTGTTTATTTATTTAAAATACGACGTTTCGGCAATATTAACTATTGCCTTCTTCAGGATTTAATAACAAATCAACAAATATATAAATAAAAATAATAAAAACATGAGAAACAGATAACCAAGGTCACAATTACAACATATTTAATATAGGAATCCATGCACGACTAAGATCTAGACCGTCACAATGATTGAGATTATTACTTTTGGTTTTGAAAATCTCAATAGCTTCTCTAATTAACCTGTTGTTTAGGTGTGTTGGTCTCGCTAGAATTTTTGTATCTTCGAATTTTATATAGTGGAATTCTTCCAGGGCATGCTCTGCAACTGAAGATATTTCTGGCTGGTTCAATCTGATCGAACGGTGTTCATTCAATCTTGTAGAAGTGGTTTCTATTTCATTTTATGATGTGTTTATATCAATTACATGTTCATAACATTGCTAAATTTGAAATATTTTCTTAGACCTAAAAAAATGTTCAAAATTAATTCCACTATCTGCAAATAATTGTACCTATCTATAAATTCATTTTGTATAACTTTCCAGACCAATAAAAGAGATATAAGAGACACACATCTTATATTTGAGAACTGTATAACTTTCTCGATGACATTTGTGAACACCAGTTCGTCATATAGCTAGCAAATCTTTCAGTGTACCATTGATTATATATACTAACATAGTATATATAATCAATGAGTGTACTAAGCAACAAGTCTCGTTTGCTTATCTAGCATTTGCTTGAAATGCTTACTTCATTGAACGCAACTATTGATACTGACACCTGTCAATTTGAATTATCTAAATATATTAGCAGTTTCCATGGTTAGTATAGCTGTCTAATTTATGAAATGTAATATCTTTATAATTCGTAATATAAATCGTTAGGAGAATAATATATTCTTTAAGTTAAATGTCACAAATGATATTTAATTGCGTTTTTTCAAGAAAAATTGTTAAAATCTTCAAATGAGGGTACTTCCAGTTGACCTTTTGTAACCAAAATCTAATCACTTGTTCTTCTGAATGTAAACTTGAGGAATATGAAACAATTATAATTTTCGGAATCGTGGTATTGAAGTTATGTGATCCGAAACTTTCGTCACACACACACATCCATACATACAGACATCATCGTAAAAATGGTAAAATCGTATTATATGAATCGTATAACGTACTTATTCACTAAAAACTCATCATGTGACGGAAAGTAAAAATTTGGAATGAATTAATAATAAAAGATTATTTAGTGTTTAAATATCGTAGAAAATGATTCTTCTATTTATAATACCAAAGCAACAAGCGACATATTCATGCCGTCACGCAGATTACGATTGTCAAATTGTTATTTCACATTCATGTTTTTGCATTTAGCATTGTTTGAAAGATCACGATAAGCCTGATCTATTTCAGGTCTATTATTAGCCTACATTGAAAGTGTCTCCTGGTGAATCGAGTCCTTGAGAAAGTCACCCGTGAAGGCGCGAGGATAGAAAGGAATTCCAGAGTTGAAAGTTGCAATTGCTTTGCTAGGGTTACTTAATCACAGATGGTAACATTCCAAGGTCACTGTCAACCAACCACGGTTTTTGCATTCCATTAGAAGCTTGTTTATACTCACGTAGATTAATTATTTTATCTTACTGAGGATTTTTGCAATAGAGATAGTGATAGTAATGAAGATGAGAAGTGAGAACACCCAGGAATACGAGAAAGAGGATTATTACTTTCGGCTGATAGAGATGAATAGGGATTGGATATCTTGATGACAATTTTACCAACGTTTTTAAGCTATGTAAATAACTTTTACTTGTAATGCTATATGTTAAGTTGTATAAAAGAAGATGTGTATATTCATAATAAGTATAATCATTTGCAAGATTTATAAATTTGAGTTATTTAAATTAAAAAGTCAGATGTGGCCAGCACAATACCTCCCGCCATTTAATAGTTGGTAACTTAAATACATACCGACATATTTACTAATGCAGGGTACTGCAATAAGTTCCTTTTGCATGATATAGTAATATGTATTATTGTTCCAATTTATTGTGTATTATCCGTAATTTCTTCTCCAGAATCTTACCACAATTTTATTTAGTGATAGCTGATAGTGACGTTAATTTCGTTTCAATTACAATCATATGAAAATTAATTTATTAATTAGATATTTTATAAATTCATATTTTAATATTTTCTTCTTGTAATACTACCATTATTAATTTGAAATGATTAATTTATCGACAGTGACATTTAACTCCAAGTTACGTAAATTTGAGATCTGAATTGTGTAACCAAGGAGATATGTTTATCTTCAAAGCATAGATTCCGGGATTTATGAAATAAATTATTTTGTAAATATATTCATAATATAGATAAAGTATTAACGCATATCTTTAGAAAATTTGATAATCTTTTTTACTATTAAATATTGCGCGAAAAAATGAAATTTAAATTTATTTTTTGAAGAGAAACTGTTTTGAGCTTCAAGTAAAGTTTCATTTCCCTGATTCCATACTAAAGTAGAGTAAGAATACACGGTTTCAAAATTTTTAGAATGACAGTATTTGAGTTAGAGAGTAAAGAAGATTCACACATACATGCACACACACAAACACCATCGTGGAAATTTTTATATCTGATTCTAGAGAACTTAGCCACATATCAATGTAATTGGTCTATTGGCAGAATAAATTTTTTATTATTATTATTATTAAAACGCACATATTCACCAAAATCTCGATATGCAATTTTTTGCACGACCCCTTTACCTTCCTTTACCAAGGGTAGCGGGAGGTAAAAAAGTGAATTATAACAATAAAAATCTGAAGTGGTCACCACACGACTTCCTTGTACGATTATTAAACTATACATATTTTTTTAATAAATAAATTACAAAATATTAATTTTAACTTCAAAACAGTAAGATATATAGCGACCATAATCTAACCCGGTTCTTTTTAAAGAGAGTTTTGATTACAGCAAAGAAATATTTGATTACAACAATGAATATGACTAATTTCACAATGAAAATATAATATTTGTTATTGTACGAATCATAAAATTGCACTTATTTAACGTAAATTGACATGAACATTTTTTTTTATGTTTTTGTCCTAATCCATAGCAAGCTTTATTACAAAAACAAAAAAGTATATAATTTTTAAATTTACATATCTCGCTTATACAAAGGGCTAATTTAATAATACTTGATGTGCTAGATGCAGAAATTAATTCTCTAAAACTTTTATTTGAAGCATTTATTTCTAAAATCAAAATAAAATCATTTTATTCAAGAAAAACTGTTAACAACTTCAAGTAATGTACCACTTCCGGTTAGCCTATTTTAACCAAAATCTACTATGTTATTTCGATTGACATAAAAGTCTTGTATACCAAATTTGAAAAGTTTTGGATTATATTTTTAAACAGTTTTTCATTAAAATCTATTATAGGCTTCATGTAAAGTGCCACTTCTGGAAATTGTATAATAACCAGAAAGGGAGGTGCACAACTAGATGTTGTAGGAGTCCTAAATACAATATTTCAACTTTCTACGGCTTACCGTTTTTGAGTTATGCGAGATACGTACTTACGAACGTACGGACGTACGTACAGACATCACGACGAAATTAGTCAAAATGGGTCAGGGATGATCGAAATGGATATTTCCGCACGATTTTTCAAAAAACAATAGAACACTAACGGTTTCATAATCTTTGCGCAAACATTATTTCAACTTCAGACTAAATAAGAACTTTAAAGTACAAATTTAAATGTAATTTCGTAAAATAATTTTTGTCTACCTTCGTATGAAGATTCGTTTTTGAGACTGAATAATATGCAGTTTTCGTTAACATTAATTAGAAGACCTGATTAGTTCTTGGTATTTTTTTTTAATAAAGTTAAATATTGTTTTTTCAATATTCTAAAATTAGCAGAATAAAGTAAATAGCAAAATCATTGCCACTATCATGATACATATTTCGATTTACAAAATTATCATTACCTAAAATTCAAATATCAATATCAGTTTTTTGTATGTTCATTTCAGAATTTTGTACTTAAAATACAACAATAAAAAAATCTCAAAACCTAAACCTATTAGCTGACATACGACTTAATCCACACACTCTCTAATTCCAATAATGAAGAAGCAATTTGTTCTGTTGCTAACGGTTTTGGCGCATCGTAAGACAGTGGATGCTGGATGTTCCAACATAAAGGATTGCCTTTGAGGATTTTCTATCTGTTATTATCAGCTCGTCTGTAGGGTGCGCAGTTCAGGCCCTACGGGAACAATGCAGCCCTTTTGCTTCTAAGGGATGTGTACCAAGATGTGATCTCAGTGGGCTTATGAAACTGGAATTGTGAGAAAGTGAAGAATATTACCACAAGATATTTTCTTATTGGATTGCTTTCAAATTCAACATAAGAGTTTTTCTAATATTTTCTAATGGGCTGGATATATGATGGCTTTATTACGAGTTATAAAAATGATAAATGATTCTGAAAGAATCCAAATACAAATTATAAAATTATACAGTTAGTAACAGAATTAAATGATCTTTTAAAAAGTATATAATTATATGGTGGTATTATTAAGTATAAATAAGTTATTAAATTCACGCGATGAATTGACATATCAAAATATAAAAAAACTACTGTATATAATATTTCTACAAATATCCGTCATTATAAATATAATTCAACTCAACATTGAAAAATAAAATAAGGAAATGTTTTTTACATCCAATCACCTTTAGGTAATAAAGGTATTATCTTTGGTCAAAAAATACAATGATGAGTTTTTAATAAATAAGCACGTTTTAGAGTCCCTAGAAAAAGATTTTACTATTTTTAAGATGATGTATGTATGTATGTATATATATGTGTGTGTGTAACAAAAATTTCTCCTTCGATAATTTCAAAACTATAATTCGAAAAATTATAATTCCTTCATATTCCTCTTTTGTACGTCTATATGAATATTTGATTATATTTCAGGAGCTGTAGTTTCAATAATTTTACATTTATAAATTGTACAAAAATAATTAAAAATAAACTTCCAATATCTTCCAAAAATATGAATAAACTGGATAATTATTCAATGAAAGACTAATATAACCGCTATTGCCTTCTCTCAAAATATTAATTTTTACACGAATATTGTAATATATTTTATATCTTAGTGTAAATATTTTTATTATTTTATTTTTGTTTTGTAATTTCAACAGATTCTCTTCTCCTAATACTTACTAATAATTATATCTTCTATAAGTATATTTTAATTATAAAGTTAACAATATCTATAATAAATTCATCCTAACTAATAACATTTAATTTAAAGGTGATGATCTGAGAAGAAAGCTCGAATAATACTATATGTAAACCTGAAATCTACCATTATTATTTGAATTAAAAAAATCTGATGTGGCCAGCACAGTACCTTCCGTCAATCCTGTGTATTATGCATAAATTCCATACATAATTTTTCTTGCAAAACATTCTAAATTTTCAGTAAAATTATTTCATAAACAAACTATGCAAATTGTTCTTGACACCAACATCTTTTTCTTCTTCTCTAGCTTTTCCCATTCGTTAGGGGTCGCTATTTTTTATTTTCTTCTTCTATTCTTTTCTGTTTTGCGTGTCGTTCTCATTCAGTTCCTTTTCTCTCAAGTCTTCCGCAACACAGTCCTTCCATCTTTTCTTTGGTCTTCCTCTGTTTCTTCAATCTTCTATTACTAAGCTATTCATGCTTCTTCCAATACATTCTTCATCTTTCCTCATGACATGTTCAAACCAATGTAATCGTCTCTCTTGTATCTTTTTAGATACTTGTGACATTAGAATTATTTTCTTACTGTATCTTCCCCAACATCTACTTCAACATCCTCGTCTCATCTGCCACATTCATTTTCTTTTCATTGATACTGACGTCTGTCAATTTGAATTATCTGAATATATTAGCAGTTTTCATAGCAAAGTTTGCATAGCTAGCTGATTTATGAAATTTAATATCTTTATAATTCTTTAACTCTGTATCTATTTAATATGAAGTATAAAATACAATCAAATCGTATAGAGAATAATATATACTTTTAAGTTATATTACACACACACACACACACACACACACACACACACACACACACACACACAGCATCGTAAAAATGGTAAAATCGTATTGTAGGGACCCTAAAACATGCTTATTCAGTGAAAACTCACCATTGAATTTTTTGACCAAAGACAATACCTTCCTTACTTAAAGGTGACTGAAACTGCAGTCAAACAGTGACAAAAATATAACAAAATGGTAATTTTTATTTTACTTTGTAACATTCATTTTCATTACAAATTCTATGAGGGAAACAATTTGAGTAAATAAATATATAAACGTGTTATATTTTTATATAATTGTTTGCATTATATGTTTGTATGTAAATTAAGCTAAAAATACTATTGATTATTTTAACTATTGTAATAAATAAATAGTAGATGAAACAAAAAAAATAAAAAATAAATATTTAAATTGGTTAGGTTATTTTGTTTGGAATAATTATTCGAAAAAAACTCATTCCTTTTCAATGTTTACACTTATTTCATAGTTAATTACCCATGCCACACTACAACAGGTAGAAACCAAAATTATAATTTCAAATTCGGCATTCAGCGAAAGTCTAATTTCCAACTGGTAAACCTTAGCATCCTTCCTTCCTTAGACATCAAGGGGTGATCTCTACAGTCTCACACATACATATACACATACACGTTGTAGTAATGGTAAAGGTAACCTGGGAAGCAAGGGACGTATTGTACCGATCTCATCCATCTTACGCTTGTGTTTGTGTAGTGGACCACATGGCTATTGTGGAAAAGATGCAGTAGACTGGATGGGAGAATTTCGTTGTAAATTGAAAGTGTTCTCGGTTAATTTTTAAAAGTTCAGAAGATTATTACGAAGATCATTACTATTTTTTAAAAAACTGAGTAGTTATTTTGTTATTTGTTATAGCTTTTTTCAAAAATTATTTTAAGAGAGTATTCTGTCAGTGATTAATTGGTTAAGTTGTTAAAAATTTTCACCAATATGTCGACATATAACAAAACATTGAAATTTCCATTATAAATCTCTTTTCTATTGGTCAATAGTTGTAACCAATTGCTAAAAATTAACCTGTTTGTTACATAATAGGTTCAATAATCGTTTAATTTTAAGAAGATGAATAAATGATTGCAAAACTTATATGTCGATTGTCGTTTCAATTAAGTTTTCCTTATTTCTAGTTCTACCGATTTACTTATTAAAATTATTTGAAGTAACAGATATAAACGCATAACAACTAAGAGTAGGAATTAATTTGCAAAGGTTAACATCATAAACGACATAAACGAAAAAAACTGAAATTTCAATTTTTCTTTTAGTAAAAATATTTTCTGTAATTTAATTAAACAATACAATAATAGTATACAACCGATATATTATAGGCATAGGTAATACTATTTTAAAGTTGAAATTATGTTCTGAAATCATAGTTGCTTTGTTGCTTACAATAGTAAAGACATATTTTATGAACAAACAGAAAGTTTAGCATACGAGGTGTTAACCGAAAGTTCTAATTTCCACAAATTAATAAATATACACCCTTTGGTCATGAAATTTATTTCATCTTTGGCTTAACATTTCAACTTTCAGCCACGTCTGGAATTTTACGACACATGAACAATTTATAACTAACTGATAATATTTTTATACAAACTTTTAAGTAAACTCGACAAGGAATGTAGGAAATTCTAAAACTAAATAATTATTATTATGAGGTCTCGTGGCCGTGTGCCTGAGTGTCTGGTCGTATTTTAATGGCACAAAATGGACCCTGTGGTGCACTCTCCACGCCAGCAATGAGTGCTCGTGAGGTGACGCCTGGTATGCGCTCGCATGGTACAAATATTTCATCCTAACCGATATCTGTGTACACAGCAGATTGGCACACCCAGCAATAGGTAATATACCGTGATGATATATTTATTTATTTAAATAATTATTTTTTATTATTATAAATGAAATAAAATCGTTTCTAATCATTTTAAGCCTGCTGTGTGTGGTTTTTGACTTACTAAGATTTCTCAAAACTTTAATACAGTTTGAAGATTGTTACGATTGATATTAAGTATTATCGGGTTTTGTATTTTGAACAGTACAATAGTACAAAAAAATACAATGACATTTTTTAAAGGGTAGCACCCCAATATGTTCTAATACCTTTTACTTTTTATATCTGTACAATGAACAGATGATAGACGAAGATACCATTATTATTTAGTTCAAAAAATTTTGTACATGGAGTAGAAAAAAATTACAGAAAATATCAAGGAAACTTTAAGATTATTAACTTAACAATCACTTAAAATAAAAAATCTGATGTGGCCAGCACATTACCTTCCGTCAATCCTGTGTAATATGTACAAATTCCATACATAAATTTTCTTGCAAATGATTCTAAATTTTTGGTATTTTATGATTCCCTTTCTCGGTAACTGAATTACATACTCTTGATAACAAACAAACCACATGAAATAAAAAAAATCATGGAATTTTGACACGGGTCCTCTGCTTGACAAAGTTAGCAAAGTCACGTCACTGCACGCGCCCTATATATAAATTTTCTTGCAAAAGATCTTAGTATTAGATATTACTAAACTATTCATTTTTCATCCAATATATTCATCCTCATGACATGTTCAAACCATTGTACTCGTCTCTCTTATGTATATCTCTCTAGAAACATTAGAGTTATTTCCCTTATTCTTTCATTCATTTACTTTTTATTGATACTGACATCTATCAATTTGAATTACCTCAATATATTACCAGTTTCCATGGTTAAGTTAGCATAGCTGGCTGATTTATGAAATTTATTATCTTTATAATTCTTTAACTATATATCTGTTGAATATGAAATATAAAATGCAATCAAATCGTATAGAGAATAATATATTCTTTAAGTAATAATAATATTTAACTGAGTTTTTCAAGAAAAACTGTTAAAGTCTTCAAATGAGGATACTTCCGGTTGACCAATTATAACGAAAATCTAATCAAGTCTGCATATGGTTGTAAGGAAGAGGAATACGCATTGTAATTTTTGAAATTCTAGTATTGGAGATATCGCGGCCGAAACCGCGGTCGCACACACACGCACGCACACACGTCCACACACACATAGACATTATCGTAAAAATAGTAAAATCGTATTATAAAGACCCTAAAACGTGTTTATTCAATGAAAACTCACCATCGAATTTTTTGACCAAAGACAATACCTTCCTTACCTAGAGGTGACGGAAGGTAAAAAATATAGTAACAACAGCATTAAATGTAATTTTACTCGTGCATCAATTTTTCGATTCGTCAATTTTCTTATCTCATAGTTAAGTTAATAGATAATTTAACCATTGTTGAAAATAGTTTTGTTAGTTGATGAACTATTCAGTATAACAATGACTATGTATTAACAAAACAGTGGACTGTGAGATTGTCAAAGTTAACATCGTGATCAGCATTAACTATGCTTTATGCAACCGGGTTTTTTTGTCGTGCAAAAATAGTCTTCATCTCAACATTAGATTCATTCCTCGTTGTTGATTCACATCCACACATCTTTTTCATCCTCCCTGGGGCATTTCTTGTTCTTTTGGTGACACTATTATTTCCCAAAACTATGCACTCCACTCCGTCGACCTGGTAACGTGGGTTCAATCCGTTTCTCTTTTGTTCCGCTTTTCGAGAGTGCGGCTTGCTGTCACCGCTAGGTGCCATCCGCTGACATTTCGAGCCGCGGAGTAATCCGAGTGACGCAACACTGCAGACGAGCCCCGAAGAGAGGCCGAGACGAGATGTCTCCGAACCGTAGGCGAACAGATGCGGTTTGACAAGATGTGGATGATCGGGATACTGATCGTGGACTTGGACATGTATTGTAAAGAAAGACGGTGTGGATGTAGGAATTTTTTTAACTTTGAACCACAATTGAAGCATTTAATGTAAAGGGTTTTACGTATCATTTTGTTTTTTTTTAATGTTCTTAAATAGTAAATAAATACAATAATTTCTGTAGACATAAAGGTCGCAAGTATTGAAGTTAGACTATAGACTTTAGAATATTTTTTCTATAACGTAGGCACCAAAATTTCTGGTAAAAAAATCATTTAATTGCAAATGAATTTATTAAATCACCAAAGAAAACAATAAATGCATTATTATTATTATTATTATTATTATTATTATTATTATTATTATTATTATTATTATTCTTTTACTTATATGTCAGCTTTTGTCAATAAGTTCACAAATAATTATGTACCTATTAAACAAGTGGCAACACTACACTGCTTCGCAACAACGAACACTTAACATAACCTACAAATCTACAAAATCTGGATAAACAAATACAAGAAATATTTTTAAAAAACTCGATAAATTAGAGAAGCTAGACAAAATACAATCAGACATAGCAAAAATACAAACAAATTTAAATAATTACGATGAAAACATAGCACATTTCAAAAATGATTCTCTATACGATTTTAAGCTTCATATTAAATTAATGTTATGGTGCGGCGCGGTGCGTAGCGGTGCGGTGCGGCGCGGTGCGATGTGGAGCGGAGCGGAGCGGTGTAGAGCGTTGCGAAGCGATGTGGAACGGTGTTGAGCGATGCGGAGCGGTGAGGATCGGTTTTGAGCGGTGCGGAGTGGTGTAGAGCGGTGCGAAGTGGTGTAGGGCGTTTCTAAGCGGTAAGGAGCGTTGCAGCGCGGTGCGGATCGGTGTAGAGCGGTGTGGAGCGGTGCGGCGCGGTGCGAAGCGGTGCAGAGCGGTGAGAAGCGGTGCGAACCGGTGTGGAGCGGTATAGAGCGGTGTGAAGCGGTGCGAAGCGGTGTGGAGCGGTGTGAAGCGGTGTGGAGCGGTGAGAAGCGGTGCGAAGCGGTGTGGAGCGGTGTATAGCGGTAAGGAGCGGTGCGGCGCGGTGCGAAGCGGTGCAGAGCGGTGTGAAGCGGTGTGAAGCGGTGCAGAGCGGTGAGAAGCGGTGCGAAGCGGTGTGGAGCGGTGCGAAGCGGTGTGGAGCGGTGTAGAGCGGTGTGAAGCGGTGTGGAGCGGTGCAAAGCGGTGCAGAGCGGTGTGGAGCGGTGTGGAGCGGTGTGAAGCGGTGTGAGGCGGTGTGGAGCGGTATGGAGCGGTGTGAAGCGGTTCAGAGCGGTGTGGAATCTAAAAACGAAACCATTATTAAAAACGAGACAATTTCAAAAAACTTATTTCATGGAAAATTGTTGAAGATGACGGTTTTTGGAACCTCGAAACGTCGAAGTGTATAAACTAATGTAAAACAATAAAAAAATATTCCCAAAGAGGCCGAAAATAATCTTTCTTCCAATATAATTCTTGAAGGGAAGCCAAAGTTCACGTAACAAACTTTCATAAGAAAGGTTTTTAATTTACGCAAAAAAAATCGTATATATGGGATAACATTTGTGTTGTTTGAAGTTAGAGAATAAATTTCATGGAGAATTCGATCGGGTACGAACCCAGACTATCAGAACCAAAGCCTATCACAAACTATAAGCAAAATTCTTGAATATTTTTCGAGCAATAGGTATTGATGTTAAAATGCCACAATCTAGTTCTTGTTGCATTGAAAATAGTAAATAATGTTGTATTGGAAGTGCGGCTGTGTGCTGGTGAAGGTATAGAATGGGAATGCGTTGGCTAATAAAACAGTGCAATTTATAGGCTGTGAATGTCACGTATTAGGGTTTGTATTTTTTCCGGATGAGATGGCGCAATAGAAGAACAAGCACACAAGTACCATAGCTGTTGATATATTTATTTATTTGAGCGTTCAATAGCTACATATAGTTTGTTACATTTGGTGCAAATTTCACATTAGCATTCAGCGAAACAAGGCGCACGTGTGGTCTTGTCTAAACGTACGCGCTTACATCCGAAAACAAGCAATGTCACAGTGCATGCACATAAACAGTGTCGCTGGAGCCGGAGCTGTCGCCATGGCAACAAACAAGCAAACAACACAAACACGGCACGACGAGAGCCTAGCCTGGGCCGAGAGGTGTTCGCGCTGGGCGCTGGACCCGGCCGAGTCCGAGGGGGCCTTTGTTCTAGCGGCCCTTGTCATGTGCCCCAATGCTCCAGGCCTAGCCTCAGGTCACACACATGTCTACCTACAATGACAGACATATATGCCCGAATAATAGTTCCAGTTATATGCGCCAAAATTGTTGCACTACCTTTCAATTTTTCTCAACGGGAACTAATTTAATTCCCTGCAACATATTTTGAAAATTGTATCCAAGTGCATACAAACCTGATAAACGCTATCACATTAGAAAAATATTTCCAACCTTTACAACCACTACCACAGTATATTTTAAAAAGAGGTAGATATTTAATTTCGACATACAATCTTGCAAAAGTTTAATTTTTAAAATGGAAAAGTTTTACTTTAGATTGAGAGTAAATGCAATAGTTAGGATTCTTACTATTTTGATAAGTTTGGTATCAGTTTTAATAAAACGTGAGATTGAGAGTAAATGCAATAGTTAGGATTCTTACTATTTTGATAAGTTTGGTATCAGTTTTAATAAAACGTGCAAATAACATCAAGATTACAAATTACAAATTATAGGATTCATCACGTAATAATATTTGGTTTACAAGTAAATCAAATCGCTCTACAATCTGTGCTGACACTCACTAAGAAACATTTTTTTCTGCATCAAGAAACGCACATGCATACAGGACCATTATTCCAGCCAAAGGCACCCGTAAAATTTTTTGTAAGATGGGACTGAAATAGTTATTTATGTATTAAATAATTAAAATATTATAGCACGGGGGAATGTTTAAAGCTCGACACGTAGCGAAGAGCTTGTAATTTTAGGAGTGCAATAATCTTTAATATGTCCGTGGTACATACAATGTTTTATTTTATTTTGGTTATCAAAATTAAAAGATTCACTAGGTAGGTATAAAATTGCAAATTATTATATTTAAACAATCTACGAGGTATTTCTATTGATACAAGGTATTGTGCTAGCCACATCAGATTTGTTTTTATGGCATTATTGATAAATCACGTAAATATATACGAACTTTCTTGACAGTCACAAATTATTTTCTTAACAGAGTTACGACGTATGTCTCCTTATGAACAGATTCTACGACCTGTGTAATAAAAACATATTTTCACTTCACATTTCTACGGCTTTAGAGTAAATCAAATTCGTTTTTGGAAATACTTTCAAAAGTTTCAAAAGCCACTTTCATATCATTGTCTCTAAATATCTTTTTTGAAAGCTTCATTTTGTTTTCAAATAAATTATCGATTTAACTTCGAGCCACTATGTTTGTTTTAGAATGAGCAAATATTCAATACGACAACAAAATCGGCTATTATACGTAAGTTACTAAAATTTATTATAATTTTTTAAAAATAAAAATCAGTACATTAATGTAACGTTTTCTAAAATGTTTCAAAGTATGAACTACTTAATTAAAACATAATAAAAAGAATCGTTGGAAACGGAGAGAAACGTAGACAAAAATAGAGTAAAGAGAAATATCATATTCGTTTTGAAACGTGGCAAAATGAAACCGTAAATTATCTCACATATGTGGCACATATTGAACTTTCTTCCTTCTTGGCGAAATTTAATTTCCAACACTAACACTGCCATAATGCGGTAAATTTTCCACCGAATGAATGAATCACAGCATAGCACAACCCAACCAAACCCAATCTACGCGATCCTAGCTAAACTAAACTCGTCACATATGGCGGGTTTCCATAAAATTTGCCACGAATATCGCACGCGGCTAATCCGCCCGATTCAGTTAAGCCTAAATTGAATCTTGCAATAATCTCCGTACAAATATTTTACGCACAGCCAATTTCGTGACCATTGTGATAGAATCCAACTGGTGCATTGTTAAGATGAGCTAGTTTCATTTACATATTTATTTAGGCTCACCACAAGTCTACTCATCAGAATGGACAATGTTTCATCTTTTCTGGAATTGCACTTAATTCATTCATAGAGTTTTGGCCCTTGGAAGATAACACAATACAAATTTTGTTCTTGTTATAAATTTATCTGAAATTAACAATCAAATTTAAAACATATCTATGTATAATCTACATAAAAGACTATATGAATGAGGATTCGAGTACCTATACCTAACTGTTCACTTTGATCTAATCTTTTTACCTTCCGTCACCTTTAGGTAAGGAAGGTATTGTCTTTGATCAAAAAATTTGTTAGTGAGCTTTTAATAAATAAGCACGTTTGTGTGTGTGTGTGTGGGTGTGTGCATGTGTCTGTGTGTGTGTGTGTGCCTGTGTGTGTGTGTGTGACAAAATTTTATCCTTCGACAACTTCAATACTACAATTCCAAAATTTATAATTCCTTCATATTCCTCTTCCTCACATCCATGTGAAGACGTGATTAGATTTTGGTTATAAATGGTCAACCGGAAGTACCCTCATTTGAATAATGTAACAGTTTTTCTTGAAAAAACGCCGTTAAATATAATTTTTTGACATTTTATGTTATAAATATTAAAGAATATTTTTTTCTCTATTCGACTTAATAATATTTTTTCTTCATATTCAATGAATTTAGAGATAAAGAATTATAAAGAAATATCTGGCAACCTATGCTGCTAAAACCTGTACCATGGAAACAGAATATTAAAATATTACTAATTGACAGATGTCAGTGACCAATAATATCTTTGCGAAATGATTTTATTGGAATTATAAAAATGTAAAATAATTTAAGGTGGCAAAAACAAATCATGTAAGGTAATATAACCGATTATAGCCAGAAACCAATTCAGCAGATTATTATGTTTTAAATATAATGCTATACAGGGTGTCCCTTAACTTCGAGCAAAAACTTTAAGGGCATATAGTACTGACCAAAATGAATAAAAAAGGTTCATCAACATAGGAATGATCTTCAACTGTTTCCGAGAAAAGCGAAAAATCTAAGAAAAACTGACAAAGATAGCGATCGAATAAAATTTTGTCTATGTCAGTAAAAAGACTATAAAAAACAATAAAATTTTATATGAAACATTTTTCTCAATTTCTTATAGTTACGTAGTTATATGAAAATTAAATATTGACCAAGGTCGCCACAACATTTCACTTTTGATTTTTATAAAATAACAAAAGGCCATCTAAGATTACCTCTCAAAGGTAAACAAAAAGTCTCAATTAATCAAAATCGTAATTCTTATAGTTTTCGAGATAGCAAAGGTAAATCTCGTAAAAACTCATTTTTCACTGCGTTATATCTGGGAAACTATTAAAGATCGGACACATTTTGACTGAGCTTTTTTTACTCATTTTGATCAGTATTATATGCCCTTAAAGTTTGTGCACCAAGTTAAGGGACACCCTGTATATGTTTTTATTTTCTACTTCTTACTTAAAAAAAATACTGTTTTTTTTTAGGAATAGTTCAGTTCAGTTCAGTACGAGGTAAGATCAGTTCATTTCTCCCCTAAAGAGAAAGCGCCCATAGAAACAATAGCTTATTCGTCGAATACGTGAAAATATCGTATCAAAATATGACAGCCAGAATAAATACCGTCATTTGTATTATGATTTCGATGCGATATTTTACCTTATTCGACGAATAAGTTATTTAGAGATTTATTTGATATTAATATAATAATTTTTACAACTTATGCTCTAATATCGATGCTAATTTTTTCTTTTAACTGGCAGTTAAATAACAGTTTAATTACAGATGAAAATATCGGAAAGTTTTGATGTTAAAAGTTTAGCAGTAGTATATATGGTTACTCAAATCGTTTGTTAATAAAAAATCTTACATTAATATGTATCATTAATAAATGAATTTCCATGAATTAATGAAACCCATAAATGAACGATCAACTTAAAAATTCATTAAAAGTTTTCAATATTCGAACACCAATTGTTACATTGGAATGCATACTAAATTTCAATTTCGTATTAAATTTGCATAAAATGTGTACTTTTTAACTTTACTCGCTGATCTAAATAAGAGCAACTTATGAATGAGAAAACACATTAGCGAAAACTGGAATACATTACTGTACGAGTATTTATAAAACAAGTTCCAGGGAATCGTATATGTTGATCTTGTCCAACTAGTATCTTTTCCTTGTTGGATGCAATCTCGTCTTCTACACAAGGAAGATAACAACCATAAAACCCAACTATGTCAAAATTGCGGTGTTTCTTGTAAAGTTAATTCACTTTCCAAATTCACAATATTACTCACTCAATAAAATAAACAAAAAACCATCTAACTAATACACTACAAGATATCGCGTCAAACAGTTATCTAGCGGTGATTTTTAAACATCAAACAAACGAAATCTTCAAAAATAAAAAACATAAAATCTCAACAAAATGAAAAGTTGTTGGAGGAATTTCACGCAAGGTATCTCCGAACACGGGATTCAAGACAGCTGGGCATATATCACACACACTAACACACTATCCACCTGCTAATGTGACAACCAACTTTAACCTTTTAACATGGCGATAAGCGTTGGCCTGTGTGTGTTCGAGTGTTTTCGTTAGAAATTTTCGATATTTTCTCTCGTAAATCTGTCACCGAAGATGCGATGTTCGGCCTTCGTTTGATTTTGGAAGTTGCCGCGTGGACACGGATACCGACAGTGACGTCCGTCAAAGGGGCACTATTAAAAGACACTAACAGGCAGATAAACTCGAATATATGAGACACTTTCACACTACATACAATCTCAAACGATTAAAGCATTTCGTGGAAAACCTTAATAATTGTACACCTATTGTGACTAAGAAATACGTCTCATTTGTCTTCGTAAAACTGAAATTATTAAATTCAAAGGAATATAGGTACAGTAAAAATTATGAAAGATGTCCGCTCAAGGTTATCTACGAATTGTATGAACTAAGATTTTAGCTCCGCCCATTCTGATAAATTCAGTAGTGTCGTTTACTTAGTTTTTATGACTGTACATAAGATACTACTGTTATTTTATTATTATAAAAATATACGTTACAGTGAAAGCATTCAAAAATAAGTCAATTGGTAAGTTTATTAGCAAATGTAAAATCAAATATGTGAAAAATAAGATACTGTCATTGTCAATGACATTGACAGAAAATAACGCTATTCGGACGGCTATGTATCAAGGTAATATATCTGAATTAATAAATAAACTTACGTTACTGGGAAAGTATTGTCAACAACGAGCATCATTTTAAAATGGAATGTCCTAACTTAGTCGAAATAATATGCTTCTTTGAAAGACAAGCGTGTTATGCTCACGCTTGTAGTCTTTGCAAATTACAGAGATAAATGTGTGCCAGTTTGTTAATTCGTTTATGTTACAGATGACCTTGATCAGACATCTTGTAAAAATTACTGTAAGTATCATTTTTAAGTTGTACAAAGCTATTCAATGCGTTTATTTGAAATCGTTACTAAAGTGGACACAAATCGTCATTAAAAGTTCACAAATCGTCACTAAAGTATTCCATTATACGACGATTTCATGCAAATGCAGTGTTGTCAACCTTATGATAATTATTGTACCTATAAGATAATTTGAGTAGATGAAGAAATTTGAGATAAAACACATATTTTTGAGTGTTCATTACAATAATTTGAATGTCCGGAGGTTCGCAAACTGAACATGAGTTCGTTTGTTTTACTGACTATAACTGACAGATTTGTCAGCATAATCTATAAACAAAAATATTTCTTTCATTTTCACATATTTTCGACTTCAAATAAAATTTAATAAGCACTCCGGTATTGAAGTTCCTTTCTATCACTCATGTGTTTTATTTTCCTCGACCACTAAATTTCACATTCGTGATAAAAAGTAAAACATACATACATAAATAACTCTTTTTAGACATAACAATAAAGATAACGTGTTGAAATTGATAAAATTAATTTCATCTTCGGCATTACATTTTAACCACTCTTGAAATTGGTATCATTTCTAAAATATTGGGTATTTGTACTGTTGAGAACTTTAAAAGCTGTCGTGGAGAAAGTACCACGGGATATTTTTTGTTTGAAAATAAAGTATAATGTTTGACATCTGTCGGAATAGAACCCAGCTCGTCCGAATCTGAATCGGTTAACTAAACAATTTACTAAACATTTACCATTGAGCTACAAAATAAGCCCAAATATCGTTGACAACTTCCATTAACAAATACAAAATTCCTGTAAGAATCTTTGTCTGCGCTTGTGTGAAACTCGTTCTCATCACTTCTACTTCTACCAGCTATCCACTGTAACTTACCTGAGGATCCCTTTATGGGTTATTGGGTCAAAAGTAACGTTCCGTTTCGACAGTAAAATCGAGAGTTTAGGATCGACCCCCTACGGCACTCGTCTTCGCTAGTTAGCCCACTGCGAGATCAGACTCTTCTGCCTCGCTGCCCAGACTGGGTTATAGTAGTACACTAATGCCTTGTTAGCTTAGAAAATCATCATTAACCGTTGGTACATTTAATGGATGGTGTGAATGACTGGGAAACTAAAATTTGGGATTTTTTTCGTCAATTTTACCAAATAAATATATTGTTTTCGTTCAACATTTCAACCTAATAATTATGAAAGCATATATCTACTATATAATGAAGCACTAATTCCAGGTCATTATTAAAATCAATAAATCAACTATGGCTTATCTTACAAACCCAATTAAAATTTTAACTTCCAATATTGTCAAATTGGATTATTGATAGCAATTTTAAATTTGTTATTTGAATCGTCTACTTTCGAAACACGACAAATTCATTTTTAGCCAAAAATAAATTTGATACTGCAATGAATTCATCTTCTCATTCTCCGTACCCTGGTGTGATGTTAACAAATCCATATGGTATTTACGTTTAAAATATCAAGTTAGTTTCAAACCTGACAAATTCAAAACCGGTTGGGATTTAATACCAGCAAATCCAAATTAGCCCATCAGTCAATCAAAGCAATGTCCAATTCACAATCAAATCTGGTCCAATTGGGTATACACTTTGTTTAATAATGTCAATTATTTTTTTGCAATAATTTAAGTAAATAGTGCTCATTGGGTTGTATTGGCGGTAAAAAAAAATTCTATTAATTTCTATAATTTATAATAATTAAACAATTGTAAAGCCGAAATTATAAATTCGAATTAAAAGAAGATAAGGAAGTAAGTTCAATGAAATCAATTATAAAGCCCGAAAAATCCAAAGTTTAAAATCAAAAATCGACAAATCAATATTTTAATTTAAATTCTGACATCATTAATTAGTTCCTCTTATTGAACAAAGTAGTTTTTGGTTCATTATCATCAACATTATATGTGTACTGATGTTGTTATATAGTGTGTTAAACCTAACTCGGAATAAGCTATGAGTAAAGAAACGCAGGTATGTCAATTAAAAAATATTTAATTAAATGTCAATTTGTCACGAGATATTGTCAAAAATGGTATCTAAAGAAATCAAAGCGTGAATCTTATTTTAGAAATGGGATCAAATTGGAAAACGGCGAATGACAATATAGTTTATCCTTTATTAACTTTTTTCCTTAAAATTACAATTTTGACAACTGGACTTTTGAATTGAATAATGATCAGACATACCTTTCTCTGTTCAAGCTTACTTCAAGTTAATATACTGTATAACTATCCATTTGGAACATATCAAGGCAGTTATTTTGCGATTTCCCAAAATTCGACCTAAGTGGATTTTCAGGTTTTAAAATTAGGCGATTCATTTGACAGTTCATTTCGCTTCAGTTTTATTTAAATAGCAGTTACAATTTTAACCGAAGATTGTAAAATTGACCGTAAATAATACTTTGTATAAACTATCAAACTAATGTCGGATCTATAATTTGAAAAGAGTAAAAAAATTATTCTAACTAAAATCTAGCTTCAATGTAGGAAACATTTTTAATCAGAAAAAATATAATGTACTCGCAAAGCACCGTTATTTAAAAACATGTTTTTAATTAATAATTCAACTTGATTATCTATAATCCATATGTAATTGTTTTTCTAAGTAAAAGCGCAAAAGATACCATAAAATATGATGCAGCTTTATGATTAGCATACACAACAAAATTTCCATTTAAATTAAAAATTTATTCAGTAGAATGATGCAGAAAAAATCGTAAGACATTATAATGCAGGTGCCATTCAATATATTATTCATTTTTGGTATTTAAATCGATTTGTTAAATTTCATTCAAAATTTACACGGCAATATATCACTGCATTTCTTTTTTAATCACAACGATAAACTTTCATTCAAAACCAAATATCTTTTAATCTTCGAGTCAAAGGTGAAAGAAAGTGTCTCCTAGTAAATATAAAATTTCCCAAAACTAACATGCACAGATGTCAAAGGGAGATAAATTAGCAAATCTAAATTAGGTACAACAAAAACGCGGAGTAAACTGCAACAGCTGCACGAGGAGGGTTGTAAAAATGATGCGGAACTTCCACAAAACGCGCGGATTAGGGAAGCTGTGGATCCGCCCGCAAAATGACATCAAATGTTGTCAAAACTCCAAAAATATCCGATTTCAATTCCGGGTTTTATGCCTTTGTTGAATTATTACAACGGTGGCGAAAACTAATCGCAAACTGCAACTGTTCCATGTCCCGTTAGGATATAATCTGATCTTTTCAGAAAAAAATAAAAATAAAAAAGAGAAACTGTAATACTAATATGTTTTGTTGTACTCGTAAAAGGTTAATTTAATTCTTTATTTTACGATAGAGGGACCATTGTCCCTAGAAAAAAAATCTAATTTTCGAATTACGTTTACATATTTTAAAAATATTTATAATAGGTAGGTATGTTTTTATTGTTTTTAAGATGATGTTGTATATGCGTGTGATTTTTTACCTACAGTAGCTATAAAAACCAGTCCTATAATGCACTCTCCCTTTGAGTTTTGTCAGACCACGAGGTCGTGAGGTGATGCCTGTGAACAAAAGCAGATTAACCCATAAATGTGTAATGATTAATGATTGCAAAGGTTACTTCTAATATTTGTAATTAGGATAAAATATGTAGATTTAACATGTATGTTAAATTATAAAAGAAATTGTATTTATATTAGTTTTGATTTACCTATACGGGAGGAGAGACGAACCATTATGCTAAATCAGCATAAATGAGAGAATGACGCTAAGAGTGAAACGATAGGAATTGGGTGTTGGTTCGTCGCTCAGGAAAGATGTGTGGTGGCTAAAATTTGAAATATTACGAAATAATTTCTTGTGATATCATTTAACCAAATAGTTGTTGTTTCCGAAATAATTAAACCAAGTTAATGTATGTAATTTAAAAAAAAATTATGATTTTTTGGATGGAACTGACTGTAATTTGTCATTCAAATATGCTGTTTAATTTGCTGTTGCAAATTTCTATTGTATTTGACTATTCAAAATATAGTGTGTATTAATTTCTGTTTTATAGTTAAAATTTTATTTTGTATTTATATTCATCTCTATCTTTGTAAATATATTTTGTTAAAGTTTTAAAAATTAATTACGATAATTAATTTTATTCACACCTTTTTGAACTTAAAAAGTTTCTGAAGAAAATTACCGCTCGGAATAAAGTAACTCAAAACCGCTCGGACTTATTTGAGTATAAAAGTTTAAGAGATAGTATTAAAAGTATATTATTACAATTCGTGATCCGCGTTGTGATTTATTACAAATGGATAAGAGGCTGCGATGATATATTTATTTACATATAAAATTTCTACGTCTGGATGAAGAGCTGAATAGTTTTAGTTTGTGATTAGTAGTACCAAGTAGGTACTTTATTAGAAGCTGTCATCAATTAAATGTTTAAATATATTTTTTTTGGCTATTCAATTTCATTAGATTTTGTTAAAATGTGTCAATATTAGACCAGGAATATAAAAATGTCTAATGAATAACTTAAATTTTACTAAATATTAAATTAGAATAATATATTATAAGTTACAGAAGGCAAAGTATTCTAACACGTGTTACAAATTCGCTCACGAGCGCGCGAGCGGCGAGTGGGTGAACAAACAAGTACTTGAATTGCCTTCTGTAAAGCGTTTTTATACTATTTTCTCTGACGAGGCTTTCTTTATATTATTGCTTTATAAAAATATTTGACAATTTCCATCAAGGATTTTTTTGATAGAATTATTAAGTTGGTGACAATGTTTGTTGTCCGTTGTCTAAATATTTAGTGTATATATTGCAGTAATACCAATCTCAAGTAACAAAATATCACCAAAAATCGTTTAAGAATGAAGCTCCTACTAACATCAATATGCGTGCTAGAATGTGACATTCTAATTCCGAAACAGAGAAACAAATATCTCATATTTTTATTTTTATTTTGTAATTCACTTGATGTTATACCTCAAATATAAAATGTACCTCCAAGAGAATATAACAACGTATAAAATAATATAAAAGAAGTTAAATATCTCATATCTTATGAAAACGAATTAAATATGTGAAATATAATTTCTGTAATACTGGTATAAAGAAAAAATATCATGTGATATTTAGGGGCAATAAAACTACCCCAAATTGTGTTCCTTCGATTTATAAGTTATTTATTTATTTAATATCTAATGTGTATTTATCTTACTTTCACTGGTTGAGAACAGCATCCTTGTTAGGTAAAAATTTCAGAAAAAATAACAAAACGCGAGTCTTCCAATCCAAACGTGTGTGTCGTCAGGGTGCAGGGCCGTTAGTTACACTCTCAGTTAAATCGCATTTTTCTAAATCTGACAATACAGTTTTTTATAGATAAACGTCAAAGCCTAACAGTTCTCCACACCCGTAACAAAATAAGAATTCAGTGCTGGAACACGGAAAGAAACTCAACACCACATACCGCAATCCTGTTCACATACAATGGACGCTGTAAGCTCCACCTGGTACGAGCTTTGTGACAATAGAACAGATTCTCCCTGTGTGCTTTTTTACCCAAAAAAATACGAAAAAACTTTAAACATCGTATCAGATTGTTCGTACGTGTGTCTGCTGGAGTTTTTATTATTAAAAGTGAAATACTTTGCTAATGGTTTTGGGGTCTTTCTAACATTTTGTGGTAGAAATTGACTCCAAAAAAGTGGAAATACCTTAATGTTATTTCCATTACCATCTGGAGGACTTTTTATCATGCAATGCTTTTGAATGAAGGATACCCCTTTATATATGATGTAATTTAAATTTAAAATTTCTAATGTCCACATGGTAAAAAAATCTTATTCATTTTCTGACAATTTTTTAGGGTTGTTTTACGTCCCGCTGCCCTTGGTAAGGAAGGTATACAGATCGTGCTAAAAGTCGCATATCGAGATTTTGGTAAATGACCACGTTTTAAGGTTCATAGAATCCGAATTTATCATTTTCACGATGATGTCTCAGTGTATGCATGTATGTGTATATGTGTGTGCGTGTGTGTGTGTGTATATGGATGTGTGTGAGAGTGGATCCTCTGGGCGCTCTAATTCAACTATTATCATTCAGAAAATTTTGAAACCATGTATTTCTACCTTATTCTTATATGGGAAGAAGCCATTAGATTTTGATGTAAATCAGATAACCGGAAATGGCACTTTATTTGAAGCTCAAATATCTTTAAAAGTTATTTTTTCGCAATTCATGTTATTATAAATATAAAAGATTATTAAATTTTCTACACGATTGCATTAATACTTTTTCTATATATTTTACGGATAAATTTATAAAATAATCTATAATTATAATTCCAGAGCCTATGCTTTAAACACAAATCCATAGTTACACAGTTCTGCTCAAATATATGTAACTGACAGATAAATGTCACTGTCAAAAAATAATAGCAATGTTTTAAAAAGAAAATTGTAAATAGAACAATAGTTATATGGAAAGGAACTTAATATAGGTAACATTAATAAAAATTAAATGGCGAGAGGTATTGTGTTGGTCACATCAGATTTTTTTTTATTTGTGAAGTTGGTAATTTTGTCTAAGCGTCAAACACTGATCTATAATTTTACTTGTGAATTAGTTAGCTTGGAAAATATAAATTTCATACGTATATTGAAAATGTCAGTGTTACAACTTTAAAATTTTAATATTCTTTTAATGATTGGTTTAAAATTATAGTAAATGAAAGCGATGTAGTAAAAACAGAACCTTATACACATATTATAATGCCTAATTGTAATACTTTTCTTTGAATATGCTATTATGCAAAAAATTAAAAAATATATGTAAAATTCCTTTTTACCCTAAATATTTTTCACTTCACCATTAGGTATATGAATTCCTGTAATAAGATGATTAACATATTGAAAATAATATGCAATTAAAATCAAAAGCTGTAAAAATCATGATGTATAATATGTAATCTTGATTAGATTTTTAAGTTTTTCTGCATTTGTAATACGCCTTTAAAAGATATTTTTTCGTTAATAAACAATTTTAATAAAAAATATAAAGCGCGGGTCTAATGTTTTCTATCGTTCTGTCAATTTAAGTAAGATTTTATGTAATTCGCTCAGGATATAGATTATTAAATTATTTATTGTAAAACGTTTTGAAAAACTACTCGTTGATATTAACAATACTCTATTAGAATTCAATAAAATCTTTTCATTCCCCTTATTAATCACTCGGAGACAACTCAATCGTCGTGAAAATTTGTTTACCCTGCGTGCATATTGAATCCCTATTCAGGTATCCGCCAGCCACACATATACATATGTGGCACGAATACAATTGCGGAGGTGCAGGTTTACCGCACGTTTAGCGCTATTCAAATTCAAATTTTTGCTTTTGAGGGAATGCGGCTACTCAGCACGCGCCTTGTGCTGTGCGCCCTGCATCTAGCAGCCTGTGGATGTGTTTTTTGTGCAACGTGTCGCTTGTTTTGTGTGAAGCGTAAATGGTTTGCACTCGCTGCGAAGGTGACAACGAATAACTGCTATTTTGCTTTGAATGCTTTTCCGTGTTTGTTAAATGTGGTTATGGAATTTTCATTTCCTGACTAAAAATACATCCTAATTTATTCTTAATGTCCACATATTTCTTTTGAATATATGAATATTTTTACTACTGTTTCACAGTTCTATATTCTGCTTTTTTTACAGATTCTACCTCCGGTGTCAGTGTCAGTTATATTCAGGGGCTGCTATATGGTTGGTAAGTTTGTCACTATATTTAATTAAGTATTTAGTTATGTTACAGTATAAAGCACAATAAGCTTTAATCATTTTAATTATTATATCTAACAATAAACATGGTATATCAATATGCAGATTATACAAATAAATTAACTAAATCCACTATCCAGATAGTACACAATATTCATCTTTGCCATAAATTCTTCACAAACCTAAATTTCATTACAGAATTCATATGTCTATTACTAGTGCATCTAAGTTGCAAATAATAGACTACGTTTATCTCGACAATTCAAGCGGCTGGAACAGTGGCGGCTCGTCAGGGGAGACATGGGAGGCTAAGCCTCCTCATAACTTTCAGTTACCAGAATACAAACTTTTTCAAAACATATTCTTTCATGTTTATTCTTCTTTCTATTTTCATTAATTTTTTATTAAATGTGTAAGTGTAAAATGGTAACATGTCTTTTTTTATTAATCATGTTACAACTATTGTTTTTGACCGATTACAAACATAGTCCTTAAAGGCACACTCCACAGTCGTGCTACATACACGATACGTAAATCAAGCTATATTTGTACCAGCCTTCCATTGCTTTTCGTAAACACTCGGTATGATTCGTGACCGCTGCTGCTAAACCACAGACTTATAAACGATTGTTAACTGCGGCGGCGGCCACGGCCACGGCGTGTGGCAAAGAATTTTAGGTATTGCAGTATAGTGTACATGTACACTATATTATATATATTAAAGTAGATTAATATTACTTGTGATCCACCCTAAATGTTTAAATCGTAGAAATGGGCTATATTAGATTGAGGAGAAATTAAATAAACAAAGAAAGAAATTGTGAAAAATTCATGGACCTCGCTGGGATATGAACCTAGGCCCTTCCTATATCTAGGACGAGGTCCATGATTTTTTCACAATTTCTTTCTTCGTTTATTTAATTTCTCCTCGATCTAATATAGCCCATTTCTACGATTTAAACATTTATTATTTAAGGTTATTTTTCAAACAATTTCAATACTTCCTCCCCCATTCCCTGAGGTGATCCTCCCCTCTGACAAATGTCACGATCCCCCTAAAAACATACATTAAAAAGTCTACTTTTAATAGATTTGTAGAAAAAGATTATTTTAAATTTCGTAACGTGAAAATTGCCGATGAAGTTTAACAAAGTATCGGAAGCATTTAGTTATCAAAAATTAAATCGAGCAATACTTCATATTACACTGTTTTTATTTGTTTTACAACCGGCTGGAGGTTAGAAATTAATTACATATTGTATTATCTGAATCAATAAATTGTAAATAATTTAATTTTTGTGCCTCCGTCCGATATAAGTAGTTTTACATTAATCTAAATCGTCCAGGAATACTTTTTTCCAGGCATAAACTGGAAAAAAATAGAGACTTTTATGGTTATAAGTTGGTATTATTAAGGTGAAATTTTCAAAACAAGAATTAACAAAATGTTTACAACTTTTAATACTAACGTGTTAATTTTAACTTAAATGAACACATTTTAAGCTAAATATAAGTAATTATATTTGAACTTGCAATGCAAAACCAATTAAAAAATTATTTCTGATTTTTGAGGTTATGTTATCTTTTCTTCTACTATTAATGAAAATATCGCGAAATATCTCTGCAATCTAAAATATCTTTATGAAACTGAAAGAAATAATAAATACATCCTTTCATCTAAAGGGAAAAATCTAATAGAGTCATTTTGACTTTACTAGTAATGTTAGTGTACTGTGCAATCCTTGTACACCTACTGGCAAACTTTGCAAAATGCGCATGCTGCTTAAAGTTTCAATTATCGTCTGTGTACTTATTTTTCTAATAGGAATTTAGGTAATGATTAATACAAATGCCGCGTGTCTCAGGTATATGAACTTCATCTATGTTTGGAACCTTTTATTAAATAATAGGATGTATACAGACACTTAACACAGAATATTTTTTATCATATTGTATAATTTTCCAATAAAATGCAAAAATCTTTACAGAATTATAATTTTTATAGTCTACTTATAATTTGTGCGGCACACAATAAAACTAGTGTGAACATAAGGCAACCGCTATCGCTAGAATGCTGTAGCCTAGAATTTTCTCAATTTCTTTAATAAAACTAACCACACAAAATGCACAAAAATGATGGGGTTGCTCCACTGTGTTGGTGTACGATCCGCAGGTAATTCCGCCGGTTTCACATAAAAAACAGAATACTAATGCGGGGAGGTGAAATTATGGAAATCATCTCCGCTGCGAAGGGCACGCGACATTCATCCATTTGTGTAATCGTGCACGCTTTCGGCACTCTTTGGGATCCGAATAAATTATTTCTAGGTATTCAGCCAAGCCATCCGGCCCCTGGCCAAATGTAAATACGGCTATGGGCTACGGGCAAGTGCAAGGTAGAAGAAAAGGAACGTGTCGACAAATTTTTAGGATTGGGGAAACTGTAAGCCGAAGGGTTACACGGAATATATCTGATAGAATTTTGGTTATTATTGATATTGAAATTGAACCCTACTGAACGAGGATTACGACGGTAAAGAAGAAGGTATTGTAAACTGAATTCGGTACTTCTGGCTTTCACAAAAATAAGGAATAGAGTAACTCAGTTAAAAAACCTTGGCATATTATTTGACCCAAAATTAAGTTTTAATAGCCATATTGAATTGATTGATTGTTTCGAAATCTAGGATTTCGCATTCGTAACACCAAATCATTTCATAATTGTCTACGCTGAAACGTCTATATTCTGTATTTATCAGATCAAAACTAGAATACACCTATCCTCCGATTTACACGGTACTTTTTTACACGATTTCGCTTTTACACGGTTTTAAAAATGAATTAAAAATAAACTGGTGAAAATGAACATTTTAGTTACGTATATATTTCTACAATCATTTTAACTCTGTTCGCTTGGTTCAGCGTACCGGTGATTCCCCGTTTTATGATATGATTACCGAAATAAATAATCGCCACGGTGATAGTGATGAAAAAGAATCTGAACCAGTTGCGTTCACAACAACAAATGTCATCCGTATAGGACTTGACTTAGGGCGAAAATTGGGTAATCATTTTGTACAAAATGACCTTAATTTTGAACGAGCTCTCCGGTTCCAGAGAAAAATTAATGAATGTTTAACTCAATACGAGGAAGTCTATAAAGATTTAACAAAAAACAAACCACAATTGTTAACAGATTTCATTACCAAGTCTCGTCAATCTGAATTTGTCTCTAATACATCAACTATCAAACCAGATTCGCAACAAGAAAATGATCAAAATGGCATCACGCCAATCAGAAAGAAAAAATGAAGAGTCTATGAAAGTGATGATAGCAATTAACTTTTAGTGATTTTTTTTTTAAAGATTTTATATTTCTAGTTTCTATAAAATTAATTACATACTCCATATGTTTATTATTTTATGAAAGAACTGTTATTTTTATTTTATATATTATTAAGACACAGTTAAATAAATGACTGAATTATGTACATTTTAGGTTGTTTTCGATTTACACGGTTTTGCTTAAGAAATTTAAAATTTCGTTTTACACGTTTTTCTACGGAACCGATCTTCCATGTAAATCGGGGGACAGGTGTACTGTGTAGTCATATGGAATCCTATGTACAACAAATATATCACCAAATTAGAATCAATTCAAAAAAATTTGTTAAGTACTGCTTTTATAAAGATTTCAAACACTATCCTGGTTTTGATTATAAATACAATGCACTGTTATCCAGAGTGAACTTGGTTTCTTTGCAAAACAGAAGAAAAATACAAGTTTGTACGTATTTGTATATAGTTCTTCATAATGTTGTAACCGACCCCAATATATTAAGTAAGATATCATTTCATGTGCCACGAGTTAACTCCAGAACTAAAATTACTTTTAACTGTACAACAGCTAAAACAAATTATGAGATGAAATCTCCAGTCAGACAGTTGTGCATTGAATACAACGATATCACCTGTAATATTGACATTTTTGCTGACCAACTAAATAAATTTAAATTGACTTTGTTTAAATATTTCAATAGTTAAATATTACCTTCATGAGTATTTCGATGTTTTTCATGTTTAATATCATTTATATTTTGTATTTTTTCCTTCATTTTTCTATGTGATTATTGTCAACTATGACAAAGCTATGTTTATGAGTACCTACTTATAATCATCCTATAATTGGGATTGTATTCTGTTGGATTGATTTATAATAAATAAATAAATAAATATGTGAAGAGTTGACGTTTAAATTATTGTATAATATCCATAACTTTGTGCATTGTTCTGAATTTGAATATCTTTAACATAATTATACGAGTAGGTACCTAATTTATTAATTTATATAAGTGATTCACAAAGTGGGCCCCCTTTGGATCCAGGGGGCCATGGTGGCCTCAGGGTTAACAGGAGGGCATTGAAAGGCAATGCATCGTCCCAATAGTTTGAAATTTTCAGTCTGAAAGTAATTTATTTCGAAATAAGATTTTAGGAATTAAAATATAGCACATAGATATAGTAAAGATATCCAATCAAGGTCATCTACAAATTGTATGAATTAAGATTTTAGTTCCGCCCATTCCATCAAATTTAGTAGTGCGTTTACTTAGTTTTCATGAGGGTACATAAGATACTACTGTTATTTTATTATTATAAAATTATATGTTACAGTAAAAGCATTAAAAATTCAAAACCAAGTCAACTGATAAGCCAATGTAAAACCAAATATGTGAAAAAAAAGATACTGACGCAATGTCAGTGCCAATGACACTGACATAAACTAACGTTACCAGTACGACTGTGAATCAAGGTAATATATTCGAATTAATAATGAAAATTACGTGACAGCAAAAGTATTATCAATAACGACCATCGTTTTAAAATGGAATGTTGAAAGACAAGCGTTGTATATCAGTCCTTATATCACACGCTTGAAGTCTTTGCAAATGAGAGAGACAAATGTATGCCATTTTGTTAATTCGTTCATGATACAGATGACCTCGATCGGACATCTTTAAAAATATTTACTGTAGTACTCAAAGTATCAACGAGAACATACACCAATAAATGATAAGAAGTAATGTTTTCCCCATTTGCCACGTTCAGAGATCTCTCACCAGATGTCAGCTACTTTCATTTTTTCTCCAATTAAATGATTGTGAAACCAGGAGTGCATTTTCCTCAGATGGAATTTAGAGCCGTTTAATTCCTTTAGAATATCCTAGAATAACTAGTTATAGTTTAGAGCATGCTATTTGTTTTGAAATGCGATCTAATACATGTTTTAGTATTCTGGCATGCACATCAATTTATGGTGGGAAATTTAGACCAAATTCTTCAGCATAAAGTGCGCATCTCAGCTCTTATTTCTCTAGAAGCCGCTCTATTTCTGGACCTAATGTGCTTTAGTTCATTGTATAGCAAGTTCTTCATAAAAAATTAGAGCACAAAACACAGCAGTTTAGCGAAAATGTAGGACAAATATTACAACAAATATCTATAGTGCATACCAAATTACTAGATCAGAAATTTAGAAACACGTTAGGAAAACAATTGAGAGTTAATTTTAAATTAGGAGAACATAAATTTAGAATAAATACTACAGTAAAAAACTAAAGTACTTTTAAATAATTAAGCGATCTAAAATTGGATATAGAATCTATGTACAGATATTCAATATAACCAAATAAAAGAACTGTTCTTTTTTGTTTTTGACAAAAAAGATACCAGTCAAAATCCGTGAAACTATGTGCGTTTCATCCTGCATTAAATCATATCCATATTGTTGTTGGGCAAACTAATATATTGAGAAAACAATAGGAATAAAAACTTGAACAAATCGCTGGCAGCACCAGTGGCTGTTCGTGTCGCATTCCTGGGTCTGCACAGGACACCAGGGTCGTCCGTCACGCGACCAGCAGGGGGCTCTAGTCGCGCCCGACGATGCTGTGATTATTTCATATTTCAGCTCGCCTGCATTTTATAACGCGACAAGATCCTACACAAAACCAACACGCACGAGATGGGATCGGCGCAAACAACAAGAAACAGACAAGAAAATTGTGTAAATTGTTGTTCAATATTTACCAATCTTAACAGAGTGTTTGGTTAATAATGTACTTTATTCAACAAGCTATAAATAAATAATTATTTAAGTATTAAGGTTAGTAAGTGCTTCCTACCGATTGAGGACGATTTTGGAGATCAAGACGAAGTCGAGCATTTAATGACGTAATGCTTATTACGTTTTTTTGCGCGACTGACGCACAAAATTAAAAAAATAAGATTTGAAAATTATTAACTTTAAAAAATTTAAGTTGTCATTTTTAAAGTAAGCTTTGATCGTTGTTTTTTTTTACTTACAACCTCTGCCTCCTGATTCATATCACTTACTGATCAGTAATTTTTAAATAAATAATTATTATTGTATACAGGGTCCCCTAAAACGTACCGGCAATATTTCAAAGATGAATTTTAGAACTTATTTAGTGTCGAAAAGCTCATATAAACATATGTCCTAAACGTAACCGTTAACACTCAGGCACGCGGCCACGAAACCCCAGCAAAATAATCTTAACAGTAACAAAATGTATTATACCGGCTAACTTTTAACAAACGAATCCTGTTAGCAACTTTATAACTCCGAAGTACATTGAGATATGGATTTAAAATATTTATCTTTTGCATACAAAAGTTTTAAAAGTATTCCTACCGTATTTCAAACACCTACGAGCCCAACCCCAAATGTATTTGTACCCTCTAAAAAATATATATTAACAGCAAGAAGAAATTTTTTTTTTAGATTACAATAGTGAAGACTATATTTGGGCAATTTTTTATTTTATGTATTAATAAAATGTACTGGATTTAAATATAATGTTATTACCTAAATATATCATTTTAACAATAATCTACGGGCAAATACATGACAACAGACACGTGCTATTTTTTTTTAGTTCCAATAGTAAATAATACAATATTTATGTTAGTATTATTTATAAAAATGAAGGTAAAGGAACTGACAATATATTCACTTAATTACTATATTAAATTTTATTTTTTTAGTAAAATTATTTGCAAAGTGATATTTATTTATTAGTACCATCTACAATTATATTAAAAACAAGAATAAATAAACTTCTGGATGTTATGATTATTACTACAATTCAACAAATATTGATATGGTTTATTAATAGAGTGTATAGAACTTGAATACATTGTTTATAATAAAATTTCTTAGATAATAATTTATTTGCAAATAAACCACTGTCTGCATGTGACAAATGTTTTCGTCTTTAATAATTCTTAAATAATTTTTAGTAAAGTAATAAAATTTAAGATGACAATTAATTGAGTATATTGTCAATTACCTTTACCCTTAGTTTTATAATACTAAAATAAATATTGTATTAGTTACTGTTGACTTGTCTTTTGTCATATATTTACTCGTAAATTATTGTTTAAATGAGAAATTTAAATCCAGTACACTTTAAAATTTAAAAAATGCCCAAATATAGACTTAACTATTGTAACCTAAAAATTTATTTTTTATTGCTATTAATATATTTATTTCAGAGCACGTTGATAATAAATTTTATATAGATAATAATTATTTGTGATCTTTTCTAAACGTTTAGTTCGTAGAAATGGGCTCAAGGAGATTTTAAATAAACGAATAATGAATTTATAAAAAATCCCAGGAAGCTCCATAAATTTTTCTCAAATTTTTTCTTCTTTACGCTCATGACATACAGATTTTTTCTACGTCCGTTACAAATATGATCAAATAAAAATGAATGATTTGACAGTTTCCGATGTATTTTTGTGTCGTACTCTATGAAACATTACTCGCTCTGTCAACTGTAAACGCCAATTTTCTGTTCTAAATTGACAGATTGAATGGACTACTTTTCAAACGGATGTATAAAAATAACTACTACAGTAAAACAAACTTGTAATATCTTATACGGAGTTCTGGGTAATGAAAAATAAATTACTTATTTAGAATTACTACTAGTAACGCTTGTTCCATTATCTTTAAAGTTGTATTGGATTCAAGTAATTGATTATTGGAAAAATTCAAGAAAATAATCAAGATTTTTTGACGAGTAATTTAAAATTAACTGTTTGCGAGATCCGTGGAAGATCTAACTGAATTGAAAAAATAAAAGTTAATGGAAACAATTTCAAACTATATCTTATGCTCTAAGGTTTAATAGTTCTGGTAGTAGTAACAATTATTTCTTTTAATGAATAGCAGCAAAATAAAACGAATTTCTCCATTAAATGTACCATTAAATTATTTTATTTCACACCTCTTCGAAGAACTATAACTTGAATTCGTGCAATACGAAGATGTGCATCGGAACTAACGTTCTTTTTATTACAAATCAATTTATCTTCTGTATTTTATATTAAATATCACATGCCCGCTGTCTCCATTCAGTAGATAACCACTCCGTCGAACAGTCGAACTATCAAAAAATCCCTAGATGGACACTATCTTCTCATTATTACAGTTCTGTCCAAAAATACAGGAACATCTGCCGATTTTGAAAAATCCTATGATCCTTAATAAAATTTACAAAACACAATAAACCTCAATATTTTATCTTATTTTCGCTACCTTCCTGTTTAGCAAGATGCTATATCAACTAAGCTATAAAATCCCTTTAAAATCTATGAATTCCTCACGTATCTTTTGCTAGTCTTACGCCCAGTTTCATAATATTTAAGTAGGTACACTTTACTAACTATAAAATTAAAAAAATACACTTTAAAAAAGATAAAGTATTATTTTAAAGTAGCTTTAAGAATACTATAAATTGGCTGTGTTTGATAATAAAATTTTGTTATACTTTAAGTACGTAAAGTAGTATTTATATTATGCGTTCATAATAATGTCATTACGAAATCGAATTCCATATCCGTATTTTTTGTTTTACAACTTATATTCATAAATCAGAATTTATATGAACTTTCAAATAATTGAATAAATGTCAATCCATTGTCACCAACTAAACATTGCAAATATAAATTTCCTTAAATCAGCTCGGTTTAATATGGCGTGCGAAAAAACATGTCTTATGAAACTCATTCTTTAGTATATTATTTAAATTAAAAACAAGTGTTTTAGAACACATTATATAGTGCGGTGGCACTGTCTGTCATTTTTCATGTTTGGAGGTTAGTTTTACTTGTGTATTTTGAGACATTATATTCAAAAGTATGCTTTATAAAATAGTGGTACAAATTTTACATTAGAAGAGGAACATACATTTATAAAATTGATATACGAACATAAAGACATTTTGGAGTCAAAGAAAACTATATAGTTTCTACACAAGATAAGGTAAATTTGTTGGATGTTTAATTTTTTTATTTATTTCATTTAAAAAAAAATCTGTTGTGGCCAGCACAATACCTTCCGTCAATCCTGTGTATAATGTATAAATTCCATACATAATTTTTCTTGTAAAAGATTCTAAATTCCCAGTGAAATTATTTCATAAACAAACTATTTAAATTGCACTTGACACTGACATCTTCTTCCTCTTTAGCTTTTCCTATTCGTTAGGAGTCGATATTTTTGCGTGTCGTTCTCATTCGGTTTTTTTTCTCTCAAGTCTTCCGCAATACAGTCCTTCCATCTTATCTTTGGTCTTTCTCTGCTTCTTCAACCTCCCATTACTAAACTACTCATTTTTGTTCAAATCTAATTCTTCATTTCTCCTCATGACATGTTCAAACCAATGTAATCGTCTTTCTTGTATCTTTCTAGAAAATTGTAACGCTAGAGTTATTTTATTACCGTATCTTTCCGTGTGTTCCCCAACATCTACTTCAACATCATCATCTCTGCCACATTAATTTACTTTTTACTCATACTGACATCTGTCAATTTGAATTATATGAATATATTAGCAGTTTCCATGTTTAGCATAGCTGACTGAATTATAAAATTTAATTTCTTTAAAATTCTTTAACTCTATATCTATTGAATATGAAGTATAAAATGCAATCAAATCGTATAGAGAATAATATATTCTTTAAGTTATAATAATATTAAATGTCAATAAATCAAATTTAACTGTTAAATCTTCAAATGAAGATACTTCCAGTTCACCAATTATAACCAAAATCTAATCAATTGTTCTTCTGGATGTAAACTTGAGGAATACGAAAAAATTATAATTTTTGGAATCGTGGTATTGAAGTTATGGGATCCGGAACTTTTGTCACACACACACACACAGACACACAGGCACACACACAGACACACACACACACATACATACATACAGACATCATCGTAAAAATGGTAAAATCGTATTATAGGGACCCTAAAACATTCTTATTCAGTAAAAACTCATCATTGAATTTTTTAACCAAAGACAATACCTTCCTTACCTAAAGGTGACGGAAGGTAATAACGAAATGTTTCTTTATTTAAGCTAAAACTATTGTAAAATTCGGCATCATTCCTCTTACCAAAATGATTCGCAAGTAGTCGATATATTTTTCATATTTTAACAAGTTCATCACCTGAATTAGAGGAAGGTGAGCTCGAAATCATTTTATTTTTTTTTATTTTGAACTGCCAATTTATACCCATATAAAGTACTTCTGTCATGACTATTTTAAAGAACTTTTAGCCAAAAACTAATTTAATTTTTTTGTATGAAACAAAACTTTTCTATGCTGCTTGTCGACTGTACCCTATGCCCTGTCATAAACGAAGTTCAATTATGTTGAATCTACAGATCAGCGAATTCAACCTGCGATAAGAATCGCATAGCGCGCACACGTAGAGAACGAACGCGCATTGTGTTAAGTTTAATGGAAAATAGATCAAAAGTGCATTGGGCAGAGGTGGTGAGAGATAAATCCGGTAGATAACCTTTCACATCTGTGCGCACTTTGCTGCTTACGTCACGCCCCATTGCGCCAAGGGAACTTTTTTTGGTGTTTACCCCTTAATTTTCAAGCGATTCTGTTACATCCTTTAAATTTGATAGTTTGTTAACAATATCAAACAGAAATTGGGGTGAATTGTATGCTTCATTGTTATCCTTTATTTTCATGTTTCATCGTAAAATAGGAACATACAAATAAAAAACAACTGTCATTACTGTCAATGCATAGTTTATCAAATTTTCTAATCATATATCAAGTTTGATAGATACTTTTCCGGTGAGCATATCTGCAAAAAAAGAAAAACTGATTATAAACTATTGCATCTATGCTTATCTTCTATTTTGTTCAGTTTTGATTCCATAATGAGTTAGTGATATTTAGGTGGCAATATATCTGACGAATTGATCAGAATATATGAAATTTTGGAACAAAATAAAAAAGTTTGAATAAAAATTGAAGTCCCAACTAGAGCGCCGGATTTATATTTGCCGCCATTTTGTTAATACGAGTTGAAAGGTTAATTTTTTTGACAGTTGTCACGTACAGACCACGCGATTTAAGAATATGGAGAAGTATTGCGAAAACAGTTCGCCAATTACGTCAAGTTTTCGGTCGCAATAATGCGCCAAATAAATCGACAGTGAGGCGTTTAATTACAAAATTTGAGACCAAATTTACGCTGATGGATGAGAAGCTCATTGTTCGTCGTCGTCCTTGTCGGTCACTCGAAAATATAGCCACAGTAAGAGAATCTGTGGCCGAGAATCCAGAAACTTCCATTCGGTATCGTGGTTAAGAATTAAACATTTCCAGAAGCACTATGCAACGAATTTTGGTAAAAAATCTGCATTTGCACGCGTAATTGATATGGAGGACATGTTTTTCCAACAAGATGGTGCGACCTGCCACACAGCACGTGAAACAATGGTGTTACTGCAGACCAAGTTTCCAGGCCGTGTCATTTCTCGATTTGGCGATCAACATTGGCCACCAAGATCGTGCGATCTAACACCGATGGACTTTTTTCTTTGGGGCTATGTGAAGGAAAATGTGTATGCGAATAAGCCTGAAACAGTTGAACATCTTAAAGAGGAAATACGGCGCGTTATTGGTGAAATACAGCCACATTTATGTGAAAACGTTATTCAAAATTTCAACAAAAGAATAACCCTGTGCCAGAGGTTTCGTGGTGGCCATTTGCCTGATGTTGTATTTCACGTTTAATCGGAACTATTTTTCTTTATGTTGAAATAAAAATGTTTGCTTAATTCAAAAAATAAATGTGTTTTTCTTTAAAATTAAATCCGGCGCTATAGTTGGGACACCGCTATTTTCATATGGTCAAATTCTATGCTATGCAATGTTAAATTATTTCTGGGGGCTGTGCGACTTATAACTCTACCTTTACTTTCAAAAGAAGCAAATTGGTCCACTCATAGATAAAATACTATGATGATTATTATTTCTCCGGATAAAAAAAAAACTGCTAAACTATTTAACTCTATGGATAGAGAAAAATATTGAACTTGTGGCTTATACAATAACATTCATTGTCCATGATGTCCAGTGCTTTCAACACTCAAAAAAAGAACAACCATCTGTGCCCGAAGCTTGAGAAACATTTAATTAAATCAGATATAGTTGCATGTATGAAGATATTACTCGTGTAATATCTGTATGAAGTGACGTACGCCTCTGGATACAAGTCCGTAACGTCTGTCTGCCCCTGCCCACACATTGGGCAGCAGACAGAGGAACACCGAGCATTGAGCATTGAGCACAGTACACGTTCCGTGGACGGATCACGGTACAATACATATGTTAGGCGCCTACAAATAGCCGGATTGGTGCATCGTGCTCCACCTGAGCGATGCAACGATGCTCATTTATCTCGCCTTTATCAATCACTGCACATCAATATTGATAGCATGCTCAGTGGATTTCAACAGGTTTGCCATAAAGGAACAGATTGAATACGAAATAGGATCCTCAACTTGGCAAAGTACAACTACAATACTACTCGTATCTTATTAAAAGCAAATCATTATTCATGGAGGATACGATTAAACATACAAACAAATAAAGGGTTATACATATTGTTATAGAAACAGAAAAAAATGTAATATTAAAAAATGTTAATATACCAGACCACCATGGTAGGTACTTAGACAGACCTCAGTGGTCGACGATGCCTAAATTATGATGTTAATTGAAGAATATGAAAATAATTTCCACGTTCTAGTTACAGTAAAAAGAAACACAAAACTATAAACGTCTTTGGACGAAATATATCTTTCAAATAAATTTGAAAAATCTATGACCGGATGAAATCATACCATAACTGTATTTAAGTTACGTTATGGTATAATAATGGTTTGTGGTTGTGTTGGTCCAAAATATACAAGATTATGAAAGAAGGATATAAACAAATAAATTTTTGAGAAAATTCTATATTGCTCTTGGTAAAAGATGGTAATAAATTATAGCAGATATATTTATCTTCAGGTATTGTTCATTTGTATTGCACATCTAACTAAATGATGTGCTCTGAACATCGCAATTCAAAACAGAGCACATTTTTTACTTCTCTATATTATCAAATATGTAAAACGACAATGTAATGATAGGAGAGGCTTGTTTAAGTATATTCTTCACAGGAAAACATTTATAATGAAGACTTGTAATCTGAAACATTCCTTCAAGATTTGCAGTATTTTTTTAAAGATGTCCGATCAAGGTCATATGTATCATGAACGAATTTACAAATTAGCATACATTTATCTCTCTCATTTGCAAAGACTACAAGCGTGTACAATGAGGATGGATATAACACGCTTGTCTTTGAAAAATTCATATTGTTTCGACTAAGTTAGAACATTCCAATTTAAAACGATGCTCGTTGTTGACAATACTTTCTCCGTAACGTAAGTTAATTTATTAATTCAGATATATTACCTTGATTTATAGCCGTATGAATAACGTTATTTTCTGTCAACGTCACTGACACTGTGTCAGTATCTTATTTTTCACATACTTGGTATTACATTTGCTAATAAATTTACCAGTTGACTTAGTTTTGAATTTTGAAAGCTTTTACTGTAACACATATTTTTATAATAATAAAATAACAGTACTACGTAACCTCATAAAAACTAAGTACCTAAACTACAGAATGTGCGGAGCTAAAATATTAATTCATACAATTTGTAGATAACCTTGATCGGACATCTTTATTTTTTTACTATACTGTAATGACTAATGTAAGTCGAATTCAGTAGTTTCCTTTAGTCTAGTAATCGTCTTTAAGTGCCATAGAAACAAATTAAATCATTTTTATTGATATAAATATCATTCCACATTTCTCTCTTTACTTTGTTATTTGTGGTTGAAAATAGGATTGCAATGCTGTGTGCATTAGGTGACTGGTTGTGGTTCGGAATGCCTTAAACTTAAACTAATTATTTCCAATTTTCAAATAGCATAATTGACTTTCCAGGACAGCTTTGAGAGCCCATGGAGTAACGCCTACTCACACTCACAGTAAAGGAAATTGACCTGGTAACCACCCTCAACAGTCCTATACTATCGTCAATATGGAAATATGATAATAGAAGCAGAATTGTACATTCGACTTTGGGTAATAAGCCGTAATTTATTTTATTTCGTACTGCAGCAAAATACAGAATTATGCACAAGACATCACGAAATTGATTATGAAAATAATATATGGGTGTTCATGTTCTTGCTGATTCTTTTCTTAGCTGGGCGATCCGTATATGGCACTGCAGACGAAATGTGAAGACTATATAGATGTTGACAAGAGTGTACCACGAGGAGGCTAGTCAAAATTGCACCCCATGCCGTAATGATATATTTATTTATATATTTACATATTTAATTTAGTTTCTTTATTAAGAAAAGAAAACTGAATTCGGTCCATTGTTAGAGAATATTTGATTTCCAGTGGAAGTGTGAAAGAATCGGTCGTTTCTCTTTTGAGAATCCCTGGTCTGATGTCCAGCAGACATGGACACGGTGTGTTCGCGCCGCAGTCGTGTCGGGTTATGTTTCATGTCTTCAACATTATTTTAGATGACTCTGTTAAACGCGTGATTTGTTAGGCCAGTGTGGGTGTATGCTGTGTGCACTAAGCCACTAACTGTCGCGCTCTCCACGCTAACTTATAGCCATCGAGCATGCGTGTACGTGTACTCACAAACACATGTGGATAAACACTAACTTATATCTGCATATATGTACTCTGTCGGCCTAACCCACTCTGCTTTCAACGGCCAGATCAAAAATCCAAATATTAACATCAGTGCCAACTACCATCCCTCAAAAAATGATTCACAAGTTCCTTTAGGATATGTACTTCTTTAACGTCTGTATAGATGGTAAATTACATTTTCAACCATTTTAACCCTATGTTAGTCGCACGGCCTACATACGTCACCCAATCTACTTTAATAAATGTTAGAGCCTATTTCTGAAATTGTCTAAATCCATACATCTAAGTCCCTTTTAGGAATAATAGTAGCTATGTATTTCTAACACAACGACTTTGAACAAGGTAAGGCTGTGGCTGATAGTGGTCAGAAAAAGTGAGTGGTTGACACTGATCACCCAGGCGACTACTGGTATACCTATTCGCAAAATTGGAAATTTGTATTTACGTTTAAATAAGAAGCACATGGCAGTTTTTTTATTATCACCTTTTAAGCGCATTTTTTGAGTTTGTGCTGATATTTGGTTTTACCTCCTCGAAAATATGTCTGCACTAAAGACAAAAAGGAATGAAGTATAAAAATAAATAAATATATCATCACAGCATATTAGCCATTGTTGAATGTGCCAATCTGCTTTGTATGTGCCGTACGGGCGTTTACCAGGCGTCAACTCACGGGCACTCATTGTTGGCATGGCGAGTGCACCAAAGAGGTCATTTTGGTGCCATTTAAAATCCGAAGTATTTATTTTGGCGCCTGTCTGGATCGAACCCGGTTCCCCAGATTCGTGACCAAACACTCAGGCACTCGGCCACAAGCCCCCAAAGAATGAATATAGTAAATATCCTAATGTGTGGCAAGTTTATAAATAATAATAGTGTTTAATTTTCGTTTAATATATTTGTATTTTGAAAAAAAGACTTTAAATAAAAACCCATTAATTTTGTATATGTTACTATACATTACATTTCACTTGTTACCCACGTGACTAATAACGTCAGTATAAGGTGCGCGACTAACGTAGTGTTAATTTGTTTAATAAATTCAATTAAAATATTCGTTATAACCCTTTGAGTCCCTATGGGTCATATATGTTTCGGATAAATGTTGAAGATGCCCAGTGGAAAAAAAATATATTCTAAATTCGTTCAATCTTTGTACCAGTCAGATTATAGCACTCAAAATCCAAATTCATACATTTTCTCCAAAATCTCGTTTCGTTTTCCAGATATTTACTCCCTGATTCCAAAATTTTAAATCGCAATCGATAACTCTTTTCGTTCTCGACATTAGTTCAGTATGCACAGTCAAAAAACTGAAATCCCTGAAAATAGACAAAATCGTGAAAAACCCTAAAGTGTATACCTTATATTTTTGCGATTTTTGCCAATTTTAAGTTATTTTGTTTTAGAATTGTATCTGCTAACAGTAAATTTACATAGTGGGAAGATGTGCACTTTACCGGTAAATGCAAAAAGCAAACACAACAACAATAACCTCACCTAAAGCACAAAAGTTACTCTTGGAAAATTTGGGGCGAGTTTTATGCGTTTGGTGAGGAGAGGTTATTGTTATATTTACTTGAATTGCATTGCAAGCGAAAACAATTATAAGTAAGGCTAGGACTTAGGACTTTACTTAAAAGGGAAAAACCCACCCACCCGGACCAAATGGAATACGGGTCGGAGTCGATTCTCCATCTATAAGAACTGTAAGATTCGTAAGAACCGTATGATCCGTAAGAACCGTATGACCCGTAAGAACGTTATGTGAAACGTAAAATTAATACAACATTCCATTATAGTTGATGTTTATTGCTATGTTTCATAAAATGCCTAAACTGGATAACTCTTATGTCGACTCTTACGAAGGGTGAAGTCGGAAGCGGTCAAATACGTCTTACGACCATACGGTTCTTATGGGTCTTGCGGGTCTTACGAGTCTTATGGATGGAGAATCAACTCCGACCCGTATTCACTGAAATACGGGTGAGCGGGTGGTCTTTTGGATCCACCGGTATTCCAAGCACTAACTATAAGCGAATCTCTATATTTTCCGGGCAATTTGCACATCATCCCACTATGGACTTTTACTGTAATATATCTATTGTTAAAAAAAATTAAAATTTGTATTCTTTTGTAATTTTGCCTGGCATAATCATTAGTCATCTTTGGATTATTGCTCCAAAATCAAATTTATAATAATTTTTAATGGAATCTTATAAGAAATTTTATATACGATGCTTGGCAAGAGGTATTGTACAACATAGGTACATATTTTTAATATCGACGTAAAGCCATCTACTTCATTCTTAATTCAAACGATGTAACATTTGATACAGGTACGATCAAAGTAAACAAAAAAAATCTGAGTTCCAGATTCACCTTATTCGATCCAGCGTGTGGGAGATCATTGGTTGGCAAAACTGTTTGCTGTTTCGCTATGTTGCAATCCTGCAGGTCTGCTGATTGGGAGTGTATGCTGAATTTGTACAAAAGTTGATTTGTGGACCGGTCTCGCCGTCCATAATAGTTTAGCTGAATATATTTCGTGTTGCGTTTTCAATAACCGAACACTGTCGTTCATAAAAATTTTCATGTTGCAAGTAATGATCCATTATCAGGACAAAATGCTTGTATGGTAAAAATAACAAATTATTTATAGTTATTGATGCGTTATCATCAGACATGTTGGCTGGAAAGGATGATAATCGCGCGCTATAACATTAAGTCAGGGTTTCATCGCCGCTGTAGCTTCTTCATTACACCGTGCGTGAACGTGAGCGCGTGATGCGATCAACACGGTGCGCGACACACGCACCGACAATTAGCATAACAGGGTCCAAGTCTTGCAAGAAGGATAATTTCGCAATCAATTCTCGATAACGGCGTCTCCCGTTGCCCCAAACACGATGGCGATGAGGATGCTCGTGGTGTTTTATGTTTTTTGACGACTAAGAATTACCTTTCTCCATAACCTTTTTTAACCGGAGCGATAGCCAAACGCGAGTTAACATTGGTATATTTCTTGCAACCATGAAATACGAGGGTGTTTCAACAACAGCAAATTCAATATTGGGCGATATATAATCTAGCTACAAATAAAAATTATCTACTTTTCCCCTCATCGATGTCTGTCCACTTTTATATTAGCCGTCAAATAAGCTTAATTTTTTCCCTTCCTAGCGTTCTGTCTCTTGCAATGTTGTCGCTTCTCCATAACTTAGCATTTTCAACATGGCCATTGAATTGGCAACAGTGTAGAAATCTCCAGTCCATTTTCACTTGTCTACAATCTCTGTATCGCCTTATTATTGTAACATTCTTAGAAGAACGTGATGATCAAGGCATCTAGGGTTATACTTCTTGTGCATTCATATTAACTTCTTTAGTTAGTCAAAAAATCTTTGCCTCCATGAACTGCATAGTTCCAACCAGAGTTAACTTTTAACTCTGGAACGTTGGATGAAAAAAGTGTAATATGTATTCGGTATGTTCGATAAAAACGTTACTGAACAGTCTTTCTAATTGGGAATTAATAACTAAACAAATTTATATTCTTAAAAAAAATTTAAAAAAATATATCATCACGGCATATTACCCATTGCTGAGTGTCTGTTTTGTACACAGATATCCGTAATGATGAAATATTTGTACCGTGCGGGCGCTTACCAGGCGTCACCCCACGGGCACTCAATGTTGGCGTGGAGAGTGCACCACAGGGGTCAATTTGTGTCAATAAATTCGAAGTAATTTTTGGCGTCGGTCGGGATTGAACCTGGGTCCCCTAGATTCGCGAGCGGAAATTGTACAGACAAGTTCTTCTCAATAAAATCAAAACGAAACTTCTGATACTAGTTAGTGATCATGTCTGAACTAATATTTCCAATACTTTTATATATATTTTATATCCAACTATTGTTTAAAATTCCCGCTTTTCGTTTCTACGTTTATTAATTCTATAAAAATAGTTTCTATGCCAAATAAAACAAATTTACTTCGGTTTGAAACAAGTAAAATTCTAAAAATAGAACTTTGGTTTGTGCAAGTCTGCTACACTCTAATGTTAACGCGCGTTGAAAAGCACAAATGCACGATTTAGCTATTTAATTCTATTGAATATTATTTATAAGATTTATTAAACGCGATTTGTGTTGCCATTCAGTGACAAAACACTAGGTACAATATTTTTTTAAAGATGTCCCATCAAGGTCATTTGCATCATGAACGAATTAACAAATTGGCATACATTTATCTCTCTCATTTGCCATAACATGAAGCGTGTGCGATAAGGATGGATATAACATGCTTGTCTTTGAAAAATTCATATTGTTTCGACTAAGTTAGGACATTCCATTTTAAAACTATGCTCGTTGTTGATAATACTTTCTCTGTAACGCTGTAAATTAATTCAAATATATTACATAGGCTCATAAAATATTTAATTCGTTTATTTTTTTACGAAATGTTATTTTTCCAAACCGTTGCCTAATTCAAAAATAATCAATTCAATATGTCAACATGTAGTTTTGGGAATGAATGATTTAAAAATACATAAATAGGTATTTTTAGTGTTAATATTACCGTTAATGCTACATACTCGTATACAGCACTGCACTACACTGCATTTTTAAAAATTTCATCAAACCGTTGTCATGTTCGTACATCGTACATTTTTGAACTTCTCTACACATTATTAACTCGAACTTTTTTCGCTCATTATACTCATCAATATAGTTAACTGCATAATGTTACAACTTTATTTTCATCCTTCAACTACAAAAAAAAAATATTATTCTTTGTTAATCTACGGTACAAACAAAATAACAGCGTCATGATATGTATTTACCGCACTCATACTTACGCTTGCAATTAATTCATTGGACATTGTCAAAATCTTCTTCAAGAATGTCTCTGACCTTGATTCTAGTTTGACGTTTGAAATACTTGGGATAACGTTGTTCCGAAATACCGAAATATTGTCAAGTTTTTGTTACATTTTAAATCACCCTCCACCCTCCTAAAATATAGTAGTCCTTTATACTTTACTATTCTTTTCTTTGTTTATACCTGGTCCGTTCGTTTGATATCAATACTCCATGGACTACCTAGGAGGCTGTGGACAGATTTGTTATACAACTGACCATGGTCGGCCGTTGGCGAAAGGGCTCGGCCTGCACAACAGCATAACCACAACAGCTCCAACGTGGCACAACACGGCGCAGATAAATTATACAGCGTACACCGGCCACACAGTTACAAGTTTATTAAGAAGTACCAACGTCGACAGCCCACCAACCGCAATAAATAAAATATCCCAATTCCGATGCTGATTTACGGGATCTCGGCCAGCCGCCAGTGCTGCCACCAACGGAAACGGAGGAATTGTTTCGAACTTAGCACCGGCGGGAATTTTAATAAGGTTACTTAATTTTAAAATTATTACACTCGATCATAAGCATATCATTTTATCTGGATTATAATAAGTAGTAAATTTATTTTAATTTAGTTGTAATACAAACAACGAGTACTTATTCATTTACTTAATACGGAATAATAAAAATATATGAAGATACTGGAATTACAGGTTTTACAAAATATTCTGAGTTTCAGGAGATATACATACTCTGCAAAAATTATAATGCAAACAGCAACAATAAATTTACGGAAAATAGCCTATCTCAAAATTTCTGAATTTGGTATAATTTATATGTATGTAGTTAGATCATTACTTACCTCTACATTAACTTCAGATTTACATGTAATATGCAGAAATAGAGCTTTTCCAATGAATCGATGTTGTGTGATTGTGGTCATTCGCAGACTACCAGCCAGCTCATGATATTTGAACTGTGTCCAAATATCTGCACCACAGAGGATCTTATAAAGACTACACCAAACGCTCTAGATTTTGCTAGATAAAAATTAATTTAAGAAGAGAATATACAAAAGTACAATAAAATTAATGTATATACCAATAAAAAGAAAAATACTTAAAGAAATTAAGAAAAAAAAATTATCACTTAAAGAAGGATATAATAAATAATTTAGAAAATTTAACAAAATTAATTGAGCAGTAAAGTGAAGCAATATGTAATGAATTAATATAAACAGTCTACCCAAACACCCACCAAAGATGATGCTTTGAGGCTGTTTACTGATTCAGGGCCAGAAACTCTTCATCCCATTAAAGAAATGAAAAACAATATGAAATACATAGACGTTCTGCAGAAGAAAATGATTCCAATAATGAATAAATGGTTTCCTGTCGATGTCGGGTTGTTTCAGGAAAATCTGGCTCTCTATCACAACTCCAAGCTCACCAAAAGCTTCTTCACCAAAAAAAAGTTGACAGTGTTGGACTAGCCGGAGAATTCACCAGACTTAAACCCTATAGAATATTTGTGGGCCATTTTCAAGGCTCGGATACGCAAGATGGACTGCTCCACCACAACTATATGATTGAGAATATCATCAAGGTTTGATATCGGGATCCGGAAATGAAGGATATACGAGATATACGGGAAACTAACAGACTCAATAGTTAAGAGAGTTAACAATGTAAGTAAAGCAAAAGGAGGTCATATTTCTTATTAATATGGGCATATGATGCGTTCGGTACGATTAAATAAATAATTAAATTAACTTTGAAATGTGCATTTGTTAAATAAGTAAATTATATTTAAATTTTGTCTCTTTACTTTTGACAAAGTAAGTAAGGGCTACTTACCCTAAAGTGTATACCAAAACGCCGATTCTATAAGAATAAATGTTGTATGACTAAGATTTCGAATATCAGTTAACATCTAATTAAGTATAAAAATGCTTGTTGAAAATTGTATCTTTTAACAAGTGGAACCATAGTTAACTCTGCAAGAAGTGATTTCGTATTAGTCCTTTGGATCCTGCGCCTCGTAAACCACCACGTGGCCCGTACGCACACGACTTTACAGCAATAACATTACCTCGCCACATTTAATGCCCCATTTAACGAGTTGCCAACTAATACTGAATTTCATGAATGCCAATAAAAACGTAATTTTACACCAGCGAATGCATCTCCCCATAAACACATACACTGCACATCGTTCGGTAGAGTTCGTGACCATTCGGAGACGCAGGAAGATTTCCTATGGATTCTGGGTTAATTAATTTGAGTTTAAATGATGATAGTAAATGCAGGATGTAAAAATTTACGGAGTAGTTATTGGCTATGAAATGGATAGTAACAGCACGACAAGTACTTTACAAGTAATGGTTATATTACAACTGGGAATAGGATGTTATTTATGAGCTAATGTCATATCGTATATGCACGCATAATATTTTCAACTACACTAACAAATATAAAGACAAAACAAATAGAATTTTATTAAATAGTCGTATGATCTATACCGCTAGAAATTATCGAAACAAACATTTTTTTTAAATAGGTGTTAACAATTAAACGAAAACTCAATCAAATAGCATTTATTCTCTTTCAACACATACATTTCAGGCACTCTTGTACCTTCTTCTAGGAAAGTAAGATCTTATAAAATATTATATCTCTTCTCATGTGGTACACAAAATACATTTGTTCTATAAATTCAGTTTTTCAACATCATAAAAAAATGACAAAAAGCACATTCACTTCAGTTTTCTCTCAAATTTTACAATTTGTAGTTACTTTAACCATTCCATAGGTGTCTATTGATGGGTCCTTCGTTCAATTTTAGCGAGCCAGTTCATTTTACTCCGCTCATTAAAGTGAGTCGTTCATTGTGAGTTGGTCACTTTTCAAACGCGTAAGCGCTCTTCATGTGTGCTGCGACAGTGTTAGAGTTATTTCGTGCTCCGTGCTGTATTTAGTGCAACTGTACTACTGTGCTATTTAGTGAGCGGTGAACCATTTGTGCTAGTGTGCTGTTTAGTGAGCGGTGAGCAATCTATCTAAAAATCACAGCACATGAACGAGCGCACGAATACTGTGAACTGGTGAGCTATGTGCCGTACTGTGTGAACGAAAAAGTCGTTCGTTCATGGCTCACTAAAGTGAGTCGTTCATGAACGACTCACCACTACTGGTGTAGCATGTTATTCTGCGGGTGCCAGTAGCTCTGGAAATATCCTTACAAACATTTTTATCTCCCGTCTTAACGGCACTAAGGGCATAGAGACAAATAAGGCTTACCTTAATTAAAAATGAAATATTTTGGATATTAGTAATTTTTATTCACAAAGCTTTGTTCATGTTAAACTTTGTTTTTTATAAATGTAAAAAAAAAATCAAATATATAAAATTACATTCATAAAAAAATATTTTGGGCCTCATTAAACTGTGATAATAAGGCCACTGAAGAAAATTAAACATTCTAAAAAAAACAAGTATTAATACTCTTTTATATAGGACATTTAGCATAATTTTAGCCTACATTTTTTTTTCTGGTAAGCCCAACACACTCTTCATGGTCATGATGACATTAAGCACCTTGTGCATTATGGCAAAACCATATTTCCGATGTTCTTTTCAGATTTTTTAGTTTAATTCATATTTTTGGCTCAAATTTACTGTGCCTTGTTTGCCCCGGGAAAAGAATAAACAAAACGTATGTTTATTATTTATTTTATTTTCAAAACAATAAAAATGATCTTGTTTCATAAATTATAAGGTTCAAAAAGTAATTGAAGCACATAAACAACATGGAAAAGTGAAAATTTTAAAATTATATTCACAGTTGTTGGAAGTTTTTATTAAATGAAATATCCGCAACAACTTCTCACAAAACTCGAAGCTCCGACAATAGGGCAGTGCAAACGAGATGGCACTTCTGATTTTCTTTTATATTACCGTTTTCTACAGTGTAGAAAACCACACTAGTGCAGCTAATATAAATGTGATTTTTGGTACATGAGCCTTAATACACGCTGGCCATTATTTGAGTCAGGTACCTTAGTACGACTTGGGATATTTCACTACATAAGAGATAACGCTGTGCGACAAAGGAGCACTTTTGTTTAAATTCCATAAGCGTACCATTGCTGTCACTAGTTTTTCGTTGACTTTTCTTGTATTTTGACTTTTCTTTCACTGTTTATTAATATTTTAGGTAGAGTATATTGCCTTGATGCCTTGTTTCCTGTTTTATTAGTTGTAGTAGTAGATTAATTATTATTTTTCATTTTAAATACTTTAGTTCACCGTTGCGCATATGTAAAAATATACGAAAAAAATGAAATTACTCCCGTTTTAGTTCCAAATTTCACCACCAGGTTCGCATTCTTATTGAAATATCCCAATAGCTTCCGCGCAAATATCTGAGGCTGAAAGTGTGCATACTAGCCAATCTGAAAGCTGAAAGTGTGCATACTAGCCAATCTGAAAACATCAAGTACAACTTTTTGGCCTGTGAATGAATCCCCTGCACCTCTATACCAATTTTAATTGTTAATGGAGTGATATTCTTGTATAATAGCATATAATAATTACAAGTAAATAGATAACAATCATTGTAAACATTCAACTAAACGTCAATATACGTAATCCTCCTATTTATTACATTTCGACAGGTCCAAGTACAAATTTTAGGGCAGGTCCAGTCTCAATTTACCGCGCGTCAGAAATACCTACATTTTTGCAGTCCTGGTTCGTTAAGGGCCGCCGTGCCATTTGTAATGATTTAAAAAATAAAGATCTATAATTACATCTAAAAGAAGAAAAGTAATCATTTAAATTCCAAAAGCGACGTAAGTGAAAACGCGGAAAATGCAGTTCCTAATTTATTTACACGTTAGTTGCGAAACAAGTTTTCTTATAAATAAAGAAATGAAAGACAAAACAATTTGGCTGGAGGTGCAAACAAACTTAGAAGGCAACAATAGTTAAACAATTTGAACAAGAGAACAATCACAATCACAACTACAAGTTGCAGTACCCCTTTCATTGGAGCATGCTGGCAGCAGCAGCACAGCCATTCATTCCGCGCGCTGTAGCTGTTGATTCAGTTAGCACCGTTCGAACGAGACGCAAATAACTCTTTTTAGCGGGTGCGTCCATGCATGCCGAATGCACTGTGGCGAGCTAATGCGCTGCTAAACACGAACGCACCCTCTGTCACCCACTCGGTTGCTTCCAACGCACAATGGACGCTATTGTAACGGTAATATGTCAACAACTGTTGACAACAAGATATGGTTAATAAGTTAAGGGTTGTTGGCCAAATTAAGAGGGATCGCGTTGGACTGCACCACCGGAGATCAGCTGAGGTTTGACGTTAAGGGATGTTTCAATTAGCCGGAATTTCATGACTTTTTAAAGTGTCCAGTCGAAGATATTCGCGTACTTCAACGCGTTATGTGATTGGGTTAACCAAACCTGTGGATTGCTTTCTTTCATAATATGTACCATGAATTTTTCTCATATTGGAAGAGATCTTCAACTTATAGGTAAAACAGCTTTGAGAACCTGTGAAGTACCAGCGGTACAGTTATGACGAGTGTGGAGTCGGAGTCGAAATCAGAAGTCGGACAATTATTAGTGGAGTAGAAGTCAAAGTTGGGTCCACATTAAATCATCCTACTCCGACTCCAAATTTTACAAAATATAAATTGCTTTATCCAACATCAACTCATAATACTTGCTAATATGGTTATTTGAAATAACTAATGTACAACATTACTCACTCCGAAAGAAAATAGTTCAGAAGTCATAGATATTATTATTAAATGGTAAATATTGTACATTTATGAAACATGGTGCCGGTTAACATAGGCGCCGACTATGGGGGGACAAAGGGGGCGTTACCCTCCCCTGACAAAATATAGAAAAGGCGAAACTATGTTTTGACCCCCTTATCCCTATATAATTTTTTAGCGCTTTTGCTTCAATCTCATTAATTCAAAAATATTTCAACCACGGCATTTCCATCAATTGCATCACTGGTCGAGTTTAATTTGGAACTTATAAGTGGCCACTAAATCCACAATTTTCATTTTAGTCTCAGTCTCACCTTCGATAAGACAAGTTAAATCATGTCTCTATACTTGTCATACAAAAATCAAAAATGAGTTCGATTTAAATACAATTTCAAATAACTTTAAAAAAACTAGGAGTAACATGTTTAAAATAATATAAAAAGACATAAGACTACTAGTCACCTATGAATTTGTTAAAACGATGATAAAAAAACTTAAAATTTAACTATGAGAATAATTTCGGTAGATATTTTCATTTATTAATGTGTCAATTTCAAAGTCGTTAAATAATGATATAAACAGTAAGGAAGTCTAATTCTGCTTTATTTTTAAACCAGATTAGTCCAATGAATTAATACATTGTGCCTCCTCCCACCTACAATAATGTCAGCGTTCTCTAATTCCACAGCTTACTAAATTTTCTAATAGAGTCAGTCCGCACACACGCAGACCTCACTGTAGACGAGGCCCACACAATGGTTATACATATGAACATCATTTGGACATTGTTGCTAATTCGCTCATTCTACATTTTCATGAAATTACTTCCTCACATTATGTCCATATTATGACGTAGGGGACTATGTATTAGTACTATTATAAGAAGAGATATAATTGTGTTCAAAACTGGAAACACATTTAGATTTTGCGATTAAATTTAACTTTTCTCCATGAATATAAATATATTTTTTATTATCTTTTCTTCCTCTTTTTTCCATATCCTTAATACCCGTTGTCGAGTGTTGATTTGATTTTCTCAAGATATTTTTTTAATTTATATATTTTCTAGTAATGTCATCCAAAATATTACATAAATTTAATTTTTATGTTTTAAGGTGCCTACAAACCAATTTTAACATTTTTACTAAGATTGTATGTCTGAGTGTGTGTGTGTGTGTGTGTGTGTGTGTGTGTGCGGAAGTTGGAAGGACGATATTTCAAAAACTATAAGACTTAATATCTGTTTAACTACAGTAATTTTTTTTAAAGATGTCCGATCAAGATCATTTACGAATTGTATGAATTAATATTTTAGCTCCGCCCGTTCTGTCAAATTTAGTAGTCTTTTAGTTACTATTTATGAGGATATATCATCAAACGAATGCAATCTCTTTTTTGCAAAAAACCGAGTAGCTCCAATAAATAAGAAGGGAACTAAACAATTAACGTTACCTAAATTAGAATTAACTGCTGCAATGTGTGCTGCAAGACTTCACAATTATATTATACAAAATGTGTCATTAAATGTAAGCTCTGTAGTCCTTTGGACGGATTCAAAAATTACACTCTATTGGATAAAACGTGAGTTAACAAAACGGGATGTATACGTCAAGAATCGTGTAATAGAAATCCGAAAATTATATCATGGAAGAATAGAGAACGAAAATCGTCATATTTTTGGAAGCGATGGAACACTGATTACTTACAACAATTACGTTCATTTCATCACTGGAATCACGTCAAGTCCAGAAAATTTCAAAAGGGAGACGTCGCACTACTTCAAGAGCAGCATCTTCCGAGGTTACACTGGAAATTAGTTAGAATTATACAATTGTTTCAGAGTCGAGATGGAAAAGTCAGAGCCTGCGAAATTAGAACCAGCAACGGACTCAAAATTCGTAGACCAGTACAACTTCTTTACCCATTAGAAGTTGATGCATTCCTGCCGGGGGAGGATGTGAAAAATTCTACGAGCGCCAGCGCCAAGAAGTAGGCTCCGGTCCCAACCAGAACGACGAGTAGGCGAAAACAGAATGTATTTATAGTAACGAATCCAATATTGTTGTATTTTGATGTTATACGAAAACGATCAATAAAAACCTATTCCTACTAATTAAACGCATTACATTTAACTAACATAATATTTCACAATAAGATACTACTGTTATTTTATTATTACAAAAATATATGTTAACGTAAAAGCATGCAAAATTCAAAACTAAGTCAACTGGTAAGTTTATTAGCAAATGTAAAACCAAATATGTGAAAAATAAGATACTGACATAGTGTCAGCATCAGTGACACTGACAGAAAATAACGTTATTCGTACGACAACGATTTTCAATTAATTTCATAGGTTCATTGTAAATTTTAACCTGTTTCATCACCAATTAAAAGTTTTAATGTATTAACAAAATTTCCATTACCGTTTTCGTTACTTACTTTTCGTAAGTATATTTTATTTACATATCAATTACAATTATACATTTCACACTTACTTACACATTATAAAAATAAACCGCAAAAATTTATGTGTTTTCGTATATTTCACAGCAATTTCCTAGAACTTCGTGTAAACTCTAACGATAAACATCATAATAGTTGTTTGCACAAATATTTAAAAATGCATATAAAATCCTAATTATTCATGCAGCAATGAATATATAAAAGACCTGTTGCTCATATAGAAAGAGCATTAGTAGGAGGACATCACATCAACAGGAGTAATGTTTATGTTACACAATGTTGTAAGCTCACGCACAGGCACAGTGTAGTGTACCTCCGTTGTCCGTTTAGCGTCCATTACAACAATCACACCGCGAGAAGAATAAAGACGAACGCAGCCAAGTGTCAAGATAATGATCACGGATTACCATAATGAAATCAATATCGCGTATTAGTGAATACATGAATACGTTATGAAGTGCTCGGACGCATGCGCTCACCGTGCGTATGCAAGTAGCAGCGCATACATATGCATGAGGCTCAGGAGGGGAGGAACACCATCAATGGGTCGGGTTAGAGTACATCTTCTTTAAGATACGAGCACACAAACGGAGGAGAAAGTTTTTTTACAATCGTTTTAACATTCTTATAATTATTATTTTTATTCTTGCCAGGTTGACTTGGAATCTACTTTTACTTGTATAGTGGAAACTCATCCAAACCACAATCATTCGGATCATTATCCTCACCATTTATTTTTATTTTTATTAAAGAATTATTTTATTTGTTCATATCTACTTATGGCCTCTCGCAAAACGATGAACCAAAAATAACTGACCAAAAAAGAAAATAAATGCAGATATTATTTTGAAGAAAAGGGACACTGTGCTTTTCTCAGAAATACCTTCTACTTACATTTTCATTTTACCTTCACTTTCAGAACATAAGTTATAAGAGTATAATTGAGTCTCGTGGCCATGTACCTGAGTGTCTGGTCGCGAATATAGAGACCCAAATTCAATTTCGACCGACACCAAAAATATTCTATCACATGCATTTATTTGGGATTCGGTGAAGATGGCATTACTGTTTCTAGTATTCCATTGTCCTTAAATTATTTCGAATTTGAAATGGCACAAAATTGACCACTGTGGTGCACTTTCCATGCCAGTAATGAGTGCCCGTGAGGTGACGCCTGCTAAAAATCCTCATTACAATATGTCATCCTTGCCGATATTTGTGTGCAAAGCAGATTGGCATACCCAGCAATGGATAATATGCCGTGATGATATATTTATTTATTATTATTTATTTATTATTTTATATAATTATCATTATTGGTGAATTTTATCTTTGGAGAGGTCTCATCAGAATTGCTTCTTCCACACCAGTCTGTCCTGCTCCTCTCTTCAGCCCATCGTAATTCCCGCTCTCCTTAATATCTCTTAACACTCCCAAATTTTCATCCACTATATATTTTCGCTTCAATAATAATTTTCTGGGTACGATCTTTAAAATATGTACATCCAGTTTGCCTTCCCCTTTCTTATTTCTCTCAAAATTCTTCTTCTCTAATCTTTCTCAACAACTCCTAATAAAAATAGTTGTACCAAAGGCCTGGTCCCGTCAATTCCGGTGAAAAGAGTTTCTAATGTGTATTAAATTTTGCAATAGATAATAATATAGTATTAAATATTTTTTTTAAAAATAATGTTGTACCTTATTGCTCTGGCTGTACATCTTCTAAAAGAGCATTTTCCTCTGTTTTCTAACTCTTAACTTCTCTGCAGCATATCCTTAAATATCTCAATGATTCGTTTTCCCCCCCGCAGCCGCAAAACTTACATCTTTGCTTTTCACTTAATCGGCCTTACTCATTGCTGCATCTGCATGCATGTGTGTGTGTGACGTTCGTTTCATCCGGGACAACTCCAATACTACAATTCCAAAAATTACATTTTTTTTCCTATTCCTTATTCTTACATCGAAATGAAGACTTGAGTAGATTTTGGTTACAATTGATCAACCTAAATATCTTAATTTAAAGCTCTTAACTGTTTTTTTAAACAGTTAAATTTCATCGTTTGACATTTTATTTTATTATAAATATTAAATAATATTTTATTCTGTATTTGATTGCATTATTTTCTTCATATTCAATTGTGTGAAATAATTTTACTGAAAATACAAGAAACTTTTTGTGTGAAATTTATATAAAATAGGTACATAAAAATGACGGAAGGTATTGTGCTGGCCACAACAGATTTTTTTCGTCTAGATCTAGTAGCAGATATCGTCTACATTTTTGCTTTATTTCGAAACGTTAATTTCTCGTAAAATTTCTAAAAACTAAATAGTCATATTTAAAGTTTTTAAGTGTTGATAGATATGTCTGATTAGTTCTTATTACATAAAAGACTGAGTGTTGTTCCAACCACGGTAGGAGACAACCGTGTTTAATTGAGCTCCGTAGTGATTGTGTAATTTCATTATATTAATAATATTGTGAGGTGAAGTGAAATATAGTGATGTGAAGCGAAAATGTGTAATAATTAATAAAAATTTCAAGGAATTATTAAGAACGTAGCAGAAATAATGAATTTAGATGTAGATTCTAGCAAATAACATAGGACAGGATAGGATTCATTTCCAGATGTTAAATATAAATTGGATAGTAGAATAAAGGAACACTTCCCCTTAACATAAGATGATTGAAATGATCGGTATTTTATTCGACTACATAATTAAACACAACATTAAATTTAATATTTTAGATACATTTTATTTACAGTCCTTTTAAGGAATTTTTCCCTTTCGGATATTAATTTTCTTTTCATGTTTACTATCTAATTGTAACAGCATCAACAATACGGGCAAAATCAGCAATAATGCAAAGCCGGAGGAGTACACCAAAAATGCAAGAAGGAATGAGAACAACAATTCGGAAATAAACTGGTTTCCAACCATGCTTCATATAGATGTCAAAAGACAACTTTAAAATTAAGAACGTCGCCCGGATATGGAATTAAACTAGATATCTTTTAAATTCATATCCATTTTTAAGAACGATAATTGAAATGCTGTAGAAAGAGTAATGACAAAATCTTCACAGTACTCAAATGCATATGCATATGGTAGAATCTCAAGTTAAAAAAGTTACCAAACATAAATTTCCATTTAGTAAGTTGGGGAATCTACTGGACGTTAAACAATTTTTTATGTTTTATGTTTGTATTTGTTGACTATTGTGCTCTTTTCTAGTCCGCATCGTATCCTGAGAAGGGCCGGCTGCTAGTGTGTGTCCAAAAAACCTCTGGTTGGGTAGGCCTAGCATATCCAGGATTCAGTACTATGGGGTCATTCAAGACAAGTTCTTACTATACAATAGACTACTTCTGTGCACAAATGATCCTTCAATTAATATGGTCTTTGGAATAATTGCCAAAGGTACATATTCATACTTGTATTTATTTTTTTTTACTTCCACAGCAACGATGATAATTGTGAAAGGGTAAATTTCTGAGTAATAAATATTCTTCCTTTAGCGGGCCCCTTAAAATTTGTTCATTGCTACGTCCTTGTGCGGAGCACTTTGTCTGCAGATGAATCAAATGTGCCATTGGATAGTGCGCTGCTTTGCAAGTACACGCGGACTACAGCTTCTGTATGTCAGAGGATGTTTATGAGTGTGTGAGATTTATGAAGACTTCATTACTCATACATGCTTTACTACTGGACTTAACTTACAAAACGCTAAGAATTTACGCTATCTCAACACCCAAAATGAGGCAAATATAAACTTTATTACACAAAAAGAAAAGACGGAAGTCCGCGAATATGTAAAGAAATCAGATCTACTCCTTAGTATTTGTTGTTTTAACAAGATTAGCAATACAAGTTTACAAAAAATTAAATAGACATCTATGTAGGTAAAAAAGGGGTATATTTTTTTGAGGATATAAACATTTCGATGTGCTTGATTCTCAATCAAAAAGATTTTTTCAAAAATTAAGTAGTATGATTAATGGTGAACTTTTGTGAAAACGACGATTCCGAAATAAATATGAATGACAATGAGAGTATGAGTTGTAATGAAGGTTATCAGTGCACTAGAAAACCGGAATATTGGATTCAGTGCGTTTTTGTGGAAAATAGAACCATGAAAATTACATGAAATTCTCTAACATATGTGACTTGTGGAAAGTAATTACTACGAAAAGGAAACCTATACGTAATTAGTTAATATGTGAAAATAATTTATTTTTTAAGTAAGTCATCTCACCCGGAAGATTTTTGTTGACAGAAAAATATGACTTTTTTGTTATTCATTTTTGTACTTATGTTTTTTTTTTCTTTTATGTATATTTAAAGCTATATAACAGTGTTAACTATTTATGTATTTTTTAAAATTTTATTGTAAAACCTAAAAAATGCGGACTTATCCTATTTCTTATTTTGCATTTAATTATTTTTTGGTGCGCCACTGTCGACATCAAATTTGTATTAAAAATAATAAATTATATAATCAGGTAACAGACGTTGAATAGGAAATGATTACGATTTAATTTATTTCCTATTCAATGTCTTCTTACGTGATTAGATAATACATTATTTTTAATATTGTTGCTTGAATATACTCTTGCAAGTTGATTTATATCTTGTCCGTAAAAATGTAATAGGCACATGACACAAATAAAAATTATGATTGTGATGATGAAGTATAATTATAACTAAAATTAATTATACTTACCTCTTAACTTTAAAAATTATTTTTATTGAAACAAATACGTATTGCGAGAACAAGTTCTTATCATCAGTAGTACAAATATAAGAAACAAGGAAGTAAAAATGAAACACAGTAGCTAAGAATACCAGAGGTCGTAACAAGAAATTATTTCTCAGTTTTCGAAATATGTAAGTATTTAATTCTTATAAAAAACATTTTTAGAGTTAGAGGTTAATTTTAATTAGTTTTATCTATAATTTAAACTTAGACTCCTATTATTAATCAAGAACAGTAATTCTTACGAAAATTCTAACCAAGCTTTTAGGTTAAAAATGCGATCTTTTTCCAATAAAAAGTATAGGTTCCACAGATAAAATTTGTAATTGAACAGAAAAATGGGTTATTGATGATACTGATGCACGTTTCGATGCCAACAATGCGTATAATTTGAGGGAAGATCAAGAAACTTGGTGATACTCAATTCAAAGCCTTCTTCGTCGCGTGACATCTGCGGTGCAGAGCGAAGCACGGAGCCTCGTGTGATATCTACAATTTTCATAATTCGTTCGTGCTTGCCACAAGCAATGACAAAATGCAGGCACTGTGCAAAAGAGACTGGAATGCACATAATCATCACCATTATTATATTTCTCCTCTTTTCAAAATATTCGCTGATATTTTCTTTGACAAAAATTCTTTTCTCTTTCTGAAGGTTTAATTTAGACCCTCCGGTGATAAAAATATTTTTACGGTTATACCCACGCCATGCAAAGGCCGTTTAACCATACACAGGAATCAAGGCGAGGTTCCACGATTTTCTAATTTTATATATTAACCATTAAACTATTGTAGAAATAATAGATTCGACGTTTTGGAGTCTATTTGTCCTTATTTGCTAATATGTCTCCGAAACCAGTTTTACTCTGAAGCGGCACTAAATATATTTTCATTATTGTTTTTGTTTTCTAGTATTTATATAATATTGGAATACGAGTAAACCAAATAATAAATTATTTGAGCAACGAAATAGCGTCAAAATGTTTCCGGAATTGGACAATATTTTATTGATAACAGATACAACATTTTTACATTAATTTCCGTTAAAGTACACCCCCTCCTGCATTTACACATTTGTTCTACCTTTCGTACAACTCTTCAAAACACTCCTGGAAACCATTTCTAATTTTCCATCACCTCTACTGAGTTAGGATAATGTCCCTTCAATTTCATTTTAACAAAAGAAAGATTTAATTTTAATAAGCATTTTAATTAAGATACTTTCTGTAATACAGTAAAAACTATAGGAAAATATATGAAAGTTTTGACGAAGAAAAGGCCTTACTGATGCAGTATGAAGAAATTTTATTAAATTGTTCTTGGACGTTTCGGACCACGGTGGTTTTTGTGGAATAGGGTATTATCTCATAATCATCAATACAAAAAAATTATTAAGAATATTAAAGTTGTTTGATGGGGAAGAGAGGGAAAAACATATAAATTAACTGTTGCAAAAGATATAAAGCATTTAAATTTTGCTGATTTACTAGTTCTACTACCAATGGGAGATCAGTTAAAATCCATTCTCCATGTTCGAATGTGATAAGAGGCCGCATCCTAAGTACGCACATGCTCGGGTCTACTTCGGATCGTTCGGGTGTATTCGTGTACAGTTTTATTAGCATGTATTGCTAAGCGACATACCATCTTATGACAAAATTATGAACTACATGTGAACTTATTAATAAGTGTAATATTAAAAATTTATTAAATACTACGTACAAATACGTATTTGTGTATCTAAATCGACATACGGGTGGCTATTTTAATATAACTAATTTTATCTGATTATAATAAATAAATATGAAGAAAAAGAAATATAGAAATTCACTAGATTTGAACCCATCACCCTGAACATAAGAAGCAAAAGTTTGGAATTTTAGATAATTTTCTTCTTCCTCCTCCTAGTTTGCTTCTAATTTGTTCTAGCCATGCGGTAGAAAATATGAATTCTTTATGTTTAATGTTTCATTAAAAAACAAAAATTCCCACTACACCCACAAGTTTTCATCTTGTAACTAATACAAGATTATGTGTACTCAGAAGCACTACAGAAATGTGATCTGTTCTCATTACAATTTATGTTATCATTAAAACTATTTGTTTCCATTATTTTTTCATCGAATTTTACAAGGTGAGTGGTTACACAAAAATATTTTTTCTGTTATTTTATTAACTACAGACACTCTATTTCTTCATACTGGATCAGTAAAGCCTTTTCTTCATCAAAACCTTGAAATTTTTAACTTGATCCTTCACGACTCCAAGATTATTCGAAAGAAACCTATTCTAGCACAAGTTAGAAATTCAGATAGGAGCCGCGTTTCGATGATTGAGTTAACAAACGAGTGTTTGAGTAGCCTTCTGTAACGAGTGTTTTATACTATTTTCTCTGTTTCGGTTTTACATTATTTATTTGTAAAAATAGTTGACAATTTTCATCAATACTTAGGTTGGTCGCAGTGATTTGTGTTTATATTCTGTGCATTGCCAAGATATTTTGTGTGTTTATTGCAGAATGAATCTCCTTTCTGCATCAATAAACGTATTAGAATATGTCATTCCAATTCCGAAACAGATAAAATATAATATATATTTTTAAGCTCTATTCCTGTCAAGAAAATAGTTTTTATTGATCTTAGTTATAACCTCGCGGTATTATAGCTAAAAGTATATGAGTCTTACATTGTGATTTTGCTCAATTATGAATGAAACAGATTGGTTGAAGTTAGCATATAGGTACCAGGTAAATTAAGGTTTGAATACATATAAATTTAAAACCAATTAAAATTTCTTGAGGACATTGCAGTTGGTTGGCAATCATTAGTGTAGCTGGTCGGTAGTAATGCCCGTAGTTCGATATCTACTGGCATTTCTCTGCAATCTACACCTACAATATCGCTCATTTTATTCCTACGCTCTGGCTAATGAGAATTCTTTTTATCCTTGCAGAGAGTTTAATATTTCCCAGACGCACCTTGGCCATCATATTTTATTGAAAACATACGAGAGCAGAAAATAAAGCTATTAACTGTTTCAAAATTATCGATACAGTTTTGTTTCTCGTGCTGGTTACCATGTCCAGGGATCGCATAAACATGACAGTTTACATATGCGACGTGGACATTTTAATGTCATTATTTACTTTACGGATGCCGCTGCTACATTCTTAACCGGCGTTTTATGGCCACCATGGTACCATGTTTTTAGGATGGTTTATACCTTTTCACATCGTAAGTGGCACTTTATTACACGCGCTCGCGAATTACATAATTACAAAAATGCTTCACTGACGTGTGCTCTACCAACGCAAACAGTTCTAGTTTCACGTAAATTAGCTATTGCGATTACGTTTTGATACATTGTACCTATTACAGTTTTTATATTATTCTACTTTGATTATATGAAATACTACTTCATAAGTTAAACGACTGAAATGCGTAACATGGTTAGTGTCTGGATGGGTGAACGCCTGGTATTTGTTCTATAGTTAATTTACACAAGAAATTTATTTGACAGATTTCAGATTCTGCGTCCAAAGTATTTCTATGATTATAGATTTTGTATTTTTTGCTGGAAATTTTTAAGCTTTAGTAAAAGCAGAAATGGGGTCCTTTGCTAACATAATATGTAACAAAAGTTTGGAGAAATGTTAGACCTCTTCATCAAATAGAAATTTGTTTAATGAAACACAGGCATAAGGGGTTGTTCCTGTAAACTAAGGGGATAAGAAATCTAGTTCAACACTGATTATCTACGTTGTCTAATTTGCCTCTGAACGTTGTTAAATATATTTCCCGGATCATCAGAAATATACTTGTATGTAACTTTTGTTCGTTTTGATATTCCCAGCCAATATTGTATACTTGTCTGCTACGAAATGCCGAAAATATTAAATAAGTCGCACCTGAGAATCATTTGTAGGATTATACTTTCTCTCCCTCTCTCTCACTCTTTCTCTCTCTTTTTCTTTCTGCCTGTGTGTGTGTGTGTTTTCTATCCTATCTGAAGATTCGCCCCAGTGGGGCCGCTGTATATTTGGTTACCTTATTTCTTTTTCCAAAATTCTAAATTGTCTATTTAATATGTGCGATGACGTTCTAACTCTGAGTACTTTGGATGAAGTTCGGGTCGCCCACTTTTTGGTATATTAATACATATTACACCTTCTTCACATTCCCATATAGTTCGGTAAATAGTCGTCTGTCCAATATTTTAATCCCCATAAACGTTAACAATTTCACGTTTCGACATCTGTTCAACTAAAAACTAAACCTATAGCATATTTCAAGTTTTATATAACAACTTTTAAAACTTTTTCTCAAAACTTATGTTACATAATTTATTTATAAAAAACTTGAAATATCTAAATTGAAACATTGAGAGTGATGTGTAAGTTCCAATAAATCGTAATTATTGTTATTAGTTAAACTGTAATATATTTTTAATATTCAATGACGTTCTCAAACAGTATAGTTCGCTAATAATAATTGAGTCTCATAAATTGATCTATTTAATCGAAAAAAATTGTATGTCATTCAAAATATCTTTCGTTTTCAACATATGCACGTGGTTTCTATTTGGCGTGGCATCATAAATTGAAAGTACTATTTTTTTTCATTCATTTCCGTGAAAATTAATTCCGGATTTCAAAAAGGTTTCAAAATAATGAGATTTGTAGTAAATATGTGACGTAATGAAAATTATGTTTGTAATAATTTTGAACTACAATTGACATTATTATGATAAAACTCCGCTAGATAGCAAAGCAATAGTAGGTACGTGAAGCCAAATTGGTACAAAACAATGTTTTGTGTGAGTAGAATACTCATTTTAAAACTTAATAATTACAATAAAAAGTGGTGTTTATTTAAAGAATAATATAAAAAAATTAAAATTAATGAAACTCCCTATTGCAACATTTGATTTTGATCCCCAACCAAATAAAATAAAAATGAATCCAAATATATGTGTATAATTTGAATCATTGCTATGACATCTGTTTTTTTCTATTTCATTACTAGTTTTCTATTCATCTGACCAATCAGAATATTGATCACCTTATTCAAATAAAGCTTGTGTTCTTTTATAGTACACATAATCTTATACATTTCATCACGTCTTATTACTCATTTATTAAAAACTATTATAGTCTCATAACTAAATAGCTTTGAAAATCAAATCAAATGGCCGTATTCTATTCAAAACTGTAAGTATTACAGATCAGTAAATTTGTAAAAAATTGACAAAAAACACAATAATCTTTTTTGAGTAATATAAAATTATACATGGGCATGGCAGCTTTCATTGTGATTTTGTTCATTGTTTACAGATCTGTTACTATACGGACAAAATTTTGTTAAAAAAAAACATTTTAAGTAGGCAGGTTCGCCTTTGGATTTTGTGTTACCAGATTGTCACCCAATCCAGCACAAATCCCATCCACAGTACCGTTGGTAATACCAGCGTGGACATCAACTCTCTCATCTCTGCGATATGTCAAACACTGCGACCCGAGAATATATTAGAGAAAGCGCCAGAGGTCACAGGTCAAGGCTGCCACAAGGTCAGCTAGCAAGCGTAGCACACTAGAAGAGAAAAATCCTAGCTATTATTTTTCTGGATTTCCATGATGGCTAGGCGTGATTTATAAGCCAGAGTCCTACTTAATTAACCGGCTGCTAAGTGCCAACGCTAACGGTGCGTTACTGGATTTAGCGAACGGTGAATTTTGAGATTTATTGGAGGATGCAATAGTTTGTTTGTGGAAGGTTGTAGATGTCTTTCGACTAACGGGACTTACTTTATAGTTAGAGACGTTTTTCAAGATTTTTTTGTTAATATTGTAATTAATATCTGAGGTATATCCTAGATGAAGTGACAACTAACTTTATGACAAAGCTTGAATATATTTGTCGTGGTACAAAGGATCAAATCACAACAGAAATATTCAGTTGTCTTTTCTACAAGTTCAATACGTTTATGTAGGTAGAGTCATGTATAATTTACAAGATTATTTGCCGTACATCTAGAAGAAATCATATTAATAATGGTAGTAAGGTCATGGAGACAAATAAGGCACACCTTAATTAAAAATGAAATATTTTGGATAATTAGTAACCTTCATTGAAAAAGCGTTGTTCATGGTACTGTAAGAAAGATAAAAAAAATCACCATCTTTTAAGCTAATTTTCATACAAAAATACATTCTTAAAAAATTGGGCCGTATTAAACTGTGATAGTATAATAAGGCCACTGAAGAAAATTAAACATTTTGAGAAAATCAATTATACAAAGTCACTTGTTCGAAGAAAGAATACACAGCACTTTATACAGCAGTAGGTTAGCAACATTTCATGTTAGAAAAAGAAAGATTATTTGACGTATGTCTATGTAGTTTATGTTGTGTGCCAAATATACGTTAATGGTGACATTACTTTCCAACACATTTCAAATAATAATGACGTGTGTCGTAGAGTTACAGATATCTAATTATGTACTACCTGGTCTCTGTACTCTTATTTACCCAGTGACGTTGACGGTTTATGACAAGTCTAAGTTTTTGTGTTTTGCAAAAACATAGGTGAAGAGCATAAATCTTTGAAAATGGCATTATTTAAAAAGAAACATATTTTCAAATAAATTACACTTATTTTTTTCAGTTAAAATATATCCATAAATATTTCATGTTGCACGTCTATGTATACAAAATGCAATGAAGTTATCTGCAAGTATTATACCAGACGGTTAATAAATGACCTTGAATAGTCATCTGTCGTGAATCAAACTATAGTAATAATACTCTTTTACGTAGGAACTAGACTTAAATAAACTTTTGGCATAATTTTATCCTAAACTGAGCCATGTGAGCATACAATTTTTTTTAGGAAGTTCCAACACACTCTTCATAATTTCAGGTACCTTGTACATTGTAATACAGCTATGGCAAAATCATGTATCCGATGTTCATTTCAGATTATTCATTTCATATATTTTTTATTATTTGCCCCGGGGTAGTAGGATAAATAAAGATTATGTTTATTAAATATTATTTTTTCAAAACAATAAAAATTATCTTCACAAGGTTCAAAGAGTAATGGAAGCACATAAAGAACACTGAAAATTAAAAATTAAATTTACGGTTATATTTCGGAAGTTTTATAAAATAAAATATCCGCAACAACTTCCCACACAAACTCGAAGCACGACAATAATGCAGTGCAAACGAGATGGCACTACTAATATACCTTTATACAATGTGTTCAAAAAAAATCCTAACTCGGAGTATGCTATGAACAAGGAAACGTATGACAATTTAAAAGTATTTAATTAAATGTCAATTTGACATGAGATATTGTCAAAAATGTTATCAAAAGAAATCAAGCGTTTCTTCTTGATTCTTATTTCAGAAATGGAAATAAATTAGAAAACGGTGAATGGCAATATACGTTACTGTATCTTTCTTTATTATCTTTTCTCCTTAAAATTACATTTCAAGATCAATTTTGACAATTTGACTTTTGAGTAATGATCAAACGTTTCTCTGTTCATAGCCTACTGCGAATTAGGTTTTTTTTTTCTGAATACACTGTATTACCGTTATGTAGGAGTGTATAGAAAACTATAACGGTGCAACTAATATAAATGTGATTTTCGATACATGGGCCTTAATACACGCTAAGCCTTATTTAGCTCTGGTACCTTATTATTATTTTTTTAAATTCTACTTTTTGTAGCAAAGCAAATTTAATCCTAAAACTTAACAAGGACCTAGTCAGTGAAATTGTATTATTAATTATATATTTAAAATTATAGATATATTACATGAACCCTTCAGAAATACCGCCAATCCCGTTAATGAATTGGGAAAACCTCGAACATTTAGAAGAAATGGAGGAAACTTACTCATACAATGAATTTAAAATTATAGAAAATATTTGAATATAAAGATTAGGTGTAATTAGAATTTTTTGTATGTACAAGAAATGTTAAATACAATACTTTTATATACCACAATATAAAGGGTGCGAGAGGTATTGTGATGGCCACAACAAATTTTTTCGTTTGCTTTGATGGTATATATAGGACACATTTGGCCGGACATTTTAAAGTAATAGTGGAAAATACACAAATAGAACAGTGAACACAGTACAAGCGCAATATCATCACTAGGGAAGCAAGCATCAGAATGAGGAAAGTCTTGACCTATGTTTGTAGACAAGTTTTCCGTGTTTATCGTCCATGCATTTCTTTCTAAGACCAAAATTTGTCTTTCGCGCAACCAACTTTTCATTTTGAAAGACATATAAAGTCTTCGACTCGAGTAGAATTAGATCAGTTGACAGTACAATCGGCTGTTGGAATGGATGTTAGAACAGCCGAACTATACCGAAATTTAGGAATAATAACAGATTAGCACACCTAAAAGAAAAGTTTATTATATCATGCATCGTCGAAATACAAATAGACATTGTCACTGTTATGTCAGCCAATGCTCTGTTTATAATGTTATTACAACATATTAGTAACTTCTCAAAAGCTTCAGCAAAATTTCTTTTCCTATATTTGTCTTCATCTTGTCCGCGCGCAGCTTTAGTGAGTGTACTGGCAAAAACAGTATCAAGATTAAAGCATAGGGGATCTTGATTAAAAGATTGAGGTCGTCTTTTAAGAGCTTCAATCATACAGCTAAATACGTGCTCTGTTGCCAGCTTGAAATTCGCCAACTACTACCGTATTCAATCACTGTGCATGTGTACAAAAATAAAGCCACTGCCAATCACCAGTAACCATGGAAAGTTATTTATATACAATAAAGTGCGGGTACAAGTAATACATATGCTTCGTATTCATATTCACCCGTATGTTTGGATGTTTACTAAATAGTTAAGCGCAATTTTCACACTTAGCAACTAGGTATGCTGGGCCCTCATTCGTTGCCACCTTGTTGACATTATTTTCACATATTAACTGGCTTTTCATGGCCATTACGTAAATTATCACAAAAAACTCAAGAATGTACTGAACATACAGTAATACATACTTACACGTGTCTTTTCCCAATAGCCATTAATCACAAATAGAAAATTAATTTCGATAAGAGAACACTGATGAAGAAAATTAAATGATTAATTTATAGATTTCGGAGACAGATCATTTCTTAAAAATTACTAACCATTTATTACTTTGTAGTGAAATATGACAAAACACGTATTACATCCTCTTCAGCAAAACTTTAATTATACATTTTTAACAATCCGACTCTATACTAATTGGAAATTGATTCAATTTTTGTGGCATCAAATAAAATTCTATAATTATTTTCTTTAATCTGCTATTATTTTCCAAAAGGAAAAGGACGATTTCTCAAAAACTATACTACTTAATATCTGTTTAACTACGTATTTCTCAATCGGACATTACTGGGAAGAGCTGAAAAAAGTTTTGGTAATAATTTGACAACCGGAAGTAGTAAATACTTACAAAAATTCTTCTAAATATTACTTTTTTGAAAATTTTTGTTCTTGCTTGTATTAAAGAAGAGTTCTAGATCTGATACATATAAATATTTTATTATATCTTTTATAGATTTAGAGATAAAGAAATATAAGGTATATAATAATGTGTTATAATAAATCTCACAGCCCAAATAATGTCATGGAAACCTATTGAAAAATTAAAATGTTTGTAACTGACAGATAAATGACAGTGTCAAAAAACCAGAGACATCACTGAAGATTTTTTCTGGGAAGTACATACATAGTATTATTTCTTATTGTATTAATAATTAAATATTTAAAATTATAGGTATATTACATACTTATCAAAAATATTGTCAATCCCGACAATGAATTGGAAACATCTCAAAAAATTAGAAGAGTAGGACAAAATTTATTCATAGAATGAATTTAAAATTTAAAAAACTAAATATAAGCAATAGATTAACTAGAAAATTTGGTGTAGATTGTAGGTATGCAAGAAATGTTAAATACAATAGGGCGCGAGCAGTCATGTGACAATGATGGCCTTGACAAGCAAATATGGGGGCCCGTGTCTGAATGATAGTTAGTAATTATGTACATAGATGTCAATTCTAAATTTGGTGATTTTCCAATTCCATATGGTTTATTTTCCTCGACAAGTAAATTCCACACCCTGGTGACAAATTAACTACGTGGATTTAGAAAATCTTGAAATTTGTAATGAAATATTCTGTACATAGTTACTAATTGTCATTCTGGCACGGGCCCCCATATCTGCTTGTCAAGGCCTGCAATGTCACATGACTGCTCGCGCCCTTTACTTATGTCACCAAAAACGGAAGTGGCGAGAGGTATTGTGCTGGCCACAATATATTTTTAAAGACTGTTGAGATTGTAAAAGTAGAGATTTTTTTATGTAGTTCTAGTGCATGAGAACTTAATTTTCTGTAGTGCCAATTAATACAATACCTTTCGCCAATACCATTTTATTTTACATAAGTATGGTAAGTACCAAATATAGATTGACTATTTACTAATACTTCATTCACTCAAATACCTATGCAAAGCAACTTTTTTCGTTTTCGAAATCAAGTGTGAAAAATATGTCCGCGTAAAAAAATAATCCAGTTTAACTTCCTGTCATCAGTGGGCAAAATTTTTACTGTCGTCTTCCTTGAGATTACAACATGATCACTCGATTCCCATGATCCAACTAGACAAAAAACAGTAGAAAACAACTGAAAAAGGAAACAGTTGAGTGCGCAACTTCCACCGAGACAGAAACACAAGACGATCGGCGATCAGCAATCGTCAGTTGGTAGCACCGGATAAGGGATACATATATATCGTAGAGGTTTCTTACGACTTTCTCCAGAGCACATATCAATCGTAATCTAATTATACTGGCTCTAATTACTGGCTAAGTCGCCGTAAATAAAACTCTTTGCTTAGAAATCTAATCAGTTACTAATTACTATCTTGACGCCGTCTCTAAACATTTTTACTTTGGTATTAATTAGCGTAAAATATTATTTTTAACTCATTTCTAAATTTTGAGTTCCATGTTTCTGTGGAAATTAAATTTGATTTTGTAATCAATCATTCCTTTTCTTTATATGTGCACTAAATGACAAATAAGGAGTAATGTGTAATGCATGTTTTGAGACGTGCGTGTGAACGTATTCACTTTGGTGCGCAGCGTATATTTTAAGGTTATAATTTTAGACGAAAGTGTGTGATTTATTTAATGCATTTATTATATTTTTGGATTACTGAGAAGGTCTAGGGTTCAAATTCCTGCGAGTTCTATAAATTTTTCACAAATTCTTTCTTCGTTAATTTAAAATTTCCTCGATCATTAAGACCTATTTCTACGATTTAAACACATTATTATCAAAATTTATTATATTTAGTTTTACGCATTTACTAACAACCAAAATCCATTTAAATTATGTATTATTAATAACTATTGCCCGAATTAATGCCGTGAAAAATTATCTTACGCGCTACAACACGTCTTCATATCCAACATTGTTCTATAATATACTGCTCCTATGTTCATACTGCAAGGGTGCCAAGCTGAGAAAAAAACTGAATATCTAAAATACGCGCGAATTTCAAATAGTCGTACAGTATACACACCACTAAATTTTTCTTTAAATACACTTTTATAAATGTCAATCTAATTGTAATATATAAAATTAACACCAGAAGTGTTTTATGTATTATATAAACATATAATTTCGTGTGTGTGCGTGTGTGTGTGTGTGTGTGTGTGTGTGTGCGTGCGCGTGTGTACATAAATTTCTCCTTCGATAACTCCAATACTACAATTCTAAATATTATAATTCTTTCATATGAAGATATAATTAGATTTTGGTTATGATTGGTTAACCGAAGTACCCTAATTTGAAGTTTTTAACAGATTTTTTGAAAAAATGCTATTAAATATCATTTTTTAACCTTTTATGGTATTAATAAAATAATATGTTATTCTCTTTTCGATTTAATTATATTTTTTCTTCATATTCAATGAATTTAGAGATCAGCTAATTTCGCCCATAGAATAGTTTGCAAAAAAAAATATTTATGGAATTTGTACAAAATACGTTGAATTGACTGAAGGTGTTGTGCTGGCCACATCAGATTTTTTACCTCTCGCTAAGAGAGGTATTGGATTCATGCTAAAAATCGCATATCCAGATTTTATTGAATAAGCACGATTTAAGATCCATAGAATCCGATTTTAACATTTTTACAATGATGTCTGTGTGTGTGTGTGGATGTGTGTGGATGTGTGTGTGTGTGTGAGGTTGTTGGAGACACGATTTCTCAAATTCTATAAGACTAAAGACCTGTTTGACTACGGATTCCTCAATCTAACAGTAATGGGAAGAGTTGAATAGGTTCTGGTAACAATTGGATAACCGGAAGTGGTAGTTTCTAACAGAAAAAATTCTAAATATTATTTTTTGAAAATTTGTTACTACAAATATTAAAGATAATTAAATTCTCAATCTGACACATTTAATTTTTTTATTATATCTCGTATAGGTTTGGAGATATAGTATATAATAATATAAAATAATATGCGATATTAAAATTTTTGTAATTGACAAATAAATGCAAAATGTCAGTGTCAGATTTTTCTGGGAGGTATGAGTACATTTAATATATATTATTGTATTATTAATTAATTATGTATTTAAATTACAGGTATGTTAATATTACATATATCCTTAAGAAATACCGCTAATACCGTCAATGAATTTGACGAATTTTGAACATAATAGAATTGTGGGATAAAATATCTCATAGAACGAAAGAAGAGAAACAATTTAAATTATTTGTGTGTACTTCTATGGCGCGAGCAGTATGGAATATACTTGTCGAGGAAAATAATCCACATGGATTTGGAAAATCATAATGTTTCGAATGAAAACTTATGATATTTGACACCTATGTATATTACTAGCTCTCATTCTGACACGGGCCCCACATCTGCTTGCCTAGGTCAACAAAGTCACATAATTGCTCGCGCCCTATGCAACATAAAATGAAAACGGCGAGAGGTATTGTGCTGGCCACAACAGATTTTTTATTATTAAATTCAACACAATTTTAGTTACATATATCTTATTCTTGTGAGACTCATTAAAAAAGTGAGTAAATGACAAAACAGAACTCTAGAATTTAAAAAAAGCAGCGTGTAAAGTTAAACTATAAAAGAAAAATCTGTATCTATATCATTAGGATATGTAGTATTTATTTTGTGAATAAAAGTATGGACCTGAGGTTGGTATTGTTTTCCATACTTTTATATAAAAAAAATTGTAACATTGTTCTACAAAGCCCATTTATTGCTTATAAAGTTTCTTCCATTTTGTGGAATGCTGTTAAGAAGCCAATACTTTACATGTTTCAATATAATGTATACTTAGACATTTCTATATAAAGAATTTGTAAGTTTGTATTATGAAAAACTTTATCGACTAGCTGATGGGTTATGATGGATGATTGCTGCAATCCGGCTCAAAGGACCATATTATTATGTTAAGCACTTGGATTGAATGTTAATGATGCTGAATTTGGTTAAATTATGAATATATTTCGGTGTTTATTAAAACACCTGTATACGCATAAATGGTGGCATTCAGTTAGACTACATCATCATCATCGAAGATACGACAGCCTTTCCAAGAAATAAGTTTCAAATACCATAGGTACCTATTTTATAAAATCTAGATATTTGAAAAGTAATCATTAATCAAGTATAACAATCTTTCCTATGTCAGTGTGCAAATTTGTCATTGCAGATACATGTTTTTAGAGAAGCTAGTAGCAACATTAGAACATTAGAGCGCGGGGCAAGGAAAGTAAAAGAGAGTAGGTGCTGGTGTGTAGACGTGGAGTTAGTTCCAATTGACGGGCTCACGTCTACGCACTTCACAACTGACTTTAACAAATCTCACAAGGACGCCACACTGGCACTCACACTACCACACCATCCACGTCACATAAATATACACGTTGACTTGAATGGACTCCTGGAATATCGTATTTCACAACAGCCTATTAGTAGTTTTGTCAATGCGTTTGCAAGTAGGCGGACCATGCTTATTTATGTTTGCTTTATCAGCAAGACCACCACAACTCATGCAAGAAACAAGGGAGTCCATTCTTGGTTCTAAATCATTTATCGACAAAACACCAACTTCTTCAATGATGTCAGACTTAGGTACGAATTTATGAATTTATTTTTACAAACGGAAGTTTGATAGGACTTTGTGTTGGTCATACTATTTCGTATATGGAATGACAGATGAATGACATATAAACTCAAATTTCTGTCAGTCAGTAATAAATTTTCAGCTGTGAAGTTAGCGGGAAGTGCTACCAACATAACTAATAAAAAAGACCAAGTCATATTTTTGACAATTCGCAATTTTAAAAAATTATAAAATTACCTCAATAGAACTCGTCCTTTGTAAAACTTGGGCTCGTGCTTTAACAGATTGCCGCATGAAACTTGTTTTTAATGGGTACTATAATAATATAAACATGATAAAAATGTAACATGTGTGAAAATAGACCAGTAAAGTAAGGTTAGAATTTGTCTTTGGTGCGAGTTCATAGTTTACCTTGTAGTAAAAGTGATACTTTGTGGCGAGCGTGTGTCCGAATGACACATTTTTTCTTCAAACGTAGATATTTAAAGAAAAATATCTACTGCTGACGTTATATTTTACATAAATTACGTTTGAGATTTCAATTGTCCTGTAGATATGGATACTTATTTGTTCACTTTTTGTTATAAACATTGAAGTGAAAATTTTCACGTTTTGACGTTTAAAAACATAAAAACATTTTTTTCCGTAAGAAATACACGTGGATCAAAATTAGGTTATAAAATGAGTTTGAATTTGGGCCTATGTTTAACCGTTACTCTTTTCTAGTCCATTAAAGAAAAATATAACCAACACAATACTGCCATTCTCCAAATTAGAAAATTAAATCCCTAAATTCGCTAATGTGATGACGTCATGGACAGAGACAATCGCCAAATGAAATAGTTGACACACTGTGTAAAGTCTCCTTGTTTAATTAACCTCCGAGGAAGGCTGATTCAGAAGGAAAAACTCTTCTGTCAACCAGAACAGGTGGCAGCGAAACAAGCGACCGACCAACGTCATAAAACTGCATTCGTATATTCTTACGTTTCAAGATCACTTGATAAAAGCAAACATTACTTAATACTTTTTTCCTGTCGCAAAACACCAAGGATTTTTTACGACAGTTGTGCGTTGGCTAGAATACATGTATGAATGCATACCTACAAACACATGAGAATTGTTTACTGTGCAAGCGTGTGTATATTTACTTACTAGTAACTTCATTTTGCTACTCCACTTACATTACAATTTAATCAACTAATAAACTTGTAAATTATTCTAACCGCATCATTTTCATATTGTGTACATATTTTGTTCAATTTTTAAACACAATTCAATGAAATAATTAATTTAGGATAAGTAACATTAAATTTGTAAAATCTAGTCTTGTTCCAACCACGGTAGGAGATGGACGTGTTTAATTGAGCTCCGTAGTGATTGTATAATTTCATTATATTTATATTAAGATAGTGAAGTGTAGTGAGGTGAATTGAAGTATAGTGATGTGAAGTGAAAATTTGTAATAATTAATAAAAATATCAAGGAATTATTATTAAGGACGTAGCCGAGACAAGGAATTTAGATGAAGATTCTAGTAAATAAACATAGGACAGGATAGGATTCATTTTCAGACGGTAAATCAAAGTAGGATAATAGAATAAAGGAACACTTCACCTTAACACAAGATGATTGACATGATCGGCATTAAATTCAACTACATTCTAAATAAGAACAACATTAAATCATAGGTACATTTTATCTACAGTTTTTTAAGGATTTTTTCCTTTCGGATATTAATTTTCTTTTCAGGTTTATTATTATCTAATTGTAACAACGTCAACAATACCGAAAGTAATCAGCAATAATGCAAAGCCAAAGGAGTACACCAAAAATGCAAGAAGGAATGAGAACAACAATTCTGAAATAAAACTGGAAACCATGTTTCATATAGATTTCAAAGGGCAACATTAAAATTAAGATCATCCGTGATTCAACTAGATATCTTTTAAATTCGCATCCATTTTTAAGGACAATAATTGGAAGAGTACTGACAAAATCTTCATAGAATTCAAATACATGCATGTGGTTAAATAAGTCGCCCAACATACATTTTATTTAGAAAGTTGGGGAGTTTACTGGACGTTAAACATTTTTTTATGTTTTATGTGTGTGTTTGTTGATTAGTGTGCTCTTCTCTAATCCGCGTCATGTCCTGAGCAGGGCCGGCTGTTAGTGTGTGTCCAAAAAAATCTCTGGATGGGTAGGCCTGGCATAACCAAGATTCAGTACTACGGGGTAGTCGGCTCAGCCAGAGTGTCAAGTCAAGTAAAGTAACATTAAATTTGTAAAATACATCTGTTTTATTACTCAAATTTGTTACCGTTTGAAAATCTATGACCCGAAGATGAAGTTTGAAAAAAAACCACATTATGTACTACTTTTCGTAGACTCCGAATACAATACAAAAAAAATTGTTCCGTCTACTTTTTGTTTAGGCACTATGCCTAACCGTATTATAGTCAAGCACCTGTTGAAAGTCCTTACAATGTGAGGATCAAAGAAGCTGTCCCTCTTCTTGCTTAATAAAACCATATTAAAACCGGAAACCCGACGACTTGGGGCCAAATCCGACGAGGTGACAACAACTTCATTAATTATGGAGCACTTCGTTCGTCCAAAATCACACGACGCACAAGTCGCACTGCACATATTTCCCGTTAGGTCTAAAATATTCGAATACTCTTAGCAAAGATAGATGTTGAATCTTTTTTGTCACTGTGATCTTTACATAGCCTTTACTCATGTAGTTTTCTGGAAGCAATTCCAAACTTTTCATAAATTTTGTTACAGCTTCTAAAATTAGATTTCTGATTTCATTCATTGACCGTCAGCTATCTTCCAAGTAAATTATTGATTCTGTCCGGCTGCAGCTGGACATTCACATGTAATGTGTTCCAAAGTTTCCCTGTCCTCTTTGCTGTGTCGACATTTCTTATTTTTAATTTTACATAGATGGTATTTTATGAAATAATGAGCAGTAAAAATACCTGTCATAGTTCTAAGGTCCTTTTTTGCTGACAGCAAGTAACTCTTTGACCTTCATCGATGAAGAATAAATGTACTTCATCTAATTTAGGCCTGGAAGGTGTCTCCAGTACTAGACTGCGGCTGATTCCTCCCAGTTTTTGATTACCTACTTTATATGGTTTTCCAAAGTCCAAAAGAAGATACTGCAGTCATATATACCCATCGGGTTAAAAAAAATTTCGTGAACCAAAAAAAAGTATTCCACTTCATTGTAGACATTGAAGATCACAACCTCACAAAATTGTGGTATTTTTTAAACATTAATAATATTATATTTAAAAAAATTTCATAAGGAAATCTGTTAACGCACGATTCCAAGTTTGTACAACCAGATACTTGGCGGTGAGTTTTCAAAGTCCTAGTGCAATAATAGGCCTTATAAAACTTTTTTTTATATTTTATTGAGGTAATTTAAAAAAAAAAAATTGCGACTTACCAATTTTTGATTAGTCGCCTTTTGGTATTTTATGTTAGTTTTGTTGGTAACTTCACAGATGAAAATGCATTGTTGGCTGACAGCAATTTGACTTTATGTCATTTATCTGTCAGTTTTGAAATCAGTCATACTACCTCTAAAAAACAAAAACTTCCAAAAACAGTGTGTTTATAGACTCATAAGAACACCGAAATAGAGAAATTTATTTGTTTAAGGAATATACCTAACGAGTCAGAGCCACATTTGTGTCACGAATAATTTGAAAATCTGTTTGGAATTATTATTTATGTTGCGATTTTTTACCAAAGAAAGATTTTTGTGAAAAATCCATGGAATTCACCAGGCTACTTACTATATCAACTGAGCTATGAAATTCCTTTGAACACAGCGAATGCTTTACTTGTCTTCTGCTAGTCTTTAGACGAGTACACTTTATTATTAAGAAAATTAAATACTTACGCAGTACTTAATGTAACCGAGTCTTAGTATTATATTTTGTTCATAAATTGAAATAGTTATAAACAAAGTTGTGTAAAAAGAAAGCATTGGGTGTTGTCCTAAAGTATTTCAATTGTGCGATGTTTAATTCCTGAAGAGCAATATCGGCAGCATTGTGCGGGTATTGGTGTGTTCCTGCGAAGCCTGAAGCCAATGGCAATCGTTAAACGCAGTGCACAGTGCAGAGCAAAAAGGAAATGCGCTTCACAGAAGACGCCGTGTAAAAAGACGGCAGTAAAACTTCGGCATTCCGTGCAATTTCACGCGTTTTATAGTACGGTAAATCATGATTTAACCCTTTAACAGCCGTTCACAGGATTCCAGCTACAGCCTGCAGGAATGCTGCTAATTATTATTTGTTCAATTTATGCTTCTATATTTTTCACACGGGTACATTTTACTAAGACGCAATCACTAAGAACCGAAACGTCTCTATCGCCAAGGAAGCAAGAATTTTTAAGGGAATTCCTCGCAAACTTCAGATGATTCATCAACAGGTGTAAATTCAGCCAAACTCGTACGATTGTTCATTTTAAAACTGATGAAAAACGAAACTTTCATGACCGAAGTACAGTTTCAGACTAGATATTTTATTTACTGTTGTACATCACATTATACATTAATTTAATAGCACAAAAGTGTGGTACTTTCTCCACGACAGTTTTGAGTGCCCTTGAGGTGACATATCTGGTGCAGTACAGATATATCGTTGTTGCCAAATTCTGCAAACAGAAGTAGATTGGCTAACCTAGACATAATCATATACAAGCTAAAACATAATAAAGATGATTTATAAAACAGTTTTAGAGAACAAAATTCCGATAGTGTCAAAAATTTTCCTAATTAGTGACCAAATAAACTTAATATAAAGTCCTTGTATAAAACTGATTTATTGTGCGTTATTACAATAAATGAGCATTTATTAACTGCCAAACACATATTTTTGATATTACTTGGATTGATTGTTTTATGGATGCTCATTTTTTTTAAATAATTGCATTCTAAATCTATTTTTATCACATATTTTAATTAAAGTTACTAATGCACAGTTACATCAACAGAGGGCATAAATTATAAACAACCTTTAAACAAAAAAATGTAAATCAAAATTTTGATAGGAATAATTATACATTGGACATTTCATTTCGATGTAATATTGTCAATTTAACGACAGCTTAAATTTAAAGTTATGTTGATGCAACCGGCCATGAAGCATCAAAGACTTAAATATCAAAAATTAGGCACCTCTACATGTTATTCTCTACATCTCTATGAATTAAATAATAATAATAATAATAATAATGTAATATTTTTATCGGCTTTTCAACACTTGTTTTATAGCCCTATTCTAATACTTTATTTTTACAGTATTATGTTCCATTTCATTACATTGTTCATTATAAATATATTTGCAAATACAAACATCCAAGCGCCTGGTGGGAACCGAACCCACTATCCCAGGATCCGAGCACCGAAGGTTGCTTTGAGCGCAGTTAGAAACACACTTTCTCAACACGCTCGGCCACCGAGTCGGCTATCTCTATGAATTAAATGTTGTACAAAGTTTAACGGAACAGGACATATATTCCATATTTTCCAATATGTAGGTACTCAAAAATAGTTCATGTTTTTGAAATCAATGATTGAAATACTAGAAATTATACTTTTAAGTTAGTGTCATACTTTTTTTAATTTATGTAGATAGTATCAAGAGAACTACAAAGGTCCGTAACAATATTTACATTATAGGTATAATATAAAATTACACATTTATATTTATAATTTTGTTCTTACTTGTTACAACTGGTTAGGTGTTGAAAATTAACAGAGAAGGAAATAAAATTGCGAAGAAATAAAGTTGGCAATATAAAACTATATTACCAACTTTAACAGTTCTTCCTGAAAAACAGCAGTTAAATAAAATTTGACATTTAATGTTAATAAATTTTAAAGAATATTATTCTCTATACAAATTGATTGCATTTCATACCTCATATTCAATAGATATAGAGTTAAAAAAATATAAAGCTATGAAATAAATCAACCAGCTATGCTAGCCATGGAAACTGCTAATATATTCAGATAATTCAAATTGACAGATGTCATTATTAATGAAAAGAAAATGAATATGGCAGAGATGAGGATGTCGAAATAGATGTTGGGGAAGACATGGAAAAATAGAGTAAGGAATTAAAGAATAATGGAAATGGCTCGAGTGATATAAATTTCTAGAAAGATACAAGAGAGAGGATTATATTGGTTTGAACATGTCATGAGGAGAGATGAAGAATATATTGGAAGAAGAATGAACAGCTTAGTAGTAGAAGGTAGAAGAAACAGAGGAAGACCAAAGATAATATAGAAGGACTGTATTGCGGAAGACTTGAGAGATAAGGAACTGAATGAGGACGACACGCAAAACAGAAATGAGTGGAAGAAGAAAATAAAAAATAGCGACACCTAACGAATGGAAAAAGCTAAAGAAAAAGATGTCAGTGTCAAGTACAATTTGCATAGTTTATTTATGAAATAATTTTACTGGAAATATAGATGTATGTATTGAATTTGTACATAATACAACGGTTTGACGAAAGGTAATATGCTGGCTACAATTATTTGCTAAAATAAAAATTGTTCAGTTAACTCATACGTATATCAGAATCTTTTCGTCTAGTAGTCAACGGAAACCTCCGTTCTGTTCGATGATTTTTCCGTCTTGGAATATAGTTCAATGTGTACTGGTGTTTGCGTATGCATCGAGCGTGAAGGGGATCTGCTGGTCGGCCCAGCCTGAGTCAGTGGGCGGCTCAACATATCAAGGCAGACCACTTGGCCGCACCGTGTCCGTGCCGTGTTATGTGTTATTGTTTCGACTTGTTGCGAAAACATGTTTGTCAACCGGGCGCTCCTTCCGTGCTGGACTCACTTCCTAACACATGGGACGATAGGACACTAAACAATAAGATATACGGAGTAGTCCTAGAAATAGTACAAAAATAGTAAAAGGAGAAGTGAGGTAGGTCGTTCAAATAAAGGAGATAGAAAAGTTAGAAAGATGAGATCGACGAGAAAGAGAAGAAAACATATGCCAAACTATAATCTCCGGTTAAAAATTTAACTCAGATAAATAAATAAAACTAAAACAAAATTAACTACCAAATGACAAATTTATTATTGCGGTCATTAATTCGATTTAATATTGTTTATTCATCTGAAAGTTACAATTTTAACTGGTGATTGTAAGATTGACCCTAAAGGTTCCTGGTGCCATAGATTGAACTTTCTAACTATTCGTGCACCAAAAGATAAACTGAAGCTTCTTGAATAATTATGTAGAAAAAAATCTGATGCAGCCAGCATATTACTTCTAGTCAAGTACATGTAGATAAAATTACATATTTCCACAAAAAATATTTCTCAAACATACTACTTTTGACAATGACTTCTGTCAATGGGAGTAGGCGGTAGTGATATAGTGTAACTCTGGCGCCACCATAGCCATGTACTTTCTAGAACAACGTAATAAAATTTATTCACTTTAGTAAGCGCGCTAATTCGTAATTCGGCTTCTTCTTTTATAAAAAAAATGCGTTCTTGTAGTATATTCAACAGTGTAAGTTATCTATATAGTTTACCAAAAGATGAAAGAGGAAAAGAATAATAAAATTTAAGTTCAAATACAAACCAAGTATTTGTTTGTGCAGCTCATTTTGAAAAAAACTAGTTACACAACTAGTAAAAAATTATAATAATTAACATTGTTTCATGTGGCTTTGACTTTATTTTTTACTTTTAGGACAGAAACACACTAAAAAATCTGATATAACCAGCACATTACCTTCCATCAATCCTGTGTATTATGTGCAAATTCCATATTTCCTTGCAAAAGGTTCTATATTTTCAGTAAAATTATTTCATAAACAAACTATGCAAATTGCACTTGACACTGACATCTTTAGCTTTTCCCATTCGATAGGAGTCCCTATTTTTTATTTTCTTCATCCACTCATTTCTGTTTTACTTGTCGTCCTCATTCAGTTCCTTTTCTCTCTTCTCCTTTGCTTCTTCTACCTTCTTCTATTAAGCTATTCATTCTTCTTCTAATATATTCCCCATCTCTCCTCATGACATGTTCAAACCAATGTAATCATCTCTTTTGTATCTTTCTGGGAACATCTATCACTCAAGCCATTTCCCTTATCCTTTAATTCCTTACTATATCTTACCGAGTCTTCCCCAACATCTATCTCAACATCCTCATATCTGCCATATTCATTTTCTTTTCATTGATACTGGCATCTGTCATTTTGAATTATCTGATTATATTAGCAGTTTCCATAGTTAGCATAGCTGGCTGAATTATGAATTTTAATATTTTTATAATTCTTTAACTTTATATCTATTGAATATGTATAAAATGCAATCCAATATTTATAATAACATTAAATGTCAATAAATGTTATTTAACTGCTTTTTTCAAGAAAAACTGTTAAAAGTTGCAAATGAAGGTACTTGCGGTGCTTCAATTATAACCAAAATCTAATTGTGTCTGCATATGGGTCTATACTTGAGGAATACGAAATAAAAATTAATTTTTGGAATCGTGGTATTGGAGTTATGCGATACAAAATGATCGACACATACACACACACACGCATACAGACATCATCCTAAAAATAGTAAATTCATATTTTAGGGACCCCAAAACATGCGTATTCATTACAAAATCACTATCGAATTTTTTGACCAAAGACAATACCTTCCTTACCTAAAGGTGACGGAAGGTAAAAATTGTCTTTCAAAATATCGGCAGCAACAGTACATGGCTATGGTTCTGCCATCTACATTGAGCCTTACCCGCCTGCTCCCATTAGTAATATTATAAACCCTAACTTAACTCTTTTCGTGTTTCAACATAGCTTGCTAGATTTCTAAAACTTAATGACTGATTGTATTTACTCAAAATTTTAGTCCCTAGCTAACTAATTTAGGGACCATGGTCGAAAATACATTGAAATGAATGATTTAAAAAAAACTCATAGCTTAATTCACCCCGATGAAGAGTAAATACTACCAGTCAATGTCTTTAGAATTGTGTATCTCTAAAACCCCAAGGCTCAGTTAAACTATTTGTTAATTTAATTAACAGTTATGAGAAAATTAGCACGCCGAAAATTTGACACGTAATTTTCACAACTTATGCTGTAATATCGATGCTATATTATACTTGAAACAGACAGTTTAACCGTAACTATGTGTTACCTACATGGTGCTCTCTCTGCAACAGCTTTGAGAACCATTGAAATAACGCCTAACATGCGGCCATTATGGTACAGATATATCTAAGAATAAACAACAGACTGACACATCCAACAATAGATAATATTCTTTGATGAATTTCTTTAGATTTACAAAACAAAAACGCAGAAATAATAAACATGACTTAAAAAAGATCTGGAGAAAAAACAAAAGCTTGCAGCAAAAAGGTATTTGAATTTCAAAATTTTGTGCACCATAATTTTATCCATTCAATACCTTATACTTGTTTGTAATGCCTATAATATAAAAATATTTCTTTCATGAGACCAAAATTTTTGCATTTAATCCCTAATATTATATAGTAATACCTACTATTTCTACATTTAATAACATATCCTTGTGTTCATTATATCCTTCGGGAGATACCCACCAACATACAATAACAATTAATGGATTACTTGTTTATGCAGATTATAAAAATTACAATTCGTCGCTGTTATCGTTGATGCTGCATATTAATAAGTATCAGAATTGAAGAGGTAGGATTATAATGCGGATTTTCATTACAAAATTTGCATGATGATGCAATACAATTTATATTATTAATCATGAGTGTGTGACAAACATATACGCTTGCAAGAAGTCATCCAACAAAATAGACAGTGTCAAGATATAAAAATGAATTTAACTAGTCATAAATAATAAAAGATAAATTGTACTTGTAATTCTGTTTTTTGCTTGTTCTTTTCCTTCTTCTATAAGTATTAATCGCAATAAAAAAAATTCGGAGAATTATATTTAATTCACGCGTAAGCGAGTAAATCATGTTCCCAGATGATTTATGATGATATTATCTAATTAGCCATACATAAAACAAAAGACAAGCGATTGCAGTTTGTTGCTGCCACTTACCTGTATATTATAATTTGTCACAGAAGTTTCTAGTTTCACACAATTTTTACCTTCCGTCACCTTTATGTATTGTCTTTGGTCAACAAAATCGATGATGAGTTTTTAGTGAATAAGAACGTTTTAGATTTTACCCATTTTTACGATGATGTCTGCATGTGTGTGTGTGTGTGTGTGTGTGTGTGTGTGTGTGTGTGTGTGTGTGTGTGTGTGTATGTGTGAGTGTGTGTGTGCGTATGTGTGTGTGTGTGAATGTGTATGACGATTTCTTCATAGACGATAACACCAACACTCAATTCTAAAAATTATAATGTCATTTCAAAAAAAAAAATTCGTTGTTTTTTTTATAAAATCATGAAATCCGTCTCATTTAATAAATATAATAATATAAAACAACATGAAATATGCGACTTTTCATTCATAAATTTGCTAATAAACTTTTGCGGCTGAAAATTCGTGACGTCATGGTTTGTTACTCACACAAAGACATTCCTCTCACACACACACAACGGCCCACGTGGTATCCGTTTGCAAGCTAACCTAAAATTGTGACAGGTGACACCAGTCTTAAGAATAAAGGTATGTAAATAAAACATTTAATAAAATAAATACCAAAAGTTGTGTGAAATATGTGTTTCGTTAACAATATGTTGCTGTCACAAAATCAAACTGAGAATTGATAACCCAAACAATCATAGTTCCGAACACAACGGTAGAGGGCTGCTGCCGCATCCGACAAACCGTGACGTATAGCCGTGACGTCAGCGTCCAAATATTTGATATTTAAGACAACTTTTAAAAAATCATATCTCTAATTCTAAAGACTTGTAAAGTGTAAAACATACACCTACATATTTAATTTGACCTATTCTTTCAAGAAAAAAATAAATTAGAAAATGTGAAATGACCCCATTCTTTCATATTCCTCTTTTGTACGTCCATATAAAAAAAAACGCTGTTAAATATCATTTTTTGATATTTAATGTTATAAATATTAAAGAATATTCTATTATCTACAAAAAATTATTGCATTTTATACTTCAATTCAATGGATATAGAGTTAAAGAATTATAAAGAAATTAAATTTCATAGATCAGTCTGCTATATGCTATAACCATGGAAACAGCTACTATATTAAGAAAACTATAATTGGCAGATGTCAGTGTCAATGAAAAGAAAATGACTGTGGCAGAGGAATGTAGATGTTGAGATTGATGTTGGAAAGACAGGGAAAGATAGGATAAGGAACGAGTGGATACGGGAAATGGCTCGAGTTTCTAGAAAGATACAAGAGAGACGATTACATTGGTTTGGACATGTCATGAGGAGAGATTAATAATAAAGGGTTTTCCAATAAGAGGTGTTATTTTGATATTCAAAGAAAAATGCCATTTTTTAATATAAATGATCGGATGTTTATTTCATTATAAAGAGGAAGGTATGCCGTTAATAGTGGAAAATAACATCAGGCAAATGACCACCACGACCACGCTGACAGGACAATATCCTTTTCATGAAATTTTCCATAACCAAATCGCAAAGTGGCTGTCCTATGTCCTCGATAGCCTCACGAATTCCATCTTTGAGGTCTTGAGTCTACGCTGGGCAGTTGGCGTAGACCTTCTCTTTCACGTGGCCCCAAAGAAAGAAGTCGCAAGGTGTTAAATCGACAAGATCTCGGTGGCCAATTGTGATCACCTCTTCGAGAGATAACACGGTCCGGAAACTTTTCCCGTAAAAGATCAATGGTTTCGTTGCTTGTGTGGCACGTAGCGGCGTCTGGACTTTATAAGCCTTAAGACCCAAATCTTTATGCAAAATACGGTGTAATGACGTTTGTGGAATGCCTAATTCCAAAGAACGACGAGGAATGGACAAACCTGGGTTTTCTTCAACACTTTCGGCTACAGCAGCAATATTCTCGGCTGTTCTTGAGCGACGTGCACGGGTTTTATTCTTCACATCACTAACTTGTCCCAACAGCTCGAATTTTTCCACCAATTTCTGTATTGCGGTCCGACAAGGTGCTTCACGACGACCCAAAAATTGTCGAATTTTACGAACCGTCTCTGCCAAATTTTCACCATTTTTATAGTGAATTTTAATAATTTCAATGCGTTGTTGAAGCGTGTATCGTTCCATTTTTATTAATAGCTTAGTTTCTACTTGTCAAATGTCAAAAAATGACAGCTTCAAAAGCGACATCTACCGAAATAGCGGGCTATTCAAAATAACACCTCTTATTGGAAAACCCTTTATATTGGAAGCAGAATGAACAGCTTAGAGTAGAAGGACTGTATTCCGGAACTGAATGAGGACGACAAGCAAAATAGAAATAAGTACCTAGATGAAGATAATCAAGAATAGCGACCCTAACAAATGGGAAAAGCTGAAGAAGAAGGAGAAGATGTCATGTCAAGTGCAATTTACATAGCTTATGTATGGAATTTGTACATAATTCATAGAATTGATGAAGTGGCGAGAGGTAATGTGCTCGCCACATCAGATTTTTTATTATTATTTTAAAGTACGTCGCAGTTTTATTGCCGAATCAAGTTGGAACTACTTTTAACGATTATTTATTATCTTCAAATATTGACCAATATCTAAACCACGGGTGTTCAACCCGTCGGTCGCAACGACGAACGAAGTCGATTTTTGGCGATTGGCAAAATTTGTAAATTCTTTGACTCAAATTAATCCGAAATAATCAACATTCAAAATAATGTTCATTTAAAATCAGTTAACCAAGAAGTAGTTTGAAAATACACATTAAAAAATATTGCAAAAAATTCTAACTTGTTTTAGATCAACATATTTGTCAGAATCTGCATTTTCAATCATGAATAATAGAAAAAACAAACTAAGAAATAAAATTACAAATGATCATTTGTATTAATGCTTGCGATTAGCTACATCATCATACCAACCTAAATATGAAAGTATTGCGAAGTCAGGGCAATCTCAAATTTCACATTGATTTACTTCATGATTAAGAAAAGTATTTATTTACATTTATTATATAAATATTGATGTATTTCGAAAATGATCAATATACACATATATAATTTTCTTCCAATTTGTTTGTTTTATTTGTATTATAAACTGTCGATCGCCAAATAACTTAGTATGCGAAAATAGGTTGAATACACACATTAATTTAGAATGTTTCATTATTTCTACATTCTTTTTAAATAAAAACCACTTGTTGCAAGCTTATTGTCACTTGTAAGATTAAGTTGGAATAATAGTAAAAGCTCTATCTTTGAATAGCTACTACTAGGCTCTGCGGTTATATTACATATGTGGATGAAACTATGACGTCATAGAATGTTTATTAAGGAAATTATTAATGAAAAGTATAATCATTAGAAATATTTTTTATGCTAGAATAATCGAGAATAAGACATTTCACCATATTCTCCTCCACTTCTTAGAATCTCTTAACTAATAGTTTTTCATAATGCGTTCAAACTAGTTTCTAAGAAACATGCTGTTTCAAAACAATACAAATTTTTGTAATTTAAAATTTGGCACAAACATAATTTTTATTACAGATTCAAGTTTTTTGTTACTATCGCATTTACGTTTCAATTAATATATATAACCAAAATTATTGTAAAATTCTATTTATGGAAAATACCCTATTATTCTCTTATTCGTGTTGTTCTCTCAATTATATTTTTGATCTTTAGGCATGTACGCGCGCCCTCGTACCAGGAAACGGTAAAAATGATTTCTTATTTGATATAATAAATTAACAATATAATTTAATTATATAGTAAAACATAAAGGGGTTCTACTGTAGCGTTAGTAGTTAATAGCATAAAACATTTAAACTAGACGTTCAGCGTACTGCGGCCGCGTTGCTATGAAAACATGACGAAATATTTGTGTGACTAGCGTGGTCTAGCTATGTCATGTAGGCGCTGTGTGGCCGCACATATTTTGCGGCTTCAGCTCAGTTCTCAGTTTTAAAATGAATACCTTGTTGTACTACAAAGTTTCGCAATACGACAAATCACAAAGTAATATGGCAATGAATTTTGTTAATGTTTTGCTAAAAACGAACTTTAATAGACCTCCTTTAGAAAATAAATTAAATATTAAAGAATTAGGTACGCCATTGCCTGATTTAAAATTAAAACAAATTAGTTAGAGAAAAGCCCGGAACAAAATTTTTACTTCACATGTTTCATCTATGAAAGACACAAGATCTATTTGCTCAGGTATATTTTATTTTGTGAGTACATTGTATTTTATAGTTGACTTTTTTCATCTAGGTATAAATTAATTTATAATATTTTCTTGCTGCTGACAATAAAATTGAAATAAATGTTATATCTCGTTAAAATTATATATTTTCCACAAGGATAATAAAACCTTTTGAAAGAAATGCATAATTACGGCGTATTAATAATCACATAATTTTCCTGTTAATAATTAAACTCTGTGTGAGGTGTGAAATGCTAATTCTGATTGCGAGTATTAATTATAATTTTATGAAGACGGATTTTTATAATGATTTATCCTGTTGACATTTTAATAGGTTTGTATATCGTGCAGTTTATTGATGTATGTCAAGACTGAATTGTTAAATGTTGAGTTTACTTTGCTGCAAGCGCAGATTGTCTACATTTATGAAGTTCTGGTAACGTGTAGGTTTCATTGTACATTGAGAAAGTCGTAAAATTCTTTGCAACAAAAGAAATCATATTTCCGGTACGAATATTACCTAATGTAGTCGCACAATTGGATATTTTATCGAAGTCTTGCACACAATAATAGAACCATTAAAAAAATTATTGATTTTTTGTAAAAGTGGAACTAATATAAAAAAAATTAATTACAATGATACTATATACTTCATTCCACATAAGAAAATAGTGGATGGCGTTTGAGAGCCAACCGTTTTAACATGGTATTAAATAAATAATTTAAATTCATTAAACTGGGTGAAGTGTAAAAGTCAAAGAAATATTATTAATTAAAATAATACGTTTATTAAACGATAAATAATTAGGATAAATATTAAAAAGATAATCAAAATAACTAACACTATGATTAAACAAATAAAAAAACTGATTTAAGACTAAGAATATTATTAAATGCTTACACTAATATTATTTATTTAATCAATATTTATAACTACATTTATTTATGTCCACAACTTGTAAACTGTTTATTTATATCACCAATTTCATTGCTCGTTGCTTCTATATATCAGACTATTTTTGCTGGCTTCTCTGACGTGCTTATATAGCGCGGCGTCATTTCTCTCGAATGTTCTTCATCTTTCCATCGAATACAAAGGATCACCCCACCGGATGTAATTAAACCAGTCTAAGCGCGTTTGGGTTTTTCCGCCGCCGGGGATTACGTCATCGCTCGGGAATATTCTACCAGTTGCGGCGCCCGTATGTTTTTAAGCCAGAGACGCACGTTACAATATTATCTGTAAAAATGTACAACAAAACATGGTTAAACTTTTGTAGATTTTATTTGGTATCTGACAACTGACAGGTGGTATTTATTTTGTTTTTGTGAACTAGGTTTACATACTCACCAATCACAAGGCTGATTTTCCATCCTTATTTTAACCAACGCTATTTTCTTACCTGAAATGAAGTATAGTAAATATATCCTACAAATACATGAAGCAAAATAAATTTAATTTAAAAATAAGAATGGAAATTTACATGTTAAGTATAAAATGTTTCTAAATTTAAGGTTATAAAATAAATTTTAATAAAACTAAATTGTCAAGAGTCATTTTCACCGTCGTCACCTTTAGGTAAGGAAGGTATTGTCAAAAAATTCAATGATGAGTATTAAGCGAATAAGCACGTTTTATGGTGCCTTTAATACGATTTTGCCATTTTTACGATGATATCTGTATGTATGTATGTGTGTGTGTGTGTGTATGTGTGTGTGACGATCGTTTCGGATCAATGCCACGATTCCAAAAATTATAATTTTTTCGTATTCCTCAAGTTTACATCCAAGAGATGAGGTGTTTAAATTTTGGTCATAATAGATCAACCGGAAGTACCCTACTTAACAGTTTCTCTTGAAAAAACGCTGTTAAATAATTTTTTGAAACTTAATCTTATTATAAATATTAAAGAATATACTATCTACGCGATTTAATTGCATTTTATACTTATATTCAATGGATATAGCTAATATATTAAGAAAATTTTAATTGACAGATGTCAGCGTCAATGTTGAGTTAAATGTTGGGAAGACACAGAAAGATAGGGTAAGGAATTAAAAGATAAGGGAAATGGTTCAAGTAATAGTAGTTTCTAGAAATGTACAAGAGGTACGATTATATTGGTTTGAACATGTCGTGAACAGCTTAGTAGTAGAAGGTTGAAGAAACAGTGGAAGACCAAAGATAAAATCGAAAGGCTGTATTGCGAAGGACTTGAGAGAAAAGGAACTGAATGAGGACAACAATCAAAATAGAAATGAGTGGACGAAGAAATTCAAGAATAATGACCACTAACGAATGGAGAAAGCTAAAGAAGAAGAAGATGTCAGTGTCAAGTGCAATTTACATTGTTTGTTTATGAAACAATTTTACTGGAAACAAAGGAATGTAATGTGTTGACCACATCAGATTTTTTTAAATTATCTGCGATTTACTGAAATTTTGCGTGCGCCTACAAAAAGTAAGCTATTATTAATAGACGGAGTCAAAAATAATTAATGACTTTTTTAGGCACTTTTTGACTAAGCGATGAAGGCCTGTATCGATAGTTAATCACTGTCTGTTTTAAAGATAATTACTTTTTTCGACGCGATAATTATAAACTTTTACATGAAAATCTGTGAATGACCTGTGTAATTCCAGAAGTTCAATATTTTAAATATAATTAGTCTCTGTCTTAGACATGTTAATTACTTGAAATTATTAAAAACAAGTTTCACTTTCGTTTATATGAATGAAAACAGCGATGACAAGCGAAATTAAATATTTTGAAATGTGTAAATCACCAAGAATTATTCATTGTCCTTGATTTTACTCTAAAATTAATAATTTCTCTTAAACAAGCCTTGCTCTTGAATGGAACACTAACATGATTAATTTATATTATGCAAAATATGTTTACATTTTTGTAATTTAAATGTGCTAATTCTTAAGTTACCGTAACATGATAAGATCAATAGCCGACATACTGTTCAGAATTTCAAATAAAGATTTATAAATACAATAAAATTAAAACAAACATTTAGAATGATACAACTCCTGTCCTCCCATATATTAACACACATAAATTCTTTATTGCCTTATAAAAACTACTAGAACAAAGATAAAAGTGTGCTATGAAATTCTAAATATGCATGCAAACAACTGGAAGCAAGTTAATATTGTAAAAAGCAGGAAGATGGAAATGTCATTAAATTGACATAAAATACTCTTTTGTTAAATGACACTTCGGGATATTTTATGAACACTTCATTAAAACGTTTGAAAAAGAATCAGTAATGTTAAATTATAGTTAACATTTTTTCCCACAAAATCATTTGAAAATAGTACAATATGCAACGAGTGTCATTATACATTAGTTGCATAACTATTTCTTCTGCGACTATTCAAAATAATTTAAAAAATAAACTATAAACGAATAAATTGATTATTAAATTCTCTCTGTATCATAATGATAATATTCATCGAAATGAAAAAAAAAACTGAATCATAATGAAGTCATTCAAGTATATATCACATATATGTACTTTAAAAAAAACGTTTATTACAATACATATGAGTTATACTTGCCGTCAAATAAGTATGGACTGAAGATTTCTACACTGTTGTCAGTTCACCGGTCTTGTTGAAAATGCTAAAATTATGAAGAAGCGGTACACCGTAGGGCAAGGGGTAGGGTGCGTTGAGCATCAGTCAATACTTTATTTGACGGCAAGTATAGGAAGTGTTAATTTTTTTCTGCGATCATTGTGAAAAAAATTCTCTGTATGGAAAAGTATGTTTTTTTCGCATTCATTACGGATATTTAGACTATACCATTTAAATATCTTTATTAAACAACATTATTTAGGTATATACTATTAGTAATATTTTTACACTTATTCCAAACGGTACTAGAAAAAAAAATATGCCTAAGCCTTTTTTATATAAACGTATTTTGGTATTTCTAATTGGTCTCGCAGAATGCCAATGTGGTGATAATTTTTTTAATGAGGTGTTGCACGATATTTATTTTATTTCATATTATTCTATATTCATGAGCAAATTGTCTCTGAAAATACATTGTTTAAATTACCGCCTTTTCTGTCGCCTGATAACGTCAGAAAACTACTAACCAATGAGGAAGTAGCTTACATTTTCTTCCAACAGAAATTAAACAACTGACATCTGCGACAGTTCTCAATTATATATTTTATAAAGACTCAAACATAATATAGTAAAAAAATAGTAGTGCCCCAAACCGAAGAAAAAAGAATGAAATGGTTATCCCAAGTAAAAAATAAACCATTTACAATATCAAAGTTTCATTCTGTGAAGATCATTTTGCTGTATGTATTAATATTTTTATAATTAAATATAAAATATTAAATATTTTTTAAATTTTTATCTTTTCAGTTCTGTCATTGGCTAGTATTTCTTGGACGTCACAGTCAGTGTAATTTGGCGCCAATTCAAGCAGAATACTTTTATTTCTATTTTGCTTTATATATACCGATATTTGAACAGAAATTCATATTTACGAATACTATAGAAAGTAATTAATTTCAAAATAAAAACATGTTAAATTTTTTTGCAACTCATTGTAACATTTTTTGTTTATATTATTATGTAATGGTAATGTATTGAAAATCGTCTTGCAAAAATTGAAAATCCGAAATAAAAATATTAAAAAATAGAATATGCTTTCTGTAAAATGAGGTTTGTATTGTAGTGTTAACATAATCATCAACATCAATTAATCAATGGGTCTTACGTATTCTTCTACAAGTAAATTAATAAAATAAATATAATTATGCCTTTTGTTTCATCAGTTTTTGTTAAATTTTTGTAGTGAACAGACATATTTTATATATGTCCAGAATTAATTTAAATATGTTAACTGTGCATTTGGTTGAATTTACTTACCGAAAATATCTAGTGCAGTAATAGTTGAACGTAGGTATACATACGAAATAAAATATATTAAGTACAACTTGCAGTATTTAGTGAAGCAAAATTAACCTAATTATGTCAGTTTATATTCAGCAAAAGCTTTATCATTTGAAGTCATTATATTCTGAAAAGCATGTCATTAAATTTGGAACGGTTACAAATTTCATTGACGATGAACTCATATTAGTTGATGATGACAATAAACCCGCATTTTCTGCCTTATATTTAAATCATTGAATCACATTCTTTAAATACTGTAATTTTTTCTCCCCATCCACTTTTAAATAACCTTCATTAGCAATGAAACTGCTTCGCAGTACAGGTGAAGGTAGAGTAAAACATTTAATTCTTAGTTCTGGGAATAAGTTTGTATGGCCGCTGTTAATAAGATATTTAAGTGCACATAAGCTAAGCAACCAATCTATTCAGTAGTAATAAACCTTTATCGCATCATTTAGAGTCGGCGTGCAGTAATGTTCGCCCACGCAACCGCGGATGCTATCTGCGCCAGTAATTGACTCTAGGCTGTTTCATTACGGCAAAACATTCGGAGACGAGATGATGATGACTGATGTTTTTAGTGTTAATAGTACAAGGATCATATGTGATATGGTGTGGTGGTACTTCTAGCCTAAAGTAACTAACGTTTGGCCTCAATTAACATTTAAGAATGGGCGCTTCAACTAGGTGAGATGTACTTATTACTCAATGTAAATGTATCAGTTTCATTGCTAAAAAAGATCTTTTGCAATATTACCTACTTTGATCATTTCTCGCCATTTGAATATGATTTACAAACTAAATTAATTAAGTAGCTCTTGGAAAAACAACCTTATAAACGATTATTTTGAATTTGAGATAATCAAAAAAAAAACTTTCTGCATTAAATGTATTTAAAGGTGTCCAATCAAGGTCACCTGTATCATGAACGAGTTAACAAATTGACATACATTTGTCTCTGTCATTCACAAAGACTACAAGCGTGTGTGATAAGGATGGGTATAATATGCTTGTATTTGAAAAAATCATATTGTTTCCACAAGTTAAGACATTCCATTTTAAAATGATGTTCGTTGTTAACAATAATTTCGCTGTAATGTAAGTTTATTTATTAATTCAGACATTTTACCTTGATTCATAGCCGTACGAATAACGTTATTTTCTGGCACTGTCACCAGCACTGACATTGTGTCAGTATTGTATTTTTCACATATTTGGTTTTACATTTGCTAAAACTTACCAGTTTTAAATTTTAAATGCTTTTACTTAACATGTATTTTTATAATAATAAAATAACCGTAGTATCTTGTGCACATATAAATTCGTAGATGACCTTGATCAGACGTCTTTAAAAAAAAAATTACAATATGGCAAGATTCGCAAATAAAAAATCTGATGTGCCCAACACAAAACCTCCCACTATTTATTTTTTTATTAATTTAAATACATATAACTATTGGGTCTCATGGCCGCGTGTCTAAATGTCTGGACGCTAATCTGGGGAACCGAATTCAATTCTTACTATCAAATATTTCGAATTTTAAATGGCACAAAACTGACCCATGTGATGCACTCTTCACGCCAAAAATGAGTACCCGTAAGGTGACGCATGGTAAACACCCGCACGATACAAATATGTCATCATTATTACCGAAATCTGTGTACAATCTGTATATTAACACATCCAGCAATGGGTAATATGCTGTGATAATATATTTATTTTCTTATTTAAATACATACCTGCGTATTTACTAATACTAGAAATTATGTATGTTCAGTTCCTTTCCATTGAACTATTGTTCTATTCACAATTTTCGTTTTAAAACATTATTATTAATTTGAAATTATGTACATTAAGTTCCTTTCCATGTACCTATTTACGATAGTATTTGAGTTAGAATGTAAAGAGGATCCACACACATATACACACATACACACAAACATCATCGTGAAAATGTTAAAAATGGATTCTAAGGACCATAAAACGTGGTCATTTACCAAAATCTCAATATGCGATTTTTAGCACGATCACTATACCTCCCTTACCAAGGGAGCGGGAGGTAAAAATGTTTTGTTTGTTTGTTTTGTATTATTTTTCATATTTTTCATTAAAGAAATTATTTAATAATACCAATGAAACCAGTAGTTCTTATTTTAACAAGACTAATTTTATTTAGTATTTTTTAAAAAAATTCTATTTATCAAATCGAAATCACAGAATTGGAACCAGTGTATAAATCTCCAGTCCATACTAATTTGATGGCAACTATAGTATAATAAGATAATTTCCATCATACTTGGCGTAAAAGAATTTCAAAAATATAATTTTTTTTAATATGAAGTGATTCATAATGTTCTACTGAAATAATGTCTAAAAATTACTTCACTTTCTTCTTCATTTTTTCCACGGCAGTCAAAAACTTTATTAATCAATGTGAAAATAAATTGTTTTCATGTTTCCTCTACATATCAACTGATTAGTTATAACGACGAAAAATTAACTTGGATGAAAACTAATACTTTCTTGTAAAGAAAGTTTCTGAAAAGTATATCGAGTTAAGCCAAATAGAAGTATAATGTAAAATAAGCTTAATTTAGTTGTGTCCAACTACTGAAGCATCTGTTTTTACCTTTTGTAGTAGAGGTATACACTTCCCAAGAAAATGACCGAAACATTTATCTTGTTCTTATAGTAATTCATTTCACGGTGCTTATCAGTTTTTTATCAGTGACCGGCTTGTTATTTCCTTTGTTCCAGGTGCTCGTGGTCGTCCAGAACGTACCTGTCGGTGGCGGAAGTGTCGATTCGGCGGCTGTAACTTCCTGTCCCCCGGACGGACCGCGCATTCTAATCAGCCAACAATGCAGCAACGCCGAAATAAATGTCACCGGATGTGTGCGCCTTCAAATGTAAGTTCCTCTACTGCTCCACGTTGCATAAGAACACTTTCTCACACTTCGACTGTGAGAGAAGTAATTGCCAGTTGATTATAATAGTTTTAATTTATTTTGGTTCACTGCTACCGTGTATAATTTTTAATTAATGTGTCCTTGGATTGCTAAAGGCTTTGGATTAATTTAATTGGCGAGATTTTTTGTTCAGATACTCTAATTGTTGAAAGACCACACGTATATTTCTTATCTTAAAACTAAGGCCGATTCGCAAGCCTCAATTAAGGGAACATCAGTGCTCAGGTTCTTGTATTTCCCAATTACATGGCAATGCTGAATCTCCATTGTAGTTTCTAAAGAAATTTACTTGTATTAAATAGAAATAAAATTAATATACATTATTTACCCATTTCTGGATGTGCTAGTCTGTTTCTATTGGCACATTTCGGTAATGACTATGGAGTGTGTTTACCAGGAGTCACCTCACGGAACCTAGAAGCTGTATTTCATTCAAAAAAAGAAAAACGGTAACAAAATGATAGCAAGTAGTTAAATTCATATTGGAAACATAAATGTCTATCTTAAATCTCCTGTTAAAATTACAAACTGTCAGTTACCTAAATACACAAAACTAAAACGAAATGTCAAAAATAACAACTTTATCGTTCTTGTCAATCATCTGAGTAAATATCATGTATTTAACTGGAAATTAAAATTTAAACTGGAGATTGTAAGATTAGCCCAAATTCAAATAAAAATTCATGACATAAAATACTTTGGACAATCGCTATTATTAAAAAATCTTTAGGACATATAATTAATTACGTAATTTAATTTTTCACAAAAACCGAATGTCTTTAAATTTATGTATTTGTAAAAAAAAATTCTTATCATTTCAGAACCGTTTTTTACTACTGTAGCAATTTTACTCCGCATAAGCATAAAAATAGCAAACCGTTCAGTTTTTTTTTTAAATTTTATTTCGTATATTCATAGTTTATTTTAAAAATCTGATGTGACCAGCACAATACCTTCTGCCAATTCTGTGTATTCAGGCACAAACTGTCAATTAGAATTATCTGAATATATCAGTAGTTTCCATGGTTATGGCATAGCTATAGCTGATTTATAAAATTTAATTTCTTTATAATTTTCTAACTTCATATGCATTGAAAATAAAGGAAAAGATTCAATCATACCGTATAGAGAATAAAATATTCTTTAATATTAACGTAAATTGTCGAAATATGATATTTAACTGCGTTTTTTCAAGAACAACTGTTAAAAACTCGAATTAAGAGTACTTTTAGTTGACCAATTATGACCAAAATCTATTCAACTCTCCATGTGGACGTATAGAAGAGGAATACGAAAAAAAAAATTTTTTTTTGCAAGTGTGGTATTGGCGTTATCGAAGGAGAATTTTTTGTCACACACACACACACACACACACACACACACACACGCACGCACACACACACGCACGCACGCACACACACAGACAGACACACACACACACACACACACAGACACACACAGAGATACAGACACGCACATACACACACATACATACACACACATACATACACACACATACATACACATACACACACACACACATACATACACATACACACACACAGACACATACACACACATACACTACACACACATCCACCTAGACATCATCATAAAAACAGTAAATTCGGAATCTAGGGACCCTAATACGTTCTTATTCATAAAAACTCACCATCGAATTTGTTGACAAAGACATACCTTCATTACCTATATGTGACAGAAGGTGAAAATCGTTCAACGAGAGAACGTACCTGTTTTGCGCAAGCAACTATAAAATTTGGGCGGGGAAAGTCATACCAGAGTTGTATTGTTATTATGTTTAGATTCATATAATTAAAAGTACTGCAAATATGATAGAAATAAGGAATATACTAGTAAGAATGAAATAATAATACAAAATTGGTTCGTGATCGGGTACGATCTGTCGTTGAACGAGATATAGGTTTGTTTGGCATAGGAATTGTTTCATAATATATTTTGATTCATAATATTACAATTTTTTTAGTACACTTTTCTATTGTAATTGTTTTTATTTTTATTAAACTGATATTTTAACATTTGACATTAGGTAATTGAGTAATTTTTTACAAAAACTGAGCATGTCCCAAAATTCAAATTATCAGTATACCAAAAAACTTTCATTGTATGATTGTGGAAATATTTCTCCATATGTATCTATATTAAATTAATAAGCATGAAACCAAGATGTTCAGTGTCAATTTTATTTTATGGATCCATTATTTATATAAAAATAGAAAAACATCTGGACCTGTTTGGTTTTTTAAAAAATTATGAAAATGAAAAAAAATGAAAAATAAATTTAGATTTGAACATTTTATTATTTTCTTTAAAAAAATCAATCGCTAAGCAGGTTTTGTTCAAACGAGAATATATTCGTAATTTCACAAATTACTCAACAATAACAATAGTTATTAGGTTTTACTTTTATAATATGTATATCCACTTGACATAATGAGCAAGTGTTCTGTTACAAAACTGTTTCTGAAAAAATTTAACTGTTGCACATGAACATAACTACTTCATCTGCTACAAAATTGGAGTATTTCAGAAAATATTACATAACATCTTCATCCACTTGCCTCTTTATTTACCAATGATTTAAAACAGTATTTCTCAATCTTTCTCTCATCGCGGACCAATATTTTTTTTCATAATTTTACGTGGACCGGTCAGTATATGCTATGAATTATGTTTGTCTATTTTCTAATAGTAAAATTTTCTACATAAATGTCAGTATACCTGTTTTTAAAATAGGTCCACATTTTATCATTGTTATTATACAGGGTGTCCCTTAACTTGGTGCACAAACTTTAAGGGCATATAATACTGATCAAAATGAGTAAAAAAAGCTCAGTCAAAATGTGTCCGATCTTTAATAGTTTCCCAGATATAACGCAGTGAAAAATGAGTTTTTACGAGATTTACCTTTGCTATCTCGAAAACTATAAGAATTACGATTTTGATTAATTGAGACTTTTTGTTTACCTTTGAGAGGTAATCTTAGATGGCCTTTTGTTATTTTATAAAAATCAAAAGTGAAATGTTGTGGCGACCTTGGTCAATATTTAATTTTCATATAACTACGTAACTATAAGAAATTGAGAAAAATGTTTCATATAAAATTTTATTGTTTTTTATAGTCTTTTTACTGACATAGACAAAATTTTATTCGATCGCTATCTTTGTCAGTTTTTCTTAGATTTTTCGCTTTTCTCGGAAACAGTTGAAGATCATTCCTATGTTGATGAAGCTTTTTTATTCATTTTGGTCAGTACTATATGCCCTTAAAGTTTTTGCTCGAAGTTAAGGGACACCCTGTATACATATATCGAAATATTAAGTAGAAAATTACAAAATGATCTTCACAACCACAATATTAATTACAAAAATAAGAAATTACAAGTTAACCAAGAGAAAAATTCTTCATAATTTAATGTGATTGTTGTTCAGATTCAATAACTGATAAAATTAAATATTAGATTAGGTTCTAAATTCGACAAGACAAAAAGATGAAGCTACTAACAAAGGTTTCCTAATTTATTTTTTATGGTTGACATTACCGAAAAACATAAATATTCTCTTTATTGCGATATTTGTTTATATTTCTGATTATCTTCAGATTACTTATTAACTGTTACACCTAATTAAGGACAGTATGAACGTCAGATATTTGTTTGCATCCGGTGAAATGCTGGTCTAAAAAACAGTTACTAATAAAAGGGTCTTTCTTATTTTACTCATATTTATAATTATTCTAAAAACTTACACAAAAAAGTCGTTTCCGACAATACATAAGTTGGCCATTCCTGCTATAAAGAAAACTGAGAGAAAATCATATTTTCTATTTGATATTAACCTTGTAAAGAGTAGAAATCTTGCTTGTGTTGATATTGATAAACATTGCATATTAAACTATGAAATATCATATCAGACACTCCCTAAGACATGATTGGATTAAAATCAAGATGATAAATTTAATTTTCATACAATTTCAAATTTATTCCTTCATGTTGATTGCTTATAAGTGCATATGACTAGATGTACAAATTGAAATATATGAAACAAAATTTATTTCAATAATCGTTGAAACTAATGAAGTGTATGTGCAACTACTATTTATATCAAGCAATATTGTAAAACGATATATCGCTTAAAATTGCTAATTTAGTAATCGTAATTAATTAAATCAATTAATTCCCAGTAGCATATGCGACTTTCAAAGAAAGTTTAATTTCAACTTAACAAATAAACATTACGAACCTTAAAAATTCCCACACATTCATCAGAAATTTAATTAAACACACATAAATCACATTAGCAAAATCGTTTTCTTTACAACCATGAAGTAATATATATTATCTCTCGCGCATCGCAGTTGGCAAACCTGTGTCCATGCAGGACAAGTGAAGATCATGAACGTGAAACAAAAGCCGACGAATAGACGACATGTGCTGCGCGACGACTTATCAGCTTATCAGATCGCGACGACCAAGACCGTCAAAACGCGACAAATGAGCATCGCCGGCTGCCATCACACCTGCATGCTTTTTGGTACCGGAACGAACAAATGACAAATCTATGGGGACATAGGATGACACATATGAAAGATAAAGATGTTGGTCATAGCAAATGTGGTTGAATTTTTTCCAGTTTCGCGTTTACAAGTATAATTTTGGTCTTAGTTTAAAGGCCCATTCACAAATTAAAATTAGTGTTATTTTTATGTTTTACGTTTTATAGCAATTTGCAGCAGCATTCACAAATCATGTTTTTTTTAATATACCTATTATTTACAAATATTTTCTTAGATTTTGCAGATTATGTGCATTTTTTTCAGATTTTCATCTATTTGGAGAGCATCTAAGTTCCTTCTACCGATAGAGTACACTCGATTTCTTCTACAGCAAATCGGATATGAACAACAGTGCCTAATTAAAATTGTAATCATTTGATTCATATTAATAAAATAAATCATTTCCTTATTTTAATCTTCATTTACATCAACATTCTTATCATCTTTACCGTCTTTCTCATCTACATCATTTATTTAGCTATTGTTAAATAGGAAACGACGGAAAATATTTTCGTAAAAATTATTTTTCTTTGTTTTTATTTTAATAATTGGATATCTACTATATATATTTTTTATATTAGTTTTATATATATATATTTTTTATTTAGGTAGTTCATCCTTTTCTAAACCTAATTTTTTTAACTCAGTTTTATAAAATATTCGTAATGTTTAGTTTATTTTTCCGTAATGGTATCTTTATTAAGAAGGAAAAATAATATTTTATCCATAAAATATGTAGCCTTCAATACAAAATATCTAAAATCAACAGTACTAAATATTTTATCACGATGTATACGAATTTACAAAGATCGTAAAACACTTTCCTTAACTATATTTAACGTACTTATTTTATTATTTTTTTCTTATCCATGTTTAAATTAAATCTTTGTCTCGTAAAATCCCTAATTTTTATAACAATCATACACAAAATACAATTTGTAAAACTTTATTTCTTATAAATCCTACAATATAATTCTCCATTTTACTTTCCGAACATCATTTTTGATTCGTTCAAATTTTCAAATTATACAAATTATTTGATACTAAATAAAACCATACACAATACAAAATTGCAATATTTCTTATTTTTTGGGAACTCAGTATTTACATATACCATTTAAAAACATATAATGAATGACATAATTTTCACGATTATTTAAAAATTTCCCATTTCAATGAAAACAGTATGATTAAAACAGTAATTAAGTAATACAGTAGAATCACAAAACAGTGAACACACTATACATTGAACTATCCAATGTAATGAACACAAAAATAAATACATTGCCTTCATACTGAACTCCATAAAGTGAACAATTAATGTCTCAATACAGTGAACACATAACAGTCCTGCGCAGTACGTCAGCTTCGCTGATGGTCTCTTGACCAACGCGCAGCTCATCTGATCTCAATACATTTTTAGGGACTTTTCCTATCTAGTGCAATATGTTTAAAGTTTTGTTGTGTGTGTTATATAATACAAATTATTATAATTCATAATGCCACCTCAAAGAAAATATTTGAATTTCAAAAAAAGCCGAAATATTGGAACATTTAAAAGTAGGTAGAGTAGCTACATTTATAAAGCGAAATATGGAGTAACTAAATCGACAATAAGTTCAATAAAAAACAAAAGGATACAAATTATGTGAAATTTCGATTGCACTTTCACCGGACTTGGAAAAAGGAAAACATTAAAATCGGCAGTATGTCCTAAAATGGAAAAGGTCTTTATAACAACAAAGAATTTGCACCCAAAAATTTACGATAAAACTTCATTTAATGCTAGGAATGGATGGCTACATATATTTAAAATTCGCTACGTTATTCGATTTTTAAAAATCTGATGTGACTAACTCAATACCTCCCGCCATTTAATTTTTATTAATTTAAATACATATACTTATGTGGTCTCGTGGTTGCGTGCCTGAGTGTCTGGTTACGAATTTGTGGATTCAATCCTTACCAACACCTAATATTTCAAATTTTAAATGGCACAACATTAACCCCTGTGGTACACTCTCCACGCTAGAAATGAGTCATTATCATTACTGAAATCTGTGTAGAAAGCAGATTAGCAATTCCAGCAATGGGTAATATGCCGTGATGATGTATGTATTTTTTTATTATTATTTAAATACATACCTACCTGTATATTTAATAATGCTGGAAACTATGTATATTAAGTTCCTTTCTATATATAACTATTCTATTTACAATTTTCTTTTTATAACGTTACTATTATTAATTTGAAATGATTATTTTTTTGACAGTGACATTTATCAACCAGTTACATACATTTGAAATGAAACTGTGTAACTAATAACTTGTGTTTATTTTTAAAACATAGAATCCGGGATTTATAAAATTGATTATTTTATTAATTTATTATTAATGCATGTCTTTAAAAAATTCAATAATCTTTAATTTTTATAATAACATAATCGCGAAAAAATGACATTTAAAGATATTTTTGGAAGAAAAATATTTTGAGCTTTTAGTAAAGTGCGATTTCCGGTTATCCGATTTATACCGAAAGCTAATGGCTTCTTTCCATATTAGAATAAGGTAGAAATACTAGGTTTCATAATTTTGCGATTGTTAGTACTTTAGTTAGAGTGTTCAGAAGATCCACACACACACACACACACACACACACACACACACACATATATATATATATATATATATATATATATATATATATATATATATATATATATATATATATATATATATATAGACATACACACACACACACACATACACACTCACAGACATCATTGTGATAATGTTAAAATCGGATTCTATGGACATTGAAACATGCTCAATTATTAAAATCTCGAAGTAATTTTTAGCAAGATCCCTATACATCCCTTACCAAGGTAGCAGGAGGAAAAAAAAAATTCAGGGCTGAGGAAAACGCATATGAAATAATTTTCTAAAATTCTAGTTATTCAGGACATACGACCTAAAAATTAATGTTCTGATATTTAACTTGTATTAAAGTAATTAAAACTAATAAATACGTTTATAATTATATATATCGGGATTTTACTGTATTAATAATGAAAGATGCCAATTTGAATTTGCATCGTCAAATTAGAATGTCTTAGTAGTCTTTTAAACTTATAAATGAAAAGGACTAATTGGCCAAGCAAGCATCATAGTAATACAAAAAAAAACTTTGTATTCGTTTATAAAATTGCTGCTGAATAAGTACTAAAAATGAAACATATTAGAATCGTTGTAGTTATACTTTCATGATTGTATTCTTTTGAGTGAGTGGTGAAGTAAAAATGAGTAGTATGTATAACAAACTAATAATCTCGAGCAAACAAAACCTATTTCCTGTTAATTAGCTCTTTGTCCGTGTAACAATTCCACGGAACTGTTTCACTTCTTTGCACATAACCTCTTGGCGGCCAGGACGCGTGTGATGAAACCGTGGCCGAATGCACTTCTCTGTTATCGCGAGGCAAGATCTAAATAAGCGCACCGGACAGTGTATAACTAATTGCAGTTTTATAACACGGTAAAAGTGCACGCGCGATGACGGAGGAAGATAGCACAGCCACGGGCAACGTTTGTCGTTTGTTCCCCGCTAATTATCCGCTGATTTTTTGGAGGTTTTTTTCACTGATTCGAACGATGCTACACAGAAGGCGATAACTGAACCTGATAGGGTTTTAGTGGTTTTTTCATCTTGGCCAGACTGTTCTTAGAAATGACTAAGTCTTTATTAGGCACACCAAATTATCTAAAATTGTATTCTACATGAATTAATAAAAGAAAAGCCCGTTACTTACAAAATCATCTACCTGTGCCAATCATTCTTTTCTTCAGTAAAGTTTATTACGAAGCCAAAAAACAAACATTTATCTTATATACAACAATCACCCTTCGCAGTACATTCCTATTCAAAATTTTAACACAGTATTTTCGCCTAGTTTACATTCATAATCGTATTTTAATTTAACATCATTTATTCATTTCCACTCCGGACATTCTCGTGGTAACATACTTTCAATCTTACCAATATACATAAGCCGTGTTCCTTCGGGCTGTGATTCGCAATCTAAATGATCAAAGTGATTATGATTAAGAAGAAGTATCTTTTTCGTTTCCTATTCGTTATCCCCACTTTCTCATTTTGTGATCACTAAACAATCTTTTTCTTTCTGTTCTGGATCATCATTTTTGAGTGATCACACGGATTTATTTCGGAACAAATTTAAAAATAGCTGACGACAATAGGTTTCCGAACATAGAAATTTATCAATATAAATAAATAAATAAATAAATAAGTAAATAATAATTTAAAATAAGTAACAAATAAATGTATACTTTGTTGATATTAATTTACTTGTTCAACTTTGTTACATTTTGTTTATTTTCACATAACCACCAATATTTGAATAAAAATTATTTCCCATATTTTTCAATTTTCTTATTTGTCTCGAATTTTTTCAAATACATTAATAAAAAATCTATTGTGGCCAGCACAATACCTTCCGTCAATCCTGTGTATTATGTATAAATTCCATACATAAATTTTCTTCCAGTAAAATTATTTCATAAACAAACTATGAAAATTGCATTTGACACTAACATCTTCTCATTCTGTTCCTTTTCTCTCAAGTCTTCCGCAATACAGTCCTTCCATCTTATCTTTGGTCTTCCTCTGTTTCTTCAACCTTCTATTACTAAGCTATTCATTCTTCATCCAATATATTCTTCATTTTCCTCATTACATTTTCAAACCAATGTAATCATCTAGCTTGTATCTTTCTAGAAACTACTAGAGTTATATCCTTACCGTATCTTTCCCAACATCGTATATAAGCTGTGAAATTATGGAAATGATTAAGTTTTTCCTTAAAATATTAATGTATTCTTATATCATTATACTTTTTCTGTGCCGATGATGACATTTAAATTATGAAACATTACTTTCATCTTGTCGTCAATCATTATCATAAATGTACGATCTTGTAAAAAAAGGTTCATAAATTTCATAAAGCAGTATAATATTATTTAAAATGTATACATTATTGAGATGCTTATTATAATTAATTTTAGAATAATATATATATATATATATATATATATATATATATATATATATATATATATATATATATATATATATATATATATATATATAGATTTCGTTTCCTCAATGGAGAAACTCATCTTTTCTTGGTAAACAATAAAGTTCTACAGTTTTAGTCAGCAACACTTTCGTTCATGAAAACACTTTTCTAAATAGCAACGACCAATCGTTTTCTCTCAAATTATTAGTATAAAATTGTTTATTTACTCGTCGTTACCATGTCAACAATACATGAATCGTATATAGCTTCTCTGATTTAAAATATTTTATTACAATGGTAAATTTTAAATTCATTTATTTTTCCATAGGTCAAGTAGGTACATAAGAAAGTAATCCACTATTACAAATCTTTTAAATTGTTTGAAAAATTATTTCTCAAATAACGAATAGAATACCTTTATTGCGATGTTTATTATCATATTGCTCCATTGTAAAAATGTATTGTAATAATGGAAGAATGGAAAATAATCGGACCCGCAGTATTATATAAATGCGTGTCCGATTATTTTCCATTCTTCCATTCTGTAACCAGTCGATCATCGTTTCTTCCATTATTCTAATATTAATTTCTGTGTGCAGAAACGCCAAAAATGATGTCTACTCGTCTGTTACCATTTCGAAGATCTTCCCGTGATGTGAAGAACGAGGTGAAGAACTTTGCCTGGAAGAGTAACTTCGCTTCGCCCTGAAATATAGCCCAAAAATGTATTCATATTCATACCCCCATCTTTAACATATGTAATATCCATATATTTTTTTTTTTTAATTTCATTTCATATGTAATATCACTTAACAGGAATATGTAAATAAACATATAAATCAACATAAATTTGTTACTATTCATATATGATCCATTTTATTGTATCATCATGTCATACATGTTATTATTAATGAAATACTTAATAAAACAAATATAAATGTACCTGTTTTACTTGCTCTATATAAAATAATAAAATGTTATGACATACAACATGAAAGATTATGTAATACTTAGAAATGGGGCCTTACAGAAAACTTACATACGTATATACCAAAAAATATATCATATTCATCTGACTGTCGCTACATAATATATTTAAATTTAATTAGCGCAATATCAAATAATTACTTCCCAAAAAAATATAACAAAATTGATATACCTATTTAAAGATTTCTATAACGCCCAATATCATATTCACGTAAATAATATATTTAAATAGATTATATCAGGAATATGTACTCTAAAAAAAAATCAATAAATACTTGTTAAACGTACACAATTCTTTAATTAAAAAAAAAATCCTTGTTTCCAATACCTACATCCCACACTTTTTTTAGGACGAATTAAAACAATTAGATAATCACGCGACCGATCACCTAAAAAACAAATGATTACATCACCAGAATTTCAGCCAGAGCACTCGCAAAGATCTGCAACCCATGAATCACACTATCCTTTAAATTCCCCTGTAAGCAACCCGCAAAATACGATCCCTAAATAACCGGTAGTGAGCAATCCGCAAAACACGAGCCTAGAGTACAGATCCGATCCACAGTACGAAAATCGAGCGATCGCACGCCAAAAGCCCACAGAAACATTCGAACGACCAAAATACCACCCTAGAGCACCAGCAAGCGATTCACAGCAGCCCAGACTACGCGATTCCTATGCTACAGCCTGTAAAAACGCAAAAAATCCCTTTCGATTGCTGAGATCGCCGATTCACAGCCCATAGCAAGGCGTATATCCACCAAAATCTGAATTTTTAGCTAGAGGAAGGCTGCTGCCTGCCATCGCGAGATTTCTGTGCTGTAGCACGTAAAAAGCAAAAAATTCGCTTCCAATAGCTTGAATCGCCGATTTATAGCCCGTACCAAGGCTAGAAACCACAAAAATCTGAATTTTTAGCTAGAGAAAGGCCACAACCTGCCAAAATCACGAAATTCCTGTGCTACAGCCCGTAAAAAACAAAAATATCACTTCTGATCGCTTGAATCGCCGATTCACAGCCCATAGCATGGCTAATATCCACCAAAATCTGAGTTTCTAGCAATAGAAAGGCTTCTACCTACCAAAATCGCGCAAATCCTGGGCTACAGCCTGTAAAAAGCAAAAATTTCGCTTCTGATCGCTTGAATCGTCGATTCACAGCCCGTAGCAAGGCTTCTAACTTACAAAAATCATATTTCACGCAGTCCACTTGCTATACACCTCTTTCAGACAACAAAATCATCGATAAGACATCAAGCCACCAAAATTCAAATTTCTACCGCTAGAAATGCTTCGAATCGTGGGGTATAGCCTTTGAGTGGGGATTTTGGCTGTATATATTCCTAGGAATAATAAAATGGCGGCAGTAGGACGGCTCCGGCCGTCCGAATCGTAGGTCCGCGTCACTCTGCTTCGCAAACCTCGGTTATAACGAGCAAAGTAGCTATATACAGGTTTCTAGTGGATTTTTTAGCTGGCTGGGCCTGCTGGTCGGTCGGTTGGAGCGCTCGTGGATCGCTAGGCTGCCCAGCCACCGCATCTGTACGCTGGACCGCAGGCCAGGTACGGCGGGTGGTGGGCTAGTGATCTCGTGGATGCTAGATGCTAGAATTTTTGATGGTGGATAGCTCGGCCGTACTAGGAAGGATGCTAGGATGGACTGTAGGTCGGCGGTTGTGCTCGTGTATTACATAATGTGATTAATAATATTTATTAATTAATTTTTGAATTTCTTTTTATGAATATTGATGCATGTTATGTAATATGAGTGTATTAATTAGATCGTCTATGCAATATTGTTTGGATTACTAGAGCATTTTCAAAGTTCGTTTATGATATTAACTTTGTCATTTTTAATGATAGAAAAACGGGAAAACAAAATATTCTATTAATTTTGTTGCGTGGAGCACGAATATGATGTCATTTTAATAGATAACTTTCAAAATTCGTTTTGTACACTAACTTTGGCATTTTTAATGATAGAAAAATGGAAAAAGTTTTATTCTATTATTTTTGACTCATACATATCGAATATGATGTCATTTTCCCTCTATGACGGCCGAGCTATTTTTAATGATATTTTTACAACAATGTAGGATACAATAAATATAACAATAAAACTTTGTTTAAACTAATAATCTTGTTATTTATTATACGAATGAAATATATACATAGAAATATATAATATAAATGTATTTTATATATTATGATTTCAGCGATGTGGACAGGGTAGAGAAGTTCATTAACCTGTACAGAAGAAAATATATTAATTTTTGATTGTTAAACATTATACAATAGTACATTGTTAAAAATATTACATATTTGTACTTTTTTTTATTCTACAATGATACATGTATTTCTTAATGCCAATAAATTGTGTGAACAACAATCTAACATTTTATAAGATCCTAACCCTTAAATTAAAACTGTGTCAACAATATAATCAATTTTAAAGATGTATAAATAAACAGCCCTTATATTTGGACTTTTTTATTGTCTTAATATTGTATTTGGTATACATACCTACTTAGAAAAAAAAATCTTGTTCTTTGTGATCCTTGAAAATTTATTGATTTTCATTTTAATTGTATTATGGACTTAACAATCGACCATATGATTACAACAATTAAAACATTAATATTTCGAAAGTAAACTTAAAGTTCTCCCCTACAACTGTTATTTTTTAAGATAATTAATTTTTCCTAAAGCTTGATTTTTGATTTATCTCTAATTTTTGGACTGAAACAAACACTAACTAAATTTTTAAGGGACAACCTACAACAATAATGAAATTTTTCTTTTAATCTCATGATTTCGAGATAGTACATGAAATAGATTTACCTCCTATCAATAACACATATTGATGGGGTTTCGTGGCCGTGTGCCTCCCGACCGATGCCAAAAATTACGTCGAATTTTAATGGCAAAATTGAATCCTTCACGCCAGTAATGAGTGCCTGCGAGGTGACGTCTGGTAAGCGCTCGCACGGTGCAAATATTTCATCATTACCGATATCTGTGTGATTTATTTTATTTATATTGATTTCTGGTCTAGGATTAACGATTGATTATTAATAAGAAAATATTGTATTAGCCCTTCAATATTTGTGGAAAATTGTGTATTTCATATATTAAATAATAGCGAATAAAAGTTTGTTACCAATTTTTTTTATCTACAAAAACTATTAAAAAGTAAGCTTATTATATTTTTTTCATATATACGAGTATATATAAAAATGTAAATTCGTAGCACAATTGCTAAAGGGAATTAATTATATTTTAATAATGATAAAGGAAAAAAATCGATATTTTAAAATAAATGACATTTTGAAAAAAAAAATTTAAATATATAAATTTAAATGAAAAAGTATTGTTCGTATATATTAAAAAAATATACTTATTCGTACATGCTAAAAGTAACAATAAAATTGAAGTTTTGTTTTTAATGAAAGGATATAATAATTATATTTTTATTTCAGAAAACTTTAAATTTTATTATATATTTTAAGATGATAATTTTCCAAAAGTATTATCTGTGCATAGACTAATCTTCGTGAAAAAATTGTTTAGTCAAAGTCAGAAACAACAATTAATTCATTCACATAGTTACCATAACTGGTGAAAAGTACAAAAAAAACTCTGCAGATATAGTGTTTAATAATTATATTTTTGCGCTAGTAGAACGATGAAGGTAAAGTATGTTAATCATTTTATTAAAATATATGATGAAATTTTAAATATTGACATAAATAAATATTTTCACTTTTTTTTTCAGGATATGATATTTCTTTGAATGATACCTACGCAAAACATATGGAAAGACCCGTTAACGATGGTTCCGTTGATAAACGCATTTTTAAAACCCGTATTTTCGTATCAAGACAGCACTGTAGTTCGGTTGCACGGTCATTAATTAAAAGTTAATACTAGTCTACGGTCACAAATGAAGTTTGGAGACTCTAACACCTGTCCCGCTTCCAATCATAAATTTAGGAAACAAGGGCGCGAGACATAACGTAATAAAGGAACTCTTCTTCAACAAAGGATGACATTATTGACAATAATAAATTGCAATAAGTAAATAAATAAACAAATAGTGGTAATTCCAGTAATGATATATCACTATTTTCATTATTAGTTGAACAGTTAAATAGTCACTAATTTAAAGTTTGTAAATTGGATTAGAGTTGGGTACTTTTAAATAAGTATTTCTCTAAATATAAACATGAGTGATAAATATAAATAATATATGTATTAACCTGAAGTTAGTGTATGTTAAATTTTGTTTTTTTTACACGGAAAAAGCAGTTATTTCATTTTCCTTCAAAACGAGGATATTTTTTTTTTTTTCAAATATCTGTTCCGTTAAATTTTAAGAGATGGTTTTATACAGGGTGTTAAAAAACAGGGTAAAAAAATAAAGGCGTATGGTACGGACCAAAATGCTTAATCTACATGAGTCTGATCTTTAATAGATTCCGAGATATAAGGCAGTGAAAAATGAGATTTACTTGTGCTATCTCGAAAACTATAACAGTTACAACTTCAATTAAATGAGACTTTTTGTTCAGAAATCGTCTTGTACGTGCCATTGTTTTTTTTTTTTTTAATCAAATAATTGTACTAATAACTTGTGGCGACTTTGACCAATATACAAAGAACTTCGTAACTATCAGAAATTGAGAAAAATGTTTCATATAAAATTTTATTGTTTTTTTTTTCCTTTAATATGATAAACCTGTGATGAAAGATAGTACAAAACTAAACCATTAAGAATTCAATGATAAAGTAAATTTTGAAAATAAAATAACACATTTTTGTTTTTTTCCTAGCACTTTCATATAGGTAAGCCTTTAGATGAGCAATTATATTTTGATGAGGTAGATGTATTTTTAAGTAAATTATCAATACAAAACATATTAATTATTCATCTGTTGAAAAAAACAATCCAAGTGGAAAGGGAAGCAAACTTTATATAAACGCGACAATGTATGTGAACGAAGCGAAAGAAATATTTTTAAACAGAAATACGAGGAAAATGTATGATAAAGTTTGTGCCAATCTATATTTGTTGTCTTCTTTCGGTAAGCGATCCAATCCGATCTGATTGGACACATCCGATCGCATGACGTCACAATCATGACTCAAAAGAATTAATTGTATAATGTTTGTAATCATAACGTATTTTAGAACTGTCAATTTTCTAAAAACTGTCAACCTGTTTGTAAACAAGAATGACTTTAGAAAATTGAATATTTTTTATGAAATTTATTAATTACATGATTACTGTCAACATAAATTGACATATGTACGAAAATACTGCTCCTCCTCGGTATTTTCCATTACAGGTATGTCGATAAACTTATATCGCAAACAAAACAAAACTTTTAATATTTGTGCCTATACAAACATAAACAGTAATACCACACCTGTCCTCCCTGTAACAAGCAATCAAAGCAATCCGATTGAAGTAATTGGCGTTTTTGTTTTAGAGCGATTCGAAAATTCGGATAGCAATCCAGAATTTTGTGGTGGGGGTATATAATCAAAAACTAAAAGAATGTGTATGATCAGATTTGGATTGCTCGATTAGATTTTTCCCGATCGAAAGAAAGCGACTTACATAAACAAAACATCGCTTACTCCAATTCCGTGGTACCAATGGCAGATTTTCGATAAAAATGGAAGATAGTAGGTATTGCTAGTACTTACAAGAATTTTTTAAATTACTATGTATATAGTGACGCAAAATCCAAATTTATTAATAACTTATTTTCGCTGAACATGGTAGACAGGAGGAATTGTCAGGTCACCCGGAAAATGCAACGTTTACAAATCATGTGTTGTCATTGCTTATTTAAATTTTGCAAAGTTCTCATCGAATATTTAAATAATCGAAATAGATGTTGTTTATCGTAAAACTATGACACATTATATGACGATGGTAATGGCGTGATTGTATATATGAATGTCTAAGTGCAAGGAATGAAATTATTTGTACAAAAATATGTTATTTCAGTACACAATACTACGTCAGTATTATATTAGATATTCAGTTTACTTTTTAAAAATATCTGATCAAAGTCATCTATGTATTGTATGAGAAGATTTTAGCTTCGCCTGTTCTGTCAAATTTAGTAGTGTTTTTCCATTTATATATTTAGTTTCATCCGGCTCGCAAAAAAAATATTCACAATTTGGCCCGCCAAATGAAACTGTTGGCCACCCCTGCTTTAAGCAACTGCGCCGCAAGATCCCATTATAGCGCATTGTTCGCGCTGAGTATTCATCTACGCCGATTAGGAGAGTGTGTTCGCTTACGAAAATTGTAAAAAGACTTGTGAAAGATTCATTGACGTCAGTGAGATAGGATCTTGTGGCTCAGTTGGTTAGAGCGTCTCACTAATTATGAGAAGATCCAAGATTCAAATGGGTTCAAGTCCTTGCGGGGTCCATGAAGTTTTCACGAAAATCTTTCTCTTTTATTAAAATTTCCTTGATCATTACGGCCTATTTCTACGATTAATTAAAAAAAAAATGTTTGCTATGAAAATATATTCCTAAAATTCAATTTAGGAAAATGTAATGAGTTGTAGTTGCGGAGTAATAAAATTGTTATTAATGTAAATTTAAATAGACAATAAAAGTATAAAATGAAATTAGCATAAAATTATAATCCAACAGAAATCACAAGCGCAGTCCATTTCACCGTAGATTAAATCAAAACAAAAGAACAACAATCCGTAAAAAACAAATGCTAGTCAAATGAAACAAACCAACAAAACGTACGTATAATTACATTGAAACAAAACAAAATTAAACTAAAGTAAAAACAAAAATCCGAGTAACCAAACAGCGCTATGCGAGCAGACACGTTTGTAGTAAACCGCGGCGTAATGGTCGCGCAGCAGCGTCGCGGAAACAATGACGTAGACCCACCGAGCTGCGATACGCGATTGTCGATTGTCGGCTCCCTCGGGCGGGGGTTGGCTGCAGCAGATTAGTTGCACCGCGAGATGGCGGGCGTGGGCGGCGTCTCGCCCGACCTCTGCCGATGGGGAACGACGGACGACGACAAGGACGAGAACACTGAAACAAAACAAACAAAAGGATTACATTTTAGCAGTAGTTTTTGCAATTTTTTCACAAACTAATAGGTATGAAGTCTTAAAATGTATTACTTGGCATTGGAAATCAATTTTGCAACACCTTTAAGATTTTTAGTTAGGGGTATAAGATAGGTAGTCACTTTTTATATGCACGATAGGCATAAACAATCGATTTGAAATAGCAGTCTGTATGTATTTTATTTCCCAAAGATAGTAAACCATGATTTTTGTAGAATTATCATTATAAATAAGATAAAAATCACAAGATTCCACGTTTTGAATTCGTAGTCATGGTGACTATGATAATCATCGTTGATTAATGTTAGTGTGAAAATTTCGATTAATTATAGTGTCACACATGTACTTAAAAAAAAGAAATAAAGGACAGAACTAATTTTATTCTAATACCATTTACAAAAGTCGTTATTTTAATATTCATATGAGTTAGGAAAAGTATATTTTTTCCGCATTGAGTATGGAAAAGTATTTCAGTGATTATAAATTTTCTAACCACTAAGTAATATATGTATCATTTTAGTTACCGAGATTAGACCCCAAAAATGAATAGAGATACAGTAAAAAAGTTTAAAGATGTCCGATCAAGGTCATCTCCGAATTGTATAAATTCAATTTTAGCTCCGCCAATTCTGACATATTCAGTAGTGTCGTTTACTTAGTTTTTATGAGGGTACATAAGTTCCTACTGTCATTTTATTATTATAAAATTATATGCTACACTAAAAGCATTCAAAATTCAAAACTAAGTCAATTGGTAAATTTATTAGCAAATATAAAACAAAATATGTAAAAATAAGATACCGTCAGTGACACTGTTAGAAAATAACGCTATTTGTACGGCTATGAATCAAGATAATATATCTGAATTCATAAACAAAAATTACGTTACACCGAAAATATTGTCAATAACGGGCATCCTTTTAAATGGAATGTCCTAACTTAATCGAGACAATATCAATTTTTGAAAGACAAGCGTGTTATAATCATCCTTATCGCACACGCTTGTAGTCTTTGCAAATGAGACAGATAAATGTATGCCAATATGTTAATTCGTCCAGTGATCGGATATCTTTAAAAAAAATATGTACATGACGGAAAAACTACATAAATGCATAAATTTTTGAACAATGGATATAATTTCCAGAGTAAAACAACTGACAACAGTCAAAAATCGAGAAATCTAAGATGTATCCTTTGCGATTTACCATTTTGGTTTTTTTTGCTGTGGCAACTGAACTAATGGCAAAAATTACGTGAACATGGTAAACTTATATAAATTTATCTGTAGAATCCAATGAGAAAGTCGCCGAGCTCATATCTCCACCTATTTTTGGATCATAACCCAGAAATTGGTCTAGTTTAAATGTAAATATTTTAAGAACGAAAAGAGGTTTGGAATCAGCTCGTTGAGTTTAATATAAATATGCATATAAAAATTGGAATTAAATTTTGTTTTAACATTTTTGAGAAATGGTGTTATTTTGATTTTGTCTTATTCTCAATAATTGTACAAACAATACACAATCCAATAGGATAGTCATTTGAATAAATGACATTTTTAAATCGTCAAATTAATTGAGGAAAATTGGATAAAATAACCATAGTCCAAATATTGCAAATATGAGGTACATAAAGCGACATTTACTTTCATGAATGTCAAACAATTTATTAAAATTGTTTCTCGTAAAAAGCATGTTAAGCACAAGTTAAAATATTGAACGTTTGTTCAAAAACGTCGTATAAAAATATCTAATTATTATATTGCCCATCAATATTTATTTTTCTATTACTTATCATCTAGTAAATCATTTTCTAATATTTAAACATGATCCTGAGTTAAATTAAGTTACAGATATCTTTAAGAAAAAGGAAACTAGGCAGGTTTTTTTTATAAATCTATTAAAGTAGGTTGTTTAATGTTTGTTTTTAGGTTTAAAAATGTCATTTTATGACACTAGTGTTAAAAAGTGACAGATCATTGTTGCTTTTAACACTAGTGTTAAAAGTGAATTAGTTATCTTGGTAATGACGAATGAAATAACAAATCGAAATTTTTGACATATTATGTCAAAAAAATGATTACAAATACCACTTTAAATGAAAAAATAGTATCTATATAAAAAATAGTGTATGATATATGTATTAAAAATGATTTTAATTTTGTACTCAAACTAAAATATCAATTTTAACACATATCATAAATAACTATTCTTTGATTATCTCAAAATAATAAAAATCTGTTGTGGCCATCACCATACCTCTCGCGCCCTTTCCATTGTAGTATATATTGTATTTAACATTTCTTGAACACACAAAAAAATCTAATTACACCTAATCTTTATATTTACGTATTTTCTATCATTTTAAATTCATTCTATGAGCAAGTTTTCTCCATTTCTTCTAAATGTTCGAGGTTTTTCCAATTCATTAACAGGAATGGCGTTATTTCTTGTAGTATACTTATAATTTTAAATATATAATTAATAATATAATAAGAAATATTAAATATCGTTCCCAGAAAAAGCCTTCAGTACTATCTCTGAATTTTTGACACTGACATTAGTGACATTTATCTGTCAATTACAGAAATTTTAATTTCTCAAGTAGTTACCATGGAGATGTTTGGGCTGTGAGCAGGCTATGCCATTTACTACAACAGATTATTTTATAGATTATATATCTATATCTTTAAATCTATAGAAGATATAATAAAAAATTTAAATGTGTCGGATAGAGAATTTTGTTTCTTAATATTTGTAATAACAAAAATTTTCAAAAAATAATATTTAGAAGATTTTTGTTAAAATACTACTACTTCCAGTTATCCAATTGCTACCAGAACCTATTCAACTCTTCCCATTACTGTTAGATTGAGGAATCCGTAGTTACATAGGTCTTTAGTCTTATAGAATTTAATAAATCATGCCTCCAACAACCCCACACACACACACACACACATCCACACACACACGCACACACACACACACACACACACACACACACACACACACACACACACACAAACACACATCATCGTAAAAATGTTATTATCGGATTGTAGGGACCTTAAAACATGCTTATTCACTAAAATCTGGATATGCGATTTTTAGCATGATTCCAATACCTCTCTTAGCGAGAGGTAAAAAATGGTTTAAGATTGTTTTTGCCAAAAGCGCTGCAGTTTCTATATTAGTTGCTAAACAGAATTGCAATTAAATATTTACTTTTTAAAATATTGGAAAAATGTGCATACATTTATATTATAATTACTAACAGACGTTAACACATTATGTAGGTATTTAAAATGCAAAAAGTAAGTACTGTTACAGTTGTAGAAAAAAAAACTAATAAACTTATAAAAACTAAACTGGATTTAAATTATTTCTACCGTGCATTAAATTAATTTCTTTCGATCTATTTGCAATTTTAGTTAAACAATAACTCTATTATCTCGTCTAACAATTTTTGCTTATTAATTGAGCAAATAAGTTGTCAATCTATTACGTCAATCTGTATCTAACAATCTAGCGACCACCATCTATCTTTAGCTATACCATAATACACAAAGAGCAACATAGACCAAGACAGTGATCCGAACTGCTTGAAGCGAGGTGCACAAGGCGTGCAATCACTGCTCGTTTCCCAACAGTTCAGTTCTCTTAATTAAGATAGTTTCTTCGGTTTCACTCGCATAGCTGTATACATTGTACCATTCACTGCAATCTAGCCTTACACGAAAGAAAAATTCTTAAGGACATGCCGTTTCCTATACACGCATGAAATGGAAGAAAATTGCAGTAAAAACCAATAGAAATCTAACTGTAAATACACATATAAAACCGTATTATAATTGCACATAAACAGCCAATATGATCTTAAAAGACAGCAATCAATTTTTCAAACAGTATATTACAACATAATATTAGTCTAAAACTTCAACAATAGTAATAATCCTGAATCTTTTCTCCATCCAATCTCCCGTAATGTTTACAGCAACATTTTCTCTCCCTGGGTATGAAATTAGAAGGAATTACCATTAAAGAACTCCTTCAAAGTCCTGTTCGTTATTCGTAACCGCATTACGGGTGCAGCAGCAGACATGATGACATTAGTTTGCCTTTGTGCCCGAGCCCAAGCCGCTGACCGAGCAGGATGCAGGACGCACGAGCAGGAGCAGGAAGGAAGCGCAGCTGGACTCTGACTGGACATTGGAGCAGACCCAAAGGACGTACCAGGCGTCAGCAGAGCTGAAATAGCAAGGGTAAGATGGTGTCTATATGTGTCTGGAAGAGATTAGATGATTTTGGTTAGTAAGAATAGTTAGTAAGAGATCTTTTAAATATGTAATCTAATTCCGAATGAAAACTTTTAAATGACTTCAAATATAATCCACCAACTACTTCCAAAATTAAAACTTAAATGTACTACTAACAAAAAAAGACTGAAATGACAATTAGATTTGTGATACATTTTTAATTATAATTAAAGTGTACATAAATTTCAAATGGTTTATTGAAACGCAGTTAAATGCTGAAGCAATAGTACATGAAATCGAATTGATACAAAACAATAATTTGTAGGAGTACCTGGTACTCATTTTATAACTTTTCAATTGTTAAAATGATATTTTGTCCATTTATAAACTAAGAGGAGTAAATTCAAAATTTTCCTATAGTAAAAATGAATAAGCAGAAGACGCATGCCATCAACCTGAAAAATAAATCTTATAGAATGAAATACAATTTGTAGGAATTGTTGAGTGTTATTTACTTCTAAAAAAAAAGAAAATAATAGATTAATTTTAAGTAACGTATATATTAATGATATTTACAAATATTTCCAAGTTAATCGTTATACCTTTTATGGATTATAAAATTATTTGAAATAATTACAGTTGATTTTCGTACCATACGTTGACACTTCTGAGAATGACTATATTATGTCAAATAATTTTATATTCCGTAAAAGGATTAAGGAGTGACGTAGAAATAATTGTAAATTCATTAATTCGTTTATTAATACTAGTATTTTTTTCTTTTTTTTTAAATAAATAACACCCAATAATTTCCACATGTTATATTTCATTTTATAATGTTTATTTTAAGTTGATGATGTGCGTCTTCATATTGAGACTTACCAAATCATAAAAATTATAAAACTACTTATTAATGTGACTTGATTTTACTTTTTAGTATGTTTTTTTCATGTAGGTTGTTTTTTGATAATTTTTACCTGCCGTTACGTGTAGGTAAGGAAGATATTGTCTTTGGTTAAAAAATTCAGTGGCGAGTTTTCAATGAAGAAGCACATTTTAGAGTCTCTGGAATACAATTTTACTATTTTTACGATGATGTCTGTATGTAAATATGTGTGTGTGTGTGTGACAATCGTTTCGGATCGCATAACTCCAATACCATAATTCCAAAAATTCGAATCTTTCGTTTACCTCAAGTTTACATCCAAAAGCAGAGGTGATTAGATTTTGATTATAATTGCTCAAGTACCCTCATTAGATAATTTTAATAGTTTTTCTTGAAAAAACGCAGTTAAATATCATTTTTTGACATTTTATGTAAGCGCCCGCACGGTACAAATATTTCATCATTACCGATATCTGTGCACAGAGCAGATTGGCACACTCAGTAATGGGTAATATGCCGTGATGATATATATATTTTAATAGTTAAAAAAGAACAGGTGAAATATATGTATATTTTACGCTCCAATTATTAATAACGTTTCTATCCGCAGTGCCCGAAAATCGTCTGGTTGTCCTGGTTACAATATTTCATAATATAGACAATTACGAAAAGAAAATACTGCCGTTATAAATATTGGAAAAATACTTTCTATAACACTCGTACTAAGTAAAAATTGTTTCAAAAACAACAGGTGAAACACATTTTTTTATGCTCCACTTATTAACAAGGTATTGGGCAATGTTCAAAAATCGTAATGCTACGTGCTACTATATTTTTATACAGGTTGATGCATTAGAAGACGTCCCATAGCGATTACAATATTTATATTGATATGTTAAAATATTGTCTCCCCTAATTATTTTTCAGAAAAACAGTTAAATATTTTAGCGAAAAAAATTCTACGTCTAATGATATCCTAATTCATAGTTTTCGATTATATGAGTGGCGCCATGGAATAATAAACAGCAACTATTGTAAAATGTACCATACCTGACCTTAACATTAAAAATACTAAATCGAAACCAAAAACAGTTAAATATCATTTAATTCTGTCAATTTTATTTGATAACTGTCAGCTGACAGGTGATATTTTTTCGCTTTTGTGTACTAAATATGCATTCTGATCAGTCAGAGGGCAGTATTTATTTTCCTATCTAAAACTAACGTTAAACGAGCTATAATATCATCAGAGTATTTATGATTGTATGCTGGCAAGGCCAACTACAGAAAGCAAAACACCACAAACAATTACATTAATAACAAATTACATATCCTCCGTGCCAACATTAATTACTAAAATTGCTCTAATTGTAAAGATTTATCTCCGATTATTGTTTCCGACAAATGACCGGCACCGGCGTGAAGTAAGCAGTTTCCTTGAAGAGCAACTAAAACGCGACTTTCGTTACACAACAACGTCGTTGCAAAACGATTGCTCACAACACAACAGCCTCAGCATATGGAGGATATGAACATGTATAGTGAGTGAAATCGGCAGTAGAATCAAATGAAATAGTTTGCGTTTGTACACAGGTTATGGAAAAAGTTAACTGAGTGTTCATGGTTTGCCTTCCTTTTTATGTTGCTGTGGTGCTATTGCGGTTATGAAATAAGATGTTTTGCGAAAAATGTGTCAAGAGTAAGTGAATAGCATTCAACATTGTAGAGTATTTTTACAATGACTGAAATATACGCAGAAAATTGAAACTAACTCATACAAAATGAAAACGAAATTTTGTCAAACGGAATCTGAATCACAACCTGAATGGATAATGTTTATTTAATATACATTTCTTAAGGATTTCAATAAGAAAAAATATATTTAAATCGATTTTAAAATGAAGGTAAATGATTTGAAATGAAACTTTTTCTTTATTTTGTTTGGATTTATTATATTCTTTAAAATTACGACAGGGCAAAACATCGGTTAACAAGTATTGTAATTACAAATACCTACTTGATTTTTAAACGAAACAGAAACCTATATTTTTATTACCTCTCGCTAAGAGAGGTATTGGATTCATGCTAAAAATTGCATATTCAGATTTTAATGAATAAGCACGTTTTAAAGTCCCTACAATCCGATTTTAAACATTTTTACAATGATGTCTTTGCGTGTGTGTGTGTGTGTTTGTTTTTGTGTGGATGTATGTGTGTGTGCGGATGTTGGAAGGACGATTTCTCAAAAACTATAATACTTAATGTATGTTTAACTACTTATTTCTCAATCGGACATTACTGGAAAGAGTTGAAAAGGTTTTGGTAATAATTGGACAGGCAACCGGAAGTAACAAATTCCGAAAAAATTCTAAATATTATTTTTTGAAATTTGTTGTTCTTGCAAGTACATATTAGAGAACATTAAATTCTTTATCTGATACATATAAATATTCTATTATATCTTTCATATATTTAGAGATAAAGAAAAATAATATATAAAATAATCTGTTGTAATAAATCTCACAACGCAAATAATGTCATGGAAACCAAATGAAAAATTGAAATGTTTGTAACTGACAGATAAATGCCAGTGTCAAAAATCCAGAGATATTACTGAAGACTTTTTCTAGGAAGTACATACATTATATTATTTCTTATTGTATTAATAGTTAAATATTAAAAATAATAGGTATATTACTCTTCAGAAATACTGTCAATCCCGACAATGAATTGGAAACAAGTCGAAAAATTAGAAGTGTAGGACAAAATTTCTTCATAGGGCGCGAGTAGTCATGTGACTTTGTTGGGTTTGATAAGCAGATATGAGGGCCCGTGTTAAAAAGACAGCTACATAGATGTAAAATCTCATAATTTTCCATTGCAAATTTCGTAATTTGCCAAATCCATGGTTTATTTTCATCGACAACTAAAGTCCATACTCCTGGTGACTAATTAACCACTTGAACTCACAAAACCTTGAAATTTTGAATGAAAAATTACGACACTTGATATCTACATACATAATTACTAGCTGTCATTTTGACATGGGCCCCATATCTGCTTGCCAAGGGTAACAAAGTCACATTACTGCTCGCGTTCTATAGAATGAATTTAAAATTTAAAAATCTAAATATAAAGAATAGGTATAAGTACAATTTTTGGTGCAGAGTATATATAGATACCAGAAATGTTAAATACCATACTTCTGTAACCAAAAATTAAAGAGGCGAGAGGTATTGAGCTGGCTATATTTTTTTTTAATTATTAAAAACCTGGTGTACTTTTCTAGTCAAAGTTATCTTATTACGAAACAAGTTACTACGGTTCACATAAAATATCGGTTGAATGATGAATCAGTTAACCGGTTTGGGGTTACCGGTTATTTCGATTAAGCGTTTAGCCGGTTATTGCGAATGACCAGATAGTAAACTATTGTAATTGTTGGTAAGGTGCAATAATGATTTTATCGGAATTTTAATAAAACTGAAAAAGATGATTAGTTACTTCCTTAGCCTAGGTAAATAGTTTTTTGATTTAATATAGTTTTAGCCGGTTAATCGGTTAACTGTTTACTTCAAGCTATATGGATATGATTAATAGCCGGTTTATCGCGGTTGTTAACCAATTGGTCCTATTAGTCAATTATCACGGTCGTGGTTAAACTGACAAATCACGCTTAGCCAATTTACCATGGTTAGTAAGCGCTACTATTTTATACAGTTTTTGACAATGTTAGAACCAAACCGTCTTTCCTTTTAAAGTTTAACTTTACTTACTGTTTTCTCAATTACAAAATATTGTCACTTATAACCATTTATTTACTGTTTACTGTTTTTGTATTCAAATTTTCAAGAATAACGAATTCTTACCAAAGAAAACATGATAAATTTAAAATTGAAAGAGAGTACTTAGCTGAGCACAGCCCTGCATACAAAAATAGAAAAAGCAGAAAATTTAATGTACAAATAAATAAACAAAAATATATAATCAATTTAAATTCAAAGAACTAGGCTTATTAACATGACCTTTATATACAAATAATCTATTGATTAGGAAAGTCAAAATATTTATATTCTTGTTTAAAAAGGGTAGCAATAATATTCTAAAGGATACTCCACAGAAAAAAGTAGTAACTAATCTAGGCAAGAAGAAATTAGTCTTGAGCTAGTATAGGTATTTTTTGGTTCGGTTTTTGTCAATTCCACAAAGTAGTTATAATCGTAATAGGCAGTGGCCAGGCGATATTCATCTCCTCCGTGTCTCTCACGAGAAATTCAAATCGAGCGCCGCCCCTGAGCGCAAAACAAAGAAAAAGCGTCATTGGAAACAATGTTTCGTGTTAGAGAGCACGGCATGTTTGCATACCGGCTGTCTAGACAAAAATCGAATATTAAACGCGAACGCGCTACCAGGGAAAATTCCCTAAAACGAGGACGTTGGCGTGCAACATTATTTCAACTATTCCATAAATTTTGACAATGTGTTATTAACGGACCATTGTGGCTGTCAGAAATTCAACCGATGTGGTTTCAATCTTAGACTACTTGAAGATATTCCGCCTAATTGTGAATTAATGATTGGAGGAGAGTAAAGAAGCACGCACTACCCTTTGTATTCTCCCACAAAAAATATTTCTCTAAAATTCTTCTATTCACGCTCTCTACCAATCATTTAATCGATATTACAAAAAAGATAGATTACTTCGTATTATGTATGCAGCTTTGGAAATTATCTGCAAGCTAGAAAATGCTTTCAGCTCCTATAAGAAAACATCGTGATTGTAATATTGCTATTGTCACGTGCCTACTTTTGTTCCAAAATAATGTCAAAATTATATTTCAATTTTACATAATTCGTCAACACTATATTCCACATAACAGATGATGACCGGTGAATGACATTTGATGAATATCATTGCCATACGTTGACTCATTTGATATTTGTTTCGTATATCTTTGTGAAAAATCTTTAATTTCATTTCATTAAGGCTTTTAATAAAGAGCGTGATAAATTTCTTCTAGAAGCATATTTTGGTTCGGGTGAACGCTTGGGTGAACGTAAAGGAGGCAGTTATTGGGATTATTTTTATGATATGACAGCTAACAAAATTCGAAAGGTACGTTCATGGAAATAGTAATGCCGTCATATTAAGTAAGCGGCAAATCTCAAAATCATATGGAGCGGCAAGCTTCAGACATTTTCGATCACTATGGCCCGTACTACGATCACGGTTTTAACTAAAACGCTGTTTTAAAAAATGTCAAATTCAAATTTCAACATTTAATTTTGCACGTATGTTTGAAGATCGATTTTTTTTTAAATATATGTTTGAATACAAACTATGTTCTGCTTTTAAATCATATGTTGATAAATTCAATATTATTTATTATTGTTATTAAATAATGATATCTGGCATTTCTTAAAACAGCGTTTTAGTTAAAACCGTGATCGTAGTACGGGCCATTATGTATAACTATACCGGGTGTCTGTTTAAAATCTGTGTAGTACCCCTACAATTTTTTTTTATTATTATTTTGCTGTATAATTAATTTACTAAAAACTAAAGTGTTTCAGACAAAAGTAAATATAATAATAAACATTTTATTGCGTTCAAACATTATGCATATTTGTTTCATTTCCATGGCTATCACTACAAATACAGAGTGTTATATTTTAGTGGACCCAGCAAATATAATTGGTCAACCGGAAGTAGCCTCATTTGAAGATTTTAACAGTTAAAAATGATTTATTGAGATTTAACGTTATTATACTTAAAGAATAAATTATTCCCTATACGATTTGATTGTATTTTATACTTCATATTCAATAGATATAGAGTTAAAGAACTATAAACATATTAAATTTCACAAATCAACCAGCTATGCTAACCATGAAAATTACTAATATATTCAGATAATTCAAATTGACAGATGTCAGTATCAATGAAAAGTGAATGAATATGGCAGAGATGAGGATGTTGAAGTAGATGTTGGGCAAGACACGGAAAGATACGGTAAGGAAATAACTCTAGTATTACAAGTTTCTAGAAAGATACAAGAGAGACGATTACATTGGTTTGAACATGTCATGAGGAGAGATGAAGAATATATTGGAAGAATGAAAAGCTTAGTATTAGAAGGTTAAAGAAACAGGAAGACCAAAGATAAGACGGAAGGACTGTATTGCGGAAAACCTGAGTGAAAAGGAACTGAATGAGAACGACACGCAAAACAGAAATGAATGGAAGAAGGAAATAAAAAATAGCTAGCCCTAACGAATGGGAAAAGCTAAAGAAGAAGATGTCAGTGTCAAGTGCAATTTGCATAGTATGTTTATGAAATAATTTTACTGGATATTTAGAATCTTTTGCAAGAAAATTTATGTATGGAATTTATACATAATATACATAATATACAGGGTTGACGGAAGGTATTGTGCTGGCCACATCAGATTTTTTATATATTTATTGGGTTTTAGATTCTATCGTAGATAAAATATTGGATGATACACATACGCAAAGCATCTTTAGTCACTCACGCGTAAATAACTGTTATTGTACATTTATTTTTGTCAGTTAAATACGTAATTTTTATATATATCCAACTTTGGTAAAAATAAAAACGACAGAAATAACTTTTTCACCTCGTGTCCAATTTCCGATTTCTCGTTTTGCAAAACGATAACCTTGTGAAGGTAGTCTACAGTTATCTAAATGAACTGACCTTGCTCCTTCAGCAGTTCACACACTTTCGTATCTAATTTTAGTAATTTTGGGAACATATTAATTTCCTCTTATCTTTTTTCCTCTGGGTGGAATGTCGGATTCAAAGGCGAGGAGAATCCATCGTGTGGAAGCATTTTTCACAGGAACTGTTTATATTATTATAAGCAGAAGCAGCGAATTGTCTTCACACGAGGTTTCCCACCGCTGACTTGAGAGTGATGTTGATGGTGATGTCGTTCGAAAATCACTCGCAAAAAACCGTACTCACTCAGAGATAATTAAACCATGAGAATTGAGAATGGTTGGGACGGATGGATTCATAAACCGACTTGTTCCGGTGGATGAAAATAGAAATTGGCCACCTGAACGTCCGGTCAATGAAAGGTTTTCATTCTTTTTTAGAAACTCCTTTTATTAATTGAAGCATTTATGTTGAAAAGATTTAATTGCCGTTACCGCTATGTTTTAAAGAGGCTTTACTGTATATAGTGTCGCCTGATAAATGGCTCAGATATAGCGTTTTTTCTGACATACCCAGAAATGGGTAACAAACCGTAATGATATATTTAAAATTCTTTATACAAAATTTTGGACAAACCGTTATTAATTTAAAAATCTGATGTGACCAACACAGTACCTCCCGCCATTTACCTATGTATATAATTTTTATATTACTTTATAAATTTATCCATACAATATATAGAAAAAGTATTAAAGCAAACTTGTAGAAAATGAAATAATCTTTAATTTTTATATAACCTAAATAATTTTAAAAGATTGTAGCATGGGGGAATATTTATTTTTCTCGAGTACTATATAATCTTGATTATGCCGGTGGTACTTATAACGTTATATTTTATTTTGGTTTTCGAAAATTTATGGCCACCTAATAGTATATTTGTAATTTATTTCGTTGTGAATTTTAAATATGCTCTGGTTTCTACGTACTCTGTTGGTGTTGCTATACTGTTTGTTATAAACAATTTTAATTTACTGTCAAATGAAAATGAAAAATATCGGATGAATCTGAGGCTGTACAGGGCAATTTGATTCCAGAGAAATCAAAAGACAAGAAAGATTACGAATTTTTTGCGAAAAATATAATTTATCGAATTAGTTGTTGTCTGATATCTATCCATAAATCACGATTTTGACATGTTTGAAAATCTGTTGCTTAACAACTTTATACGCCCTCGGGCAATAAAATCCAAATAACGCCCGCTCTTGACTAAGGGGGAATTAACAAGTTTATGATTCAGAATTTTTGTGTAAATATACAGGCGACGTTGAAAAACGGCCACTCAAAATAACTTTTTTATTTATATTTAATTTTTAAATCTGTTTACATATTCGTAAAGTAGGCTTAGGGGCTCACAAATCATGGTATGTGGCATGATGGAAGCGCTTCCGGTTTGACCGGAAATGACATTAACTTTCTTACTTTAAATAGGACATCGTATATTATATTTATATATTTGGATTGTACGTAAAATTACGAATTCAACGATATGATTGAAGTTAATTTGTATTGAAGAAATAAATTACAAAAACAAGAGAAAATTATGAATAATTAACCTGGTAACTCATATTAGGTAGGTAGAAATAACAACTTAATCATTTTTTTTGTAACAAAATATTACTTAATATTATCTCAACTATTTTCTGAGCTTGCCTGATATCATGGCTCATCAGGTTAATTATGCATCATTTTCTCTTACGTTTTTGAAATTTATTTCTTCAATGAAAATGCACTTCAAGCATATCATTGAATTCGCATGTAGATTCCAAATATATAGGTGTCCCCTTTGAAATATGAAAGTTAGTCAAACCGAAAGTGCTACTATCATGCCAAATATTTAAAGAGAATTGAAAAATAATTATAAATAAAATAGTTATATTGAGTGGCCCGTTTTTCAGTGTCATTCTATATATTACAGTAAATGTACATAGTGGGATGATGTGCACATTGCCCGGCAAATGTAAATTAGCTTAAAATTGTTTTCTCTTACAAGTTCAACTAAATATAACAATAACCTACAATCTCACCTAACGTACAAAACCCGTCCAGAGTTTTCCAAGAGTATATTTTGTTTTGGGCGTTAAATGAGGTTATTGTTATTGTGTTTGGTTAAATAATGGCAAGAAAAAGTTTCTACATTTACCGACAATTTACACAATATCCCACTATGTACTTCACTGTAACATATTATATATTATTATTTCTCATGAGTTTATTAATTTTTAAATTGTGACAATAATTATTATGGAATACAAATACAAGTATTTTATGATTGCTACAATAATTTTAACTTTGTTGAAAGAATCCTAGAGAATATAAAACATATGTTAATTTTAAAATGTTACAGCAATCATAGTTAACTAATAATAAACTAGATAAACAATGATTTAATGGGGTCTCGTGGCCGTGTGCCTGAGTGTCTGGTCGTGAATCTGGAAACCCGGGTTCGATCCCGACCGACGACAAAAAATATTTCGAATTTTAATGGTACTAAATTGACTCCTGTGGTGCACTCTCCACGCCATCATTAGGTGCCCTTGAGGTGACGCCTGGTAAGAGCCCGCACGGTACAAATATTTCATCATTACCCATATCTGTGTAGAAAGCAGATTGGCACACCTAGCAATGGGTAATATGCCGTGATGATATAATTATTTATTTTTATTTATAAAAATAATTTACTCGTAAGTTTATTTTTTTCATTTTGAAATTATAATACCTTTAAATTAATTTGAAATGCAAATTAATATTAAAAACAAATTACCTAAACAAAATATTACAGGCCTGGTCCCTTCGCAGTTTGCAAACGAAGTTAGTTTACTAAAACATTAATATATTAAGATTAAAGTTTGTCGAAATACTCGTAACATTTAAGATAAAACTATTTATGATAAATAATTGCTACTGAAAACATAATCTATACATCAAAAACTTTTTAATTAATTGAACCAAATCCCAATTTTAATTCTACAGTTATAGAAAGATAACAAACAACATGAACAAGCCACTGTAAAACAGAAAAAAAGTATCTACCGATCAGTTATAAAAAGTTCGCTTCATTTCATATCAGTTTCGATTGTATCTTTGTTGGGAATGCGCGTAAGAAAGAATCTCAACCTTTTTCAGATGTTTGAACAAACACAAATCGCGCTGGCGTGCTTAGCTTAGTATCCTACCCGCAGTGGATTAAATCAAAGCAAGTAAAAATGTTTTGCTGTGTGTGCGCTTAATAAAGTGGAACTGATGCGATTAAGGCGTAATTATGTTTGATTAATGAACCCGTCTACGTCTTCTCTCGGATACAGGACTGTTGTATCATCCAATGAGGGTTTTTTGTGTCTTACGTCGATCGAAAGGTTTCATCCGAATGGTCTAAAATCACATTGTCTAAAAATCATTGACCAATAGCACAAACGCGATTTTAAAGACATTTGGTTCTACAGCAACTCTGTCTATTAAACAATTTTTTACCTCTCGCTAAGAGAGGTATTGGATTCATGCTAAAAATCGCATATCCAAATTTTAACGATTAAGCACGTTTTAAGGTCCCTACATCGTACAAAAAAATCAAAGAGCATACACACATTCATTTGCTCTTTAAATTATTTGATACGATGTTTAATAAATGAACTGAATGTTTTGTACGATTATATTTTGTGTACATGAATTGTAACTATTTGTAAGGTCTTACTACCCTGAAGAAGATGCAAGGGTGCACTGAAACGTTGGTATAGTAAGAATAAAAGTTATTTAACTGAACTTTCGAGTAATTGTTAAGGTATGTTAATATTACATATGTCCTTAAGAAATACTGCTAATACTGTCAATGAATTTGAAGAATTTTGAACATATTAGAAGAGTAGGACAAAATTCCTCATAGAACGAAGGAAGAGATACAATTTCAAATATTTGTATGTACAAGAAATGTTAAATTCGTTACTTATAGGGCGCGAGCAGTCATGTGACTTTGTTCGCCTTGGCAAGCAGATATGAGGATCCGTTTCAGAATGACGGCTAGTAGTTATTTACATAGATGTCACAATAGTCATATGTCATAATTTTTCTTTCAAAATTTCAAAATATTCTGATGTTTATTTGTCATCAATAGTATGGAATATACTTGTCGAGCAAAATAATCCACATGGATTTGGAAAATAATGTTTTGAATAAAAAGTATGATACTTAACACTTATGTACATTACTAATAGCTGTCATTCTAACACGGGCCTCTATATCTGCTTGCCAAAACCAACAAAGTCACAGGACCGCTCGCGCCTTATGCAACATAAAATGAAAATGGCGAGAGGTATTGTGCTGACCACAACAGATTTTTTTAAATTAATTAACATCCGAATACATATCTTTGGTGCAAAACGTTTGGACAATATATTCCACGACACCGGTTCGATCGCAGTATACCATAAGTATAACATATTTTAGATCGCGTGGCTTTAGACCGTAACATACACTCCGTCAAAATACTGGTTTACTCCGTGCTTTTAAAAGAAATTTTAATAGATTGTAAATAGTTTGATTATTACAGAGCATTTTGCAGGCATACCTCGCATATTACAATTTATTTTCAGTCGGGAAGCATGGGTGTAATTTATTTACTTCTCACCTTGCCGCTGGCTGAGATGTGACTTTAAAAAATTCTTTTCAACGAAGCAAGATGTCACAAATTGGTTTACAGCTTCCGTTGAATATTACCGTGAACGTAATCGTTAAGATAAGGAGTAATTTACCTATAACAATAAAGTGATATTGAATTATGTAACAAGGAATTTAGATGCTGAATTTTTGATTAGAATGTTCAATTTAAATAATGAATGGATTGATAAATATTTTAATGTTTCAAACATGATTCAAAAATAAAATAAAACGTTTTACGTAATACATACGACCTAATATATAAAATAAAAAATTATTTGTTTCACATGTTCATAAAATTATATACCTGCTACCGTTTGGAAAAGGCCTTTATTTCCATATTTATAGGAGTTAGATTTTTTCCGCACTAAATGCTGTTTTTATAATCAGGCTCATAAGACTTTAATTAAAATTACTTTAAAACTTTATCTTTATTTTAAAGTTATGCTGTAGTACAAACTAAAGTGCTAAAGTCGAGGCTAAAGCTATATTATGAAAACGAACAAAACTTTAATTTAAAGTAGAAGCGTTAAAGTGAAGATTATTATGAAAACGGCACTTAATGTGAAAAAGTATTTCAGTACGGAGAAGTATTATTTTTCACACTCAGTATTGAAAAGTATTATTTTTCCGCACCTAGTACAGAAATGTAGACTACATTTTTAGTTTTAACAAATAGCTATTTGAATTCTCAAATACAATTTAAATTATCGATTTAAATTTATATTTAAGTGCACGATTTATAACCCTTTCAATTTTTACAATTGATCCAAATAAAAACTATTGCATTAGAAGTTAAGTATTAAATTTCATCTTTTGTTAATAACTTTTACAAAGTCATGTAATGAACTGCATTTATTTTAAAATTTTGTTGGACAGAAAACTTATTGCAATCGTTATTAAATATGTATTATTATTGGAAAATGTAAGAAAAATGATAAATACGCACCAATATTGCGAATATCATGCAAATTTTCTTATGTAATCACTTTAAAAACACAGAATACAGCGACTTGGTCTGATCAACGGTTCACACAAAACTGACTAATTTTTATTAAAGGTATTCCTATAAATGATATAATATAATGCCATTAAATTACATTATTCATTTCTTAATTATTGTTCGTGATTACGTACACGAACAAACAATGAATATTATTACTTTTTATTTATTTACAAAAATTTAAATACATACATATATTGATTTTTAAAAATATTGTTTAAAATATGTATCATTTTGTTAATCTCATTAAAATAAACTGTTTATTATCCACATCTGGGTATACCAATCAGCTCCTATTTTGGTAATGACAATATACGAGTATATTTATATCGTTGAGAGCGTTTACCAAGCGCCCACCACAAGGGTCATTTTTGTGCTATTTAAAAATTGGAAATAATTTTCAAGTTTCAAGTTTGACGTCATCGATATTGAATAACAATTATTTGAATTAAAATAAGAATATTTATTTATTGTTTGTTTCACCCGGCCAGGGTTCGATCCCAACCAATGTCAAACTAGAAATTATTTCCAATTTTTAAATAGCACAAAAATGACTCTCCGCGATAACTTTGACAACCTGTGGGATGACACCTGGAAAATGCCTTAATAGAATAGATATACATTAGCATTAGTACACCCAGAAATGGGTATAGTGTTTATTAAGATATACCGACGCATGACTCCATTAGCTCCTTACAGCTGCTACCGAACTTGTAAAGATATTAGGTGTTTTCGTAAAGTCGATCGGATTGATCCGATATAATATGAGTTGTACGTAAAGTCAATCGCGTTAATCTGATGCATTCGTAAATTCACTCAATTTTCAACCCTGATTCATGTGCAGGGTTAGTACAGATTCCGCGCACAAATTTAAAATTGTAAACATGTGTTTCAGAAAATGTTTCTGATTATAAATATTGCAGCACTATAAAAATTCTGAAGGAAATATGGCATTTCGCACTTTGTGAAGTCTGTACGAGTTATTTCGAACAAATAATTATTCACATGAAACATTTTCTGATCGAAATAATCTAAACAAGTGATTCAATTGCCTTTCAGTGTCACTTGAGTCGTTGTATACAAAATTAAGTACAACTACAAAAACAAGCGCTATTTTCTTATCCATTTAACAAGTTAAACTATAACCAAAGATTTAAATCATATACAGATCTGACGCGTTTGTAACAGCTTCGATAATCGGATGGATCTAATCTATCTGTGACGTCTTGGAACATATCCGTCGGATAGCTCCGACTGATTACGAAAACGTCTATTATAAGGGTAATAAAATCAGAGTTGTACTTAAATAAATTAATAAAGTTTGTCAAAAGTTTAAAATTATTTCATTTAGGTAATATTAAAGTTAATAATAGCAAAAAATACAAATATCAATTACATTTATTTATATAGAATCAACAAAACCAGGGCATCGAACCCGAACCTGAACCGAACCAAAACCAGAACCAAACCGTAACATTTTAGCGAACCCAAACCCAGAACCGAACCTCAAATATATTTTTCAATTGAACCCGATACGGAACCGAACCGAATATTAAAATTCGGGTTAGGGTTCAGCTCCGATTCAGATTTATTTTGAGTTCGAAACGTACGCGTAATCGTGATACAGCCGATAATCGACGCCTGTATTGTCTGTTTGTGAAAATTGGGTTCGTGTTTTTGATTTGCGTAAATCCCGGCTCTCATTTTAAATTATTTCTATATAAAGATTGTTATTCCAAAAACATTAATTCAATACCTGAACCCGAATCCATCTCTAATAAAATCTGTTGTGACCAGCACAAAACCTTCCGTCAATCCTGTGTATTATATTCCACACATACATTTTCTTGCAAAAGATTCTAAATTTCCAGTAAAATTATTTCATAAACAAACTATGCAAATTGCACTTGACACTAACATCTTCTTCTTCTTTAGCTTTTCCCATTCGTTAGGGGTCGCTATTTTTTATTTTCTTCTTCCACTCATTTCTGTTTTACCTGTCGTTCTCGTTCAGTTCCTTTTCTCTCGTCTTCCGCAATACAGTCCTTCCATCTTATCTTTGGTCTTCCTCTGTTTCTTCTACCTTCTATTACTAAGCTATTCATTCTTCATCCAATATATATTCTTCATTTCTCCCCATGACATTTTCAAACCAATGTAATCATCTCGCTTGTATCTTTCTAGAAACTTGTAACACTAGAGTTATTTCCTTACCTATCTTTCCGTGTTTTCCCCAACATCTACTTCAACATCCTCATCTCTGTCACAATAATTTACTTTTTATTTATACTGACATCTGTTAATTTGAATTATATGAATATATTAGTAGTTTCCATGTTTAGCATAGCTGGCTGATTTATAAAATTTAATTCCTTTAAAATTCTTTAACTCTATATCTATTGAAATTTCGGTAATCCCACTCTTAACATTCAGAAATTCAGATACCGAAATGACACGCTCTGAAAGGTGTATACTGCAATTAGTACGTAAGTCACGTTAGCGCCAGAATATCTTAAAAAGCATTATAATAAGCCGTGGTGATATACATATTTATTTAATAACTCAGACATATAGTATAGTTTTGGTAATATCTACTGGCGATATGGATGAATACAGAAAATTTCCTAATTATTTTTGTGGCATTATAGCCTTATCCAATTTATGAATAATTTCATTGTAATTAGAAGTAAAAGCCATAATCACAATGGCGCTCAAACATTAAAATGTCCACCGCCCATTGTAGTCATAGTAGTCATAGGGGAAACCTCGCTACCAACCTCCAGCACCAAATGAATAACACACAAGTAAAAACCATTACCGTGCGTAGATAACCAGGGCTTAATCACCGTCCACTGATATCTCCCCCATTGTTTCAACCTCAATCATAACCGTGCAACTCGGTGGGCCCCGACTTCCGCTGCTGGCCGCTTCGCTATCACGCGGGGCCGCACTATCGCCGCGCCGCGCGGGGAAAATGGCCGTCGGTGTCACAGAGCGTGAAATGTTACGCTTGCCTTTGCTTTTGAATAACAATGGCCGAACGGTCTGAGACCAAGACACACAACCATTGTTGGGTTCATTGTCGTTGCTATTGTTTCATGGTAATTGTTAGGGAAAAGTTAAGGCCTGGAACAGCTGATCCAGGGGTTACCAACGATCATTTGTTATTTATAGGATTTGTAGTCAAGTGGGTATTCACGCTCTAAAATTTTGTACTCCCATATACTCCTACAGTTAGACTTCGATCATTCAAACACCTATAATCCGAATGCTTGGTACCCCCATTTCATTTTTACCTCTCGCTGAGAGAGGTATTGGATTTATGCTAAAAATCACATATCCATATTTTAATGAATAAGCACGTTTTAAGGTTCCTACAATCCGATTTTAACATATTTACGATGATGTCTGAGTGTGTGTAGGTGTATGTGTGTGTGGATGTTGGAATGACGATTTCTCAAAAATATGAATTAATACCTGTTTAACTACGTATTTCTCAATCGGACGCAAATAGGAAGAGTTGACAAGGTTATGGTAGCAATTAGACAACCGGAAGTAGCAGATTTAAAAAAAAAACTTCTAAATATGTTGGTATCTGATAGATGTTAGTGTCAAAAATCCAGAGACATTACTGAATACTTTTTCTGGGATGGACATACATTTATTATTTGTCATTGTATTAATAAATATTTAAAATTATATGTGTATTACACATACCTTTCAGAAATACTGTCAGTCCTGACAATGAATTAGAAACATCTCGAAAAATTAGAAGAGTAGGACAAAATTTCTTCATAGAATGAATTTAAAATTTAAAAATCTAAATATAAAGAATAGGTACAAATACAATTTTTGATGTAGAGTGTAGGTATACAAGAAATGTTAAATACAATACTTAGTAACCATAAATGGAAGTAGCTCGAGGTATTGTGTTGGCCACAACAGATTTTTAAATTTGTTAGAAGCTATCATGAAGCACCTGTCTTCTTTTTAATAATTTTAGCCTTGTATAAATCTTGTGAAATGTGTCAAGTAAGATTTTTAAATATTATATTAGAATATTTGCACCAAGTATCGTAATTGTACTTTGCACATATTATTATTTATTGCTGGCCAAGCTCATGGCTTTCTCGATACATGGCTTTGCATGTGCCTAGTTACCCCTGCAGTCATCATATCATATTCGGATGGTTTATCATCCGTCCACTCAACCTACTCAGTGCATCACACTGATGAGCTCCAATAAGAGCAAAACGCATTTGTGGTTCTGGTTGAGTGGACCACTCTCTCATAAATGACCAAGAGGTTGATAATAATAATAATTATATTAATAATAACTTTATTACCCAACAGAATCTCCATTTACAGGATCAAGAATATCTTCAAATAAGAAATCTGCATTTCGACACATCACATGTATGGGCGAGCGCTGGAGAACATCAGTTCAAATTCAGGGACTGAAATCTTGTGATACATGCCAAATATAATTGTAAATATTATATTAAACTATTTGATTCTTTTGATGTGTAAATTGACCAGCAAATGTACCTACGTTTGAGTATTTCTATTTAGTATCTAAAGATTAGATGTTTATTTTCTGTTCTCATTAACATAACTTCATTGTGAGTAAAATAATATTAAATTGTTTTAATTATACTTTTATAGTTGCATGTAAAAGTGAAAATATATATGATTTATTACTGCTATCTTTCCTAGATAATGCATAATTAATTAATGAAAGTATTCCCCCCTTGTATCCTCATTCTCCAACATATTCAATATCTATTTTCCTGTTTGTGTTTGCTGTTTGCAGACAAATCCTTCATCGTTTCCACAGTCAGGCGATTACAGCTAACCAAAGGGCATAACGGTATCCGCCGACTCGCAGAAGTCGAGAGTCGAGACCGAAGTCTACAGATCCGATCAGCGGGCAAAGAGTGGACAGTGGCCGAGAAGACACGGAGCAGGTATTCGGTAGCCTCGATCGATGAAGATACGTGGCGAAGACAATAGGGAGAAGAAAGGAAGATATATGGAAGTACTAGAATGAAGACTGGAAAATTTATTGGAAAAGTATTAGTTAAAATTTTTGAGAATATGGTGGGCTGTGGAAAACAAAATTTGCACTATCATTTTAAACAGTTATTTATAAATCATTTGAAATTAAGTTGCGAAAATTAAGTTAGTTAGAACTTAGTTAATCAGTTCTATAAATGTTCTGAGTTGAATATACGGAATTAATTAGAGAGGATTTTTAATCATGATAGATTTTAATCCAACCTGAAATTTTGCAAGTTTTTAAATCCCACAATAATTATTTTGACAGCTTTCACAGTTTTTAAGTCACACGAAATTAATCTAACTACTTTGACAGTTTACACTTACATAATTATTTGAAAGCATTCCAACATATCTAAATAATATGAATCATGTTTCTTAATCTCAATACTTAATTCTAGCGTGACCCTCGCATGAAGTAGTATATTACATCCGAGGTGGAATATGTTTCATTATTGCCGAAGCGTCGAGGTGAGATACAACGCGAGACTATAATGAAACTCCCACCGAGGTATGTATACTATCATCCTCTTTTTAAATCAATCATTTTTAGAATAAATCATCGAGTTATAACCCCTACATAAACATTTCCAACCCGTGGGGTGGAAGTGAAATCTGTTATTTGCCACCCAAGAGATTGTCACTGCAGTTAGAAATGACGTATTTTCCAACCTCTAAAAGGTTAGAAATCGACATATTCATATTACTATAATGATTGTAATATAAATAAATACAAATTTTAACAGCTAATTCTCAGGACATTTAGAGTAAATAATATCTCATGATAATGACAACTGTATTTAGTTCAAAACATTATTTAAAAAAAAATAGCATTTATGTTAAAGAAACAGTAAGATTATTTTACTATCCGCAGCAGGTAGAGGGACCATCAATGCATGTCTTCTTTTCAATAGAGCGGCGCAAATAATGGCCCGTTGATATCCAATATTATACAGCAAACAGTGAGTAATATGCCGCATTGTCATAATTTATTTATTTATGAAATTTGGAGAACCAACAGTTTTTACAAACCAATTATAGGTTCCCACATATTAGCATTATGAATAATTACATATACAGTGTCTTAACTAAGAAGGTACATACGATATTTATAGTTTTATTACTGGACCCGACAGAGTGAATTTTTCTGACTATAAGTCCTTTTCCTTTCAGTTATTAACAAAATATAATAAATCAAAATTTTTGAAATAATAATTAATTTTGAAAGTGAACGTAGTACGATATTAGTAGCATTCGGTTTGCAAAAAAAACTCTGAAGTGAGTTAACAGCAAATGAAACGGCTTTATCTAGCTGAACTAAGTGATTAGTTAATATTTAAATAAATAAATATATCACCACGGCATATTATCCATTACTGGGTGTGCCAATCTTCTTTGTACACGGATATCGGTAATGGTTACATTAATAATCGGTATATTGTAAAATAAATGATAAGTAAATATGAATATTGTATTGAGGTTAATTAGGTTAGATTGTTATAGTTAGGTAAGTTGAGGTTAGCTAAAGATTAAATTGGGTTACGTTAAATTCGGTTAGATAACGTTAAATTATATATTTGAAATAAGTTAGCGATCATTTACTTAAAATATTGATCCAATATTCAATTATAGAAGTGATCAATTTAAAAGAAAAATTACTAATAATATAAATTTTAAAAAATGGATAATTGTGTTGTACAATTATTTTATAATTTGACAATATGTTAACCAATATATGCGTCATTTTCCATGTTTTATAGACGAATGTCCTTAAATAAGTTAAAAAATAAATGATGCCCTCTAAAAATATTGCAAAATAAAATTTTAATATAACTGAATAAAATATATCAACAAGCATTTATTTTAACCTACTCTTATTTTTGGGGGCAAGCTATGTGAGATAAACATGAATATGACTATAACAAATTATTATTAGTAAGTACCTATATTATTTATAACAAAAGACACTAGACTTTGTTTTTTACAACAATATTAAGTATGTATCAAAAGCTAATATTTCTATTATAACCATATGTACTATTCTGTATAATAGACCACCATACATTATCAAAACTTCCTTCCAAACAAATACATATTAGCATAACCACCCCCTTTGCAGACAAATTGTATTATAATAAATTAAGCGTACCCTTAGCATAATGCCAGTCTGTTTCAATATAAAATAACAGCTCCTGTGCACTAATGCAAATCTAATAAGCAATTGACGTATCTAGTCATTCACCACGGCTCATTTGTTGCTGGCTGCGTTTTTACCGTGGTGGTGGTTAGTGGTTTACGGTTATGGGTGACATTTGATGCCGCCGATTTAATTGATAACTCTCCTGGGTTTCGTTTTCATCCATGACCGGTGTGGTGTAACTTGATCAGGATTAAAAGATACTTATGAATGAATATTTTTTCATAATTATCAGTGGAAGTTTGCAAAGTGGACATTTAATGCAAAAATTAAATGTGATTTGAATATGATTTATTTTATTTATTGTTAAATTTCCACGAACTTGGTCGATAATTTAACATGTTGCACGACATAATAAAAACGTGTAGGCTTGGATGGAGTTTTTTATATGAATTGCCAACAACAGATTAAATATAAATGTTATAAAATTTACAGAGTTTAATATTCACAAAATTAATATTATTTTCTATACCACAAGTAAGCATAACAAATTTTAACAGTTCGTTGGGGAGGTCATTCCGAGGGAAAATATCATATAAGGTCAGGGGTGTACAACCTTTTGTACTACGCGAGCTACTTTTGCATAGCAAGTTATTTGGTGATCGACAGGTTGTAATACAAATAAAACAAATAAATTGAAAGAAAATTATATATACGTATATTGATCACTTCCGAAATACATCAAGATCAATGAAGAAAGTCAATCTGAAATGCCTTTACAATACTTTCAAAGATTGATATAATGCCGTAGCTAATCACAAGCATTGATCCAAATGATCATTTGCAATTTTATTTCTTAGTTTTTTTTACCTTCCGTCATCTTTAGGTAAGGAATATATTGTATTTGGTCAAAATATTCGAAGGTGAATTTTTATTTTTTAATAAATAAGCACGTTTAGATTCCATAAAATTCGAATTTACTATTTTTACGATGATTTCTGGATGTATGTGTGTGTGTGTGTGCGCGTGTGTGTGCGTTCGTTTGTGTGTTTGTGTGTGTTTGTGTGTGTGTGTGTGTGTGCGTGTGTGTGACGATCGTTTCAGCTGCGATACCGCCAATACTGCAATTCCAAAAATTACAATTTTTTCGTTACTAATTGACGGTTTTTTTTATATTATTCATGTTATGTATGAAAATGCAAATTCTGTCAAATATGTTGATCCAAAACAAGCCAGGATTTTTTGAGCAATATATCGGAAATTTCTCAAACTACTTCTTGATGAACTAAGTTTAAATGAACCTTATTTTGAATGTTAATTATTTTTTATTGCATACAAAAAAGTACATTTTTCAAAAGCTGTTTGATACTTCAGGCTTTAGGCCTATATTTTACTAGTATAATTTTTAAAATTCATTTGAAATTGTTTTTATAATAAAAGTAGTATTGTATTATTACTGTGAAGAACGGCACTTTTAAAAACGCTTTAAAAACGAGTTTACCAGTATTTTTTTAACACTTATGTATATATGAATGCGTTGATGAACGTGAACACTTCTTTCGCCTCGAAAGTTTTGACAGGAATGTGTGGTGAAGGATGATTGTTTCGTAACTATTATTGTAGTATGGATGTGGTCGTGAATCTGGGGAATCGGGTTCGATCCCGACCAACGCCAAATATTTCGATTTTTAAATGGCACGAAATTGACCCCTGTGGTGCACTCTCCACGCCAGCAATGAGTGCCCGTGAGGTGACGCCTATTAAACGCCCGCACGGTATAAATATGTCATAATCATCACCGAAATTCTGTGTATAAAAGCAGAGTGGCACACCCAGCAATGGGTAATATGCCGTGATAATGTATTTATTTATTTATGTGGTATTTTACTACCGAAAATCGGTCACTTTAATATGCTAAGAGTAAGGAATATTTGCTGTATGATGTAGGGTTAGTAAGAATGTTTTTAAAAGAGTAGAGTCAGCTGAGTTCTTATTGTTGTTATTTTGTTTTCGGGTTTGTGCTAACCCACTGAGACATGCGCAATTTTTATGTTTTTAATTTTGACCGATTGTGGTTTTACTCCAAATCCAAACGAAATCAATTAGGTTTTATTTATTGCGGAAAACTTGTTCCTATGGTGCATTCTCCGGGTCAGATCGGAATGATCTGTATAAAATATATAATTTTTTAATAATACTGAAAGACTTCAATATTAAATAATACGAGTAATAATTTGAATAACACAGATTTTCCATTTATTTTGAAATTTAAATATAAAAATTATGTTCATTGAAAATAAGTTATAAATAACAAATCAATAATTTTTAATAAATAATACGAAAAACATTTCCATCAGTAAACAACCAATATTTTTATCCGAAAACGTCGCCTTCTTAAAATCTGATACGGATCTCCAAATTAATATTATAAACAAACAAATCAAACAAAATAAAGCCTCTAAAAATTAGTTAGTTTTCATATTTAATTTGCTATATTGAACTCTAGTAATATATTATAATCTTTACCGAAACTAACATTTCGTAACGGTGTAGAATAGTGGTCGTTATTAAGATGTATTCATAGAGAAAAGCACTCATATTGATTCATAGACAATAAAGATTGTCAGTTACTGTTCTTCAAAAGAATAGAGAAAATATCTGTTAAATATTAACACTTTCTTTGTTAAAATATAAAAGATGTTTGTTTATATTTGTTTTTAACATCGCTCAATAATAATAATATTTTTCGAGATATTTTTATTTGGTATTATATGGAGTTTTCGCAAAACATTTATATTTGTGAAATTGTCAATACATTTTATAATTTTTTAAATACAAAAATATATGTGGCAAACAAATACGTATGGAACAATATCATGTTAAGTAAACAAATATGTAAATGTCAATCAAAATATATTTCTCTTTTTTATTAGAATAATATAGCAAAGTATAAATATTTGTTTTAAACTGTAAACAAAATTAAAATAATATTTGTATACAAAAATTCAACAGTGTTTGAAAAGAGGGAGTATTTGTAACAATAAGTTCACCACCCAATAGATGTCAATCAAAAAAAGGAACTTTATGTTTGGTTTTCGACATATTTACATATGTAAACCCACATTTAAAAAGTCATTTGGTTAAGAATACTATGTTCAGTATAATTTGTGGTCATAATAATGAAGAATTTCCATTATATTTATTTGATTATTTGCATTTCGTTCAAATGACATAAAGGATTATTGTAATTTATGTATGATATTAAGCGACATGTGGTTTTCTCATTTCTTTGTAATTAAAAATATTAAAACGTACGTCTGCCATTGTATGCGAAGCTAATCATACTGATTATACCAATAATCTCTTCATTATACAAGTAAAAATTAAAATTACGAACTTAATTAATTATTTACCTGTAGCTATACAAATCAGAACACGGAATAACAATTTAAAAACCATGAATTCTAAATTAATCTCAAAAAGTGTAATGTGATTGGAAAATGATAATTCTAAATGTATTTTTTTAATTATGGATTAAAATTGCAAGAATTTGGTATTAATATTAAATATATGTAATTACCTTATACATTTTCCTACATTTATATGTAGGGATTATTTAAAAATAAGCATAATGCTATAATTTAAATTAATTTTTACATACATGAAAATTAATATCTTTACTAATTTCAATAAAGATAATTATAATATAAAATACAAATCGGTTTTTAAACCCTGTGACATTATCCTTCGCAGGTGAAATGAAAATTCAGACACGTCTCTGAAACATTTCAATATTCAGATACATATCGGAGTTTCTAACTTTCTGTCCGTGTAAGCTAGTTGAAGTAGTTGTAAAATGTGTATAAATTAATACCATACAGGTTTACGGATAATCTAGTTCACTTTTTAGTGCAGATGCCTTGTAACCAATAAAATTATATATTTCTATTTCGTATTATACTATAACAACGAAAGCGTGTTCATACCTTATCTCTTTTAATGAATGATGATGAAAATTATAAACTCTCTGTGCCTTCCAAAAATATGGGAAAGTACATCTAACAATCATAAGAAAAATAAAATAAACACCTTATAAATTTGAAATATTTTAACAAAATAAAACATTATTGTAAACTTAACTAAGAAAAATTACTCATTAAATTTTCGATTATTCGAAAAGCTTGATTGCCGACACCTGCTTGACACTCTATGATTACTACAAACTAATTTCCAAATGTTTGGCAAATGTCTCTTCATTTTTTCCTACAGATGATTTTTACAAATCAGCAGACGTACCCACATTTTTGGAAGATACTCCATTTATATGTTTTATGTTATTACCAACTATTAAACTTTGATAACAGAATTAAAAATTACTTCTAACCTTAAAATTAAATGAAAATAAAAATTATATACGTATTTGGAGGACCTTGTTCTTATCATCAGTATCTATAGTAAATTTTACGTGAAACTTTATTAATACAGTAAAGAGAAATTAGAATTACTCAATATGTATCGTATCTATATAGTTTTTATTTTTATTTAATTTTAATGTTAAGGTTAGGGTTAATTTTTAATTTTATTATCAGTTACCTACATCAGCCTTAGACTCCATATTATTCAATAATCAAAGTTTCTTAAACTTTTTGTTCCTAATTCTTTAAAGATGTTTTTTACCTACCGGTACCCTTGGTAAGGGAGGTATACGGATCCTGCTAAAAATCGCAATCGACATTTTGGTAAATGACCACGTTTTAAGGTCCCTAGAACCAATTTTAACATTTTCACGATGATGTCTGTGTGTATGTGTGTGTGTGGATCCTCTTTACGCTCTAACTCCAATACTATCGTTCAGAAAATTTTGAAACCTTGTATTTCTACCTTATTCTAATATTGAAAGAAGCCATTAGATTTTGGTGTAAATCAACCGGAAATGACACTTTACTTGAAGCTCACAATAGTTTTTCTTCGAAAAATACCTTTAAATGTTATTTTTTCTAGAACTGTTATTATAAAAATTAAAGATTATTAAATTTTCTACAGGTTTGCATTAATACTTTTTCTATATATTGGACGGATATATTTATAAAATTATTTGTAAATTTGTAAAGCCTACGCTTTAAACTCCATGGTTATACAGCTTACATCTCAAATGTATGTAACTGACAAATAAATGTCAAAAAAAATAATCATTTCAAATTAATAGTAGTAACATTTTAAAAAGAAAATAGTAAAAAGGACAATAATTATACAAAAAGAAACTTAATACAGTTTCCAGTAAGTAAATATGTAGGAATGTATTTAAATTAATAAAAATTGAATGGCGGGAGGTATTGTGTTTGCCACATCAGATTTTTTTTATTTAAATTGCATTACAGTTTAGTAATATCCCAATATGACGATTCCTCCTTGAATATGTTCATTTTGGGTTTGTACTAACAGCGTGATTTTATGTTTGTATGAATCTAATATTCGTATAAGTAATTCCATTTTAATTTTTTTATAAGATATGTAATTTTGTGTTGCGAATCACTTTAAACTATTAATAATTGTTTAGGAATATTTCTTATTTATAAAGCAGTTAATATTAAGTATCTACAGATAAATTTCAGAAATAGTACCTTATGATATTGATATTTGTAATTTTGCGAACTAAGTGTATGAACTTTTTTTTTTTATTTTGGAGAAATTAATTTACAAATGTCAATTGTGTAATTATTAAAAAAAAATTACCTCAGTCATGAAATATAATAGATAAAACATTTCTGTTTTATAACTGTAAAAAATAATATTCCTCGAATAAATATTATAAGTACCTATACTATTTTCTTCATTACAACATTTATGGAGATCTTTAAATAGTAATTATGTTATGACTTTATTAAATAGAATAGCCCTTAATCATGATTTATTTGAAAAAGAGTAAAGCGACTTTAATACAAGAGGGTGTAGTTATCATCTCACTATATTTAAATATTTAGTGTAATTGTTAATTCTGTGTGTAGCCAATAGTTTTAAATCTGTAAATAATTTTGTAAATATAGCGAACTTAAATTATTTTCTTATATTTGTACGTCCATATCTAAAGTCTACCTACTTGTATTTATCCTCAGAAATAAATACAAAGCTCCTGATATATTAACGCCGTGTTATTATATTTTGAAACGAGTATACGTATATTGAACTATCAAATAAAACTCTGAAATGCAAATAGGAGTATAATTAAAATGAATCGTGATTAATGTAAAATATGGAGAAACTGATTTACAAAATGATATGTTTATATTCGAATTTGAATAATTATATTTAATTAAATGTTTTAACACCTTTAATTGATGTTAAGTATATTTTTCTTAAATTCAATCACACTTAAATATTGTAGATTTTTCTTTTTATTTTATTTTGGTTAATTTATGTGATCAACAATTATAATATATTCCTATTTATAAAAACTAATAATTTGTACATATTTTTATCAGTAACCAATTGTTGGAATTGAAATTGGACTCAGTCGTAAATATATTATCAAATATTTACTTTTTATTTAGTTTGTTTCAAAATTTTTACATAAAATATAGAGTAAGTTTAGATAAATATTTGGATAAAATTTTAAATGAATAAAATTGTCATTTTTTTAATAACTTATTTACTTGTCCATTTTTAAAAATAAAACACAATTTTTAATATGAATTATGGAATTTTAATACTGGAATTAAACATATTTTAATATAAAAATTATGATTTACAATATGAAATTCGTTTTTGAAATTCAATTTCAAGTTTTATATACAGCTATATCTATTCTCAGATCATATAGCGCTTGTGTTTTAGAAGAAGCATGTCACAAACCTTATGTGTACTTTAAGATAAATATTCTTCAGCATCTAGCATCTCGTCTATGTTACATAATTATTATCACAATTAATATGTCAAACATAAATATTGAAGGGTATATTTCTATTTCCACTTAGGCTCATTTCCTTCTCTCTTTTTGACACGTGTTAAACGAAACAGGTGAGCGAGCTTCATGGTTAGGGTTTTTCGTGTTCAGGAAAAACCCGTAGTAAATGATCCTGTTCTGTTACGATTATTAAATTCGTAATTTGACAGCTTATTAACTATACTTTACCTATACGTTCTCTGATGCACTGATTTTTAACTTTTTTGATGTTTTCATCACGAAGGAACAATTAAGATGTTTAAGAAGTTTTTAGTTTTAGTTTCACTTGTAATTTAGTTGAGATCTTTAGTATATTACATCCTGCCTTTTAAATATTTAAATGTTTCTGCTTTTCAATGTTTTAAGATGTGAAGAGTTAGAATTTAAATTTTACGATGATGTATGTGTTTATAAATCTTGTAGACACAATTTTTTAAATAATATGATAATATTTCTGAAAGTTGATGCTTAAAAATTGTTAATCTGTGTAATTGTTGATGATTAGTTTAAAAAAAATATGCATTAAGTCAATATTACAATCACCAGTTAAAAATTTAACTTACAGATAAATAAATAATATTAATGGTCGGTTGCACCAATATTTAATTGACAATTAATGACAAATTAATTAAAACCAATGTGTAAAATATATTAATATATTTTTTTTATTTTACTTCAATTTTTGTTTAATTCACAATTAAAATATTGGTTCAAGCGACCATAGGCTCGGTGTTTTCATCTCTCGTTAAATTGTCTGTAATAAATGTAGCATCGAAAAACTGACATGTGTAATTTTTACAACTTACTATTGTACGTTATAACTAACATTTAAGTTAACAAACTGTTTAAGTGAAGATGAAAATACTGGGATAAATCAGATTATCAACAATGATAAATTTGTCATTTGGCAGTTCATTTCGTATCAGTTTTATTTATTTAACTGGTAGTTAAAACATTAACCAAAGATTGTAATTGGTGTTAAAAAAAATTCAGAAATCAACAAAGACTTTGTTCAATAAGTGTAAAATTATATTTCTATAGAATTTATACAATAAGAATTCTTTTAAACGATTTGTTAAACACTTTTCTATATTTTGTTTCAAGAAAATTGATAGATAAATGTTTCAGTCAATAAACAAAAAGTTATACATTACAAAATAATTGTACTAAAACATGTTTGTAAACAATGTTAGATAGAAATTATATATGAAATATAGATTTGGTAGGAGGTAATGTACGAGCCATTATAATATTATTAAATTTGTTTAGATTTGAAAGTGGAATTTCAACTTTAAAATAAATTATCGTAATGGATATGTTATGATTTTATGATATATATAAATATGAATGAATATATGATTGGTGGTGCTTTTTGTTAATACCGAATATAAAAAACTCATCATAAGGGTTTAGTAATACCGGGTGTTCAATCTGTGATAATGATGCCATAAGGGCATTTCAGCTCTGATTTCAAAGCAATTGCCGGCATGATTGTTAGATTAATATATTTTTTATTGAGCGGTACTTTGAGCTATAATAACCCATATATAAAAGTAGAGTAATTGAATTTTGAAAAGTATATGAATTAAGTTGTAAATACTGTATTTATTTTCAATTTACTTTTATTTGTTTTTATAGTTTATTAGTACATTATATTGTACAAATGTTTCTATTAATATTGACAAAAATACAACAGTAACTTATCATTACATATCACAAAAGATGTTACAAGTATTGTACCTAGATAGGAATACAATGTTCTTAGGTCTAATAAGTGAACAAAATATACTCTTTCTATTCTCTAAAGTTCTTATCTGTATTTTATTAAATATCCAGCAACAAAATTTAACAACTTATAAAAAATATACAGGTAAAAATATTGCGCTCGAATTTCCTCTTTTAAGCAAACAATAGATTATCAGCCTCGCAAGGATTTATTGACCACTTAAACGGAGTAGGCGACGGACTATTTAAACAAAGAAGCGATCGAATCGGGCCTCATTCTTTCACTGATTGTAACTATGGCTACTGTGTTATAAACAATTGTTTTAGAACAATGGAGGATGCTATCACGTTTACATGACCACGCGGCGGCCGATCGGCGAGCACAACACTAACTTAAAGACTGTGAATATGGCCTCTGGCTCGCGGTTAACACGAAGAACAGGTCCGACAGCCGAAAAGAACACTTTAATATCAAAAATATTTCTCAGAAAAAGTATGCGTGATAGACAAGTTATGAGCCGAATTATACTCAGCTCGGTTTTTTGTACCTTGTAAATGCCAGACTTTTGATTTTGGATTTTATAAACACAATAAAAAGCAGACTTTATGATTTTGTACTTTTGGATGTGAGAATTTCTGGTGTGAGCGGTGTGCGACGCGAGAGTAAGCAATAGTATGTTTGTCGTGGGCAAATAGAATTTTGACAGACATCTGGGTGTGTTTGTGTGTGTTTCTGTGGGGGTAGAGAATATGTTTGCTCATGCACTTATGGGTGGCCTACGAATAGTTACTGTAAATAGATAAATAAATGGCAACTCACCGAGATTCCAGATGTGTTTCGATCGCACTATTTTTTAAACCGCTACCCTCAAAGAAACAAACCAAATGACAACAAAACGACGAACGGAAAATCACTGAAAATGAACGTGACGTGGAGACAGGTAGGTGATTGATCAATATAACAAGAGGCGCTGCTTATTTTAAAAACATTTTCGATTTAATTTTGTCACACCGTACAACGATATATAATTAATATTAATATAATAATAATAAATATATACACATATCAATCTAATGACCAAAACGTGGAAAGAAAATGGTTGAACAGTACGGAATGTTCAAAACAAAAATATAGTTGTTGCACTTTTCATTTGTCATCGACGGATACGGACTGGCGTCGAAGTCGAAGTCGGCGTGGCGTCGGCTGTCGTCGTCGTCACTGGGAGGCATCGTCGGGTCGGCTGCCGTCGCTGGACGTCTCGTCTCCCGCACCCGAACCGGATACCGGCACTCAACTTAGAACGAACGAACCAACGAACGAACGAACGACCAAACTAAATCCATCCAAAGTCTTTCTCATTTTATGCATTTTTATTTAAATATATACGACATTCTATACATTATAAACTTATTTTGTATCTGTTTTTTTATTTATTTATTTATCTGTCTTAAAAACGTCCGTTGTAGTGCTTTTTATCGACTTTTTCATACTCTTTGTAGTTGTGTTATTTTATATAAATCACGACTCGTCTACTTTTAGATAGTCCATGTTTTGTGGCATCATTATTTACAAGTTGCATATAGTTTTTATTTGTGGTTATATGTTACACATATCTCTCAGTTTAGAGTCTGTTACACTCGCATCTCGCTCTCGCATTCATCATCAGATCACTTGTGGTATTTACAGCAAATGTACAACGTGAACAAGGTTTAGCGTGTGTGTCACTAGAGCACTGGTGGCGTGGGTCCGCCGCTCGGACGTCGCGTTAGCCGTTGTCCGTGTGCAGCAAGGAGGCCCAGTGCGCCGGATGCTAGTGCGCCGTGAGCTGGTGCGCGCCGAGCGCCTGCGGAGACAACATAGGCGGGCTGTGCGAGTGCGAGTGCTGCCCCATGGGCGACCCGTGCATATCGTGGTGCCCGTAGCCAGGGTGCATGTGGTTCGGGGGCATGCCGTCCATCATCTCGCCGCCCAGCGTGTTCGGCGGCGTCATCCGCTTCTCCTTCTGGCGCCTGTTGCAGAACCACACGCGCACCACCTCTTTCTCCAGCTGCAAGCTGTCGGCTAGAGAGGTGATCTCCTGTGCCGACGGCTTGGGCTGCTTGTGAAAATGCTGCTCCAACGCTCCCTTCACCGACACCTCAATGCTCGTGCGCTTTTTCCTCTTCCTCCCCTGGGCCGCGATCTTATCAATCGACGTCGGTGACCCCGTCGTGGAGTCTGCCTCCTCTAACCACTTTTGTAGCAGGGGCTTCAATTTGCACATATTTTTGAAACTAAGTTGTAGCGCCTCGAACCGGCAGATGGTCGTTTGTGAGAAGACGTTGCCGTAAAGTGTACCGAGGGCTAGACCGACGTCAGCTTGCGTAAAGCCTAATTTAATGCGGCGTTGTTTGAACTGTTTGGCAAAGGCCTCCAGGTCGTCTGATGTAGGGGTGTCTTCTTCGCCGCCGGATACATCACGGTCCCCGTGCGGCACATGGTGTGGAGATTGCATGTCCCGGTGGAGTACGGCGGCTGCAGGGTGCTGAAGATGCGGCGCGGCCTGGTGGCCATGGTGGGCCAGCATGCCATTCATGGCAGCGTGGTACTGGTGCAGCGGCGATCCGGCGCCGCCGGGGTTGTAATGCGCCGAAGATACGGGCGCGTGCCACGCGTGCGGGCTTCCCATGCCCTGTTGCTGCTGCTGGCGGTGGTGCATGGCCGCTACGTCGGGCTGCGGCGCCAACGGCTTCACGTCTTGGTGCGGGTGGTGGTGGTGCGCGTGGTGCATGCCTGCCATACTCGCAGCCCATGGATCACCACCCGGCTGAAGTGATACCCACGGATTCGCTGCGGCTGATAACGATACCGCGGCATGCCCGTTGGGCGACGGCGAGGAAGCTACATGATGGTGTTGGTGATGTTGGTGGTGATGGTGTGATGGCAGGTACTTCATTTCTCCAGCGTCAGCTGCAGAGCGTGGCGACGCCGACGAGTGGTAGATGTTCATGCTGCCGACGACACTGCCGTCCAAGTCAGCAGACACAGCACTACTCGCTGACAAGTACGTCGTGGCCGCCATGCCCTGGAGAGGGCGCCAAGCCGTCGTGGTGCCGGTTCACTACCACTCTTGTCTCAAAACTGTCCACCCTTCAGACACTACTACCAACTAATTCCATAAGTCTTTGGCAACAGTTACTTATAACGCACAGAAACAGTTCTCGTTATTTTATATGATAGTCCTTGTTGGCACTGAACACTGTTGTACTTGGTATATAGCGAGTACCTATACACGACTACGGCAGGTGATGTATGAAACGGAACGCAAGCAACACAAACACAAGTCTCATGCGTTATGCATGCCGTGGACGGCGTACCGCAACTCAGTTCAGCATGCACTAGACTAGCACTAGCGAGCCGGCGGCCCTGCGTGCCCGTGCTGGCGTACCCGGCCCGCGCCCCTCGCTTCCCTCGGTGGGCCCATCCCCACAGAGGAGAGAGCTGCGCGCGCCATTGGCCGCGCTTCACTTGTCCGGGACGCCTGACGTCACGGCTACACGGCGCGCGTGACTGGACTGGCAACACGTTCGCCCCGCCCCCCGGCCAGTCGACCCCCACCACCGGCCCGCCGCAGGGGAAGTGTTTACACTTGGGGGCACACGGTAGCTAGGCAACACATCGGCACACACTGCCTGAACCATGCACACGCACAGGGCACAGCAACCTGGACCAGCATAGCATCACTCCACGCAGAGATACATTCCCATGATATTTTACAAATATTTTCACAACCCTCAACATGAAATGCCGCAGGAAAATATTAATGATGCATTACTTTATTGCAGAAATTCTTCGTATAGTTTTTGTAAATAATTTCAAAGTAGCGAGAATTTATTGTAGAGGTAGAGTGAAGGTGTATAAGTGGGAGAATGCAGAATGAAAAAAGCAGTGTAGAGTCACCTGTTGAGGGTTGGAACGTCGCGCGGCCGGCCGCAAAATTAACATGGAATTTGCAATACAATGGGGCTTTAGCACTTGCTGGCTAATACATATGTATGCCGTCCAAAACATTCCCTGCACGGGCTCGACTCGCGCTCGTGCTGGGGTAGATTTATAATAGAGAAGTTGGCCGCGCTTAAAAATTGTTTCGTGCATTCAAACAATTGAATCTGTCACCGTGGTTTTGTTTCCCGGGTTGGCGGCGGCAGAGGCGATCTCGCATACAGATAGCGCGATGCGATCGATTCAAGCAAGGCGCTCCGACGGCAAACGCTCCGGGTTCGAATCCGGTACTTCTTTATTCATGCACTATCATTAAATGAATATTTTACAGGCCCCAATAAAAGTACATCTTATACCGCTCGATTGTCGAATTAAAAAATCAGTTTACTCTACTAATCAAAAAGAGTAATGCCACAAATAACTGATAAAAGGAGGAAAGAGTTATATACCTATGTTAATTATTTTATCATTAATTAACATTGTACCGTTTACTCTATTTTTTTTTTAAATGGACCTAAAATTTATAAAATATGATCAAAATGTAAATGTCAATATTTTTAAAGTTATTTTAATCTATTTTCACAAATATCTTTTTTTAGACCTGATATTTACATCTATGGTTAAATTATCAGCTTTGCAATAATATCGATGCTTTATTTTATTTTTAACAGGTAGCAGATTCTTTAAACATACAGATATAAAAATTATTTGAAAAAAATAATTATTTATTCCATGTTATATCATAAACTATAGATTTATAATTATAGCAAAGAAAAAAATAGGAAATATACATGTTGAAAGTGATTTTATATTTTTATCTAATAATATTTAATTTTTTTCTTGTGATCTATTTAAAATTGAATAATTTCTTAGTGTATAGTATTAATTACAATATCTGAATTAAAATGTAAATAAATAACTAATTACAAAAACAAACAATAAATTCTATTAAAATTAATGTGTTCGTATTACATACAATGCATTTATATTTATAACAAGAAAATATTCCGAAAAGTACCTACTCGAAACTTAACCGTAAATTTTCATATAGCATTTCCGCGGAAAACAAAATAAACCATAATTTTTCCGTTACGGCTTTTCACAAGAACAGAAACGGGTCTTTATGGCGTTACGCACAAGTTGGCTGTGACTACAGTTTAGGCCCTGTGTATAAAACAAAAGAATAAAAGAGCAAGCAACATTTACACCAGCGCATAACTCAATTAGCCAGATGCTTAACAGGCAACAATTAAAATGAAACATGGCTAACTCAGAATGTGCACTAAAAATGAATTAATATTTATAAATCGCACGTTCAAATTCCCTGATTTACTGCGGAAGGGAAGAACTATATCCTTTATACAAGCCCTAAAGAAAATTCACGCATTGAAAAGCACACCATTTTAATAAAGTATAAAATTATTTTTTTAATATACTCCTCTGTTTTTACCTTCCGTCACCTTTTTAGATAAGGAAGGTATTGTCTTTGGTCAAAAAAATCGATGGTGAGTTTTTAATGAATAAGCACGTTTTTCAGACCTTAGAATACGATTTTACTATTTTTTACGATGATGTCTGTGTGTATGTGTATGTGATGAAATTTTCTCCGTCGATAACTACAACACTATACAATTCTAAAAATTATTCGTATTCTTCTTCGTTACATCCATATGAAGAATTCATTAGATTTTGATTATAATTGTTCAACCGGAAGTACCCTCATTTGCAGTTCTTAACTGTTTTGTTGAAAAAACGCAGTTAAATATCATTTTTTGTCATTTTATGTTATTATAAATATTAAAGAATTTTTATTCTCTATACGGTCGGATTTCACTTTTTCCTTCATATTCAACAAAATTATAAAGAGATTAAAATTTCATGAATCAGCCAGCTATGATAAAACCGCACATAACCATGGAAACTGCTATTCAAAAAATTCGAATTAACAAGCGCAATCATGGTATATTTATAAGACGCGGAAAGATAGGATACGGAATGAGAAAATAAACGAAATGGCTTGAGTGAATAATAGAATTTTCTATAAAAATACGAGAGAAACAAGGAAGACCAAAAAGAAGAGGCAAGGACTGTATTGTGGAAGACTTGAATGAAGATGACACGCAAAATAGAAATAACTGGAAGAAGAAAATCAAAAAAAAAGAACTAAAGAAGTTCGTGTTATAATTTTACTGAAAATATAAAGTCTTTTCCAAGGAACTATGTGGTAATGTGCTGACCACATTAGTTTTTTTTATATACACATTCATTTTCGAATAATTTTAGCTAAATATTATTTACATATTTTACTTCCTTTTATTTATTAGGTAGATTCCAAATACGTTTATATAACATAAACTTTTAACTATAATTGTGGGATTTCTCGACTATGATGTAGATTAGGTGTTAACAATTACTCGAAAGTTCTGTCAAACGGTATTTATTCTTACCAACGTTTCAGTGCACCCTTGCACCTTCTTCAGGGTAGTAAGATCTTACAAATTGTTACAATTCATGTACACAAAATATATTCGTACAAAATATTCATTTAATTTATTAAACATCGTATCAAATAATTTAAAGAACATACACACATCCATTTCATGTATTTTGTGTACATGAATTGTAACAATTTGTAAGATCTTACTACCCTGAGGAACAATAATTCTTAACTATGAAGTTGCTAACAAAATTTATTTATCTAATACATAATTTATTTGAAAAATGTTTAGGAGGTCGAAATCACGAACTTCATCAAAAATTTTAATGCACCTAACTGAAACTAACAGAACCGAAAGCGAACCAAATATATTTTAGGGGCAAATAATCAATTATTCAAGCATACTATATATTAAAATAACTGTTTTTAAAAAAATAATACCTCTGTTACTGCTACTAGTGTCAGTGAAATGATTTTCATGCATCTAATTAATTGAAACAAATTTGAAGGCGGCTCAACAATAGCTCAAGAACGAGAACACTTGCAACCTCCCTTTTTAGCTGTCAAACAAATATTTTCATGTTTAAATTAATGTTATAGATATAAATTATTTTCAGTTAATTTCGTGTAGTTTCCGTAAAATTCAGCCCATTTCATCACCAAACAAAAGTTTAACTTCAATATGAGAATGAATAAATATTAATATTTAATTTTAATTTAAAATAGTTGTGCCTTAATTTATACATAAATATGCATATCATTATAGGATATTTTATTTCTTGTTTCCCATTTTTGCGTCAAACTGTTTCTCTTCGTAGTATCGTAGTTTTAAATAATAACAATATACCTATCTGTAGTGTTGAGGAGGACCTTTACCACGAGTTCTCAAAACTGTCCGGAGAGAGAACAACGTGAGTCACTTTAATACTATTTCAAAATTGGAAATAATTTTCATGTTTCAAGTATGACTTCGGCCGAAATCGAACCCAAAGTCCGACCCACAATCGGTCATATTACGCACACAGTCGCCATAAAATAATCGTTCAAGGAAGCATTCTTATCTAATAAAAATTTGTAAGAAGTAATTGCAAATAATAAGGAAAATTTTACCATTTTTTTTTTTCAAAATTAGAGAGTCCTATTTCTTTTCATAATATAAATAATTGGAAAATGTCCGCTTTTCTTTTAAGGTCAAACAATATCCTATAATATCCCTGTTAGATTTGTAGCTGATATATCGTCCATTTTTCTCTACCTGTCCAACACTCAATAGCGTCAAACAAAAACTCTTATCATATAACTATCGATTAACTGCAGATAAAAGCAAAGAAAAAATCGTTCAAAGAAAAAAACTATTCGTTCAGGTTATTTCTTTCTTTCGCGATGTTATCGTCGCGACAGTTATGGCAGGTCTCACATTCATTGCACGAAAAGTGCAAAAATGTCACGCATAACTCTACACATCATGCAACGACGCCTTTTCAACCTTCTTGATTCAGTGGACTCATTTGCCACGCTCATTTTGAAATTACATTGCGAGAAGATGATTATTTTACTTATTATGAATACAACTAAACTTTGAATTCATTAAACTATTATTATATTTTCAATTATTTGTTTATAATACAAGATAAATTTTGAATCAACTAAAAATAAAGTTTCATTCTCGCTGGACCACGTGTCGCGGGGAGGCGCGTGCATCGAAGAGACCGCAGACGAACCTAATGAATTTTTTTATAATAATGTATGTATTTCACCTAATGAATTTTTTTTAGTAATGTACTTATTTTACTTGTCATTTTTGCTAAATGGTATAAATTTGAGGAAGTATATCTAATAACCTAAAGTTTCTTTTGTGAATACGGACTCGATGCCCGAGCGACAAACTCGGAAAACAAAACTTCCATATATTATGCGCAGCAGGTAGTCAAAATAGCCTTTTATTAAATTGCCATTTTCATAGTACTGCCCCGCGGTCAGCATACATTTTTAGTGCATAAAATATATTTTTAAGTCTAATAATTTGTGTCAATGTAATTACGGAATGCAATACCGGAATCCCGAGATCCCGAAAACCAGGATACCGTACAAAATTTGGCTAGTTACAATACCGATAGTATATTTTTAAATGAATAACAAAATACTATGTTATGGATTATACTTATGTATAATTAGATATTAGGTACTACTTAAATCATTAAAATTATTTTATTGAAGAGTTGGCAAGCTTGTATTGGGGAAACTCGATCAATGGAAGTTGAATTGCAATCCAACATGAACAAGTATCAACTTGTCGATCGCCAAATCTTGTATTTGGAAGGCCTACTAATAAATAAAATTTTATATTGTTTAATTATTCTAGAAATGTCTTTTTATTTTTCTGTTATTGAGAAAACATATCAAAAATAACGTTCCACCACTGACCTTCTTCATTCACTGGCGAAAAATCGGGTTTTTACTTGTTCTGTTCAATAAATAGGTAAATTTTAACTTCCAGCTAAATAAATAATATTAAAGCCCGGTATTTTCATCTCTGGTTAACCTGTTAGCTCATATAATTCTCAGTTAAGTGAGCATCGATATTATTGCATAAGTTGTAACAATTACAAATGTATTAATTTTTCGATGCGACATTTTTCTTACAATTGACAGTTAAGTTTACAATGTAACCCGAGATGAAAATACTTGACCTAAATAGGATTAATGACAGCAGCAATGATAAATTTCTTATTTGTAGTGATGCCGCGAGACGAGAAATGGCGAGAAACAGTTCACTCTCGTCTCGTCTCGAAAATTCGAGACGAGATTTGTTTTCGTCTCGTCTCGTCATATTTTTCATCCTCTATTCTCGATCTCGACTCGAGAGTCTCGAATTTCTCGAATTTATAATTAGCTGTATGGATGTTCCATAAGTTCGCAGGTCAGAGCGTGTTTGTTAGGTTGAAGGTAGCAAGCAGTGACGCTGTAATTATCTATTATTTGTATATAAATACATATAAAATAAATTCATAAAATATTACCTTTACATGTTATAAATTTTCTATACTTTCATCTATCAGGAAAATAAATTAACATCAACTTGGACGTAATAAAGGAATAAGTAGATACTACTGATTAAAACTTTATTTTTACTAAGTCTGGCATTGAACAGGTAAGTAAAAAAAATACTGAACAAATATTACTCGCAGCAACGGCATTTAATACTAGCGTGGAGAGTACACCACAGGGGACACTTCTGTTCCTATTCTTTATACTAAAACCCTATAAATTTAAAATAAATAAATAATAAACAGGCAATGAAAATATTTGTACTGATAATTATTTTTCTTATTGCATATCTTTAATTATATACATATTAAAAAAAATCGTGCAATCGAGATCTCGAATACTTACTCTCGTCTCGAGCAAATCTCGAAGGCATTACTCTCGTCTCGTCTCGATTTTTCGAGACGAGATTTATGATAGTCTCGTCTCGAAATTTCTCGATTTTCGAGACGAGATCTCGAAAACGCGAGACCCCACGGCATCACTACTTATTTGACAGTTCATTTCAATTCAGTTTTATTAATTTAATGTATCAACAGTAATATTTCTTGTCTTTCTCTGATTTGGTAATTTTAATAAATAATTATTCATAAATTCGAACATATCACGGACTCCAAATTTATTAATTTCAGATTCCTTAATTCGCCGGTGGTACAAATGAATTTTTAATTTATAACACATAAAATTCATTACAATGTTAAGTATTTTAAATTGTTCATTTTGTAATACAAATAATACATGAATAAATAACAAATGCAGAGTCATGGTTCATGGATGATTCTCAATATTCTTGTTTTTTAATTAGATTGTAAATTATTATTACAACTAAATTTTAAAGTTTAATATTATTAAAATATACGTAAATGTTACTATATACAAATATTGTAACAGAAAGTATAAATAATATGTAAATTAATAAAGGAAAA